>JAWZYV010010900.1:0-598028 GCA_038373885.1 Cheiracanthium punctorium | reverse complement strand
AGGAGCGAGGCTATTCTTCTATCATTTGTAGCAGAACACTCCCTTTCATATTCATCGATGCCGCATCTTATTGATCTTGCTAAAGCTTTAGCTATGGATATTTCAGCACTTAATTCTCTACAGCTTAGTCGTATGACAGCAGCGTACAAATTAAAATATGGGCTGGTGAAAACAATGAAAAGCGAAATAATAAATGACTTGAAAACGTCTGCATTTTCATTGAATATTGATGAAAGTAAAAATCAAGCGGCAGACAGTATTTTGACAGTACTAGTGCAGTATTTTTCAGAAAAAGAAAATTGTGTTGTTTTATGACATTTAGCATCCATTTTCTTTTAAAATATTGTTTTTTTTTTATCATTTGGCTAATTCTTTAGTTCAAAATTTGCATCAGGGTTTTTCACTTTGGCTCACAATCAGGTCTGCTACAATCAAGTACAGTTTAAATTTGTATATAACATTAAGTTAATATTAACTAATTTTATTTTAAAACATTTAGAATAAAAATTAACTAATTAATTAATAATATATTGAAGGAAAGTCAGAAAAGCTTTAAAATTGTTTTTGTAAATAATGTTTCTTGTTTTAATTTTATAATTTATTTGTGACTGGGTAGTTATTCATCGTCTAATACTTTTCTGAATAGTTTTTTATTTATGTAAAAAATAAAAGTACTGAAACTCATCTTCCAATATTTCAAAATGCAGAGACATAAAAATTGTATACTATAACTATTGATTGTTTATGTTAGATTATTTGTTTTCATAATATTGAAAGTTAAAATGATTTTTTAAGAACTTTCAGGTACTGGTGATATTTGTAGCTAAAATATCAGATTAGGAGTGTGATTATTAGTAGCTGAATTTGGTTAGATTGAATAATACTGTTTTTTTTTTTATCTTTTTTATCTAAGAAAGAGAAAATAAAGACGTTCCTTTTTTCTCATGTAATTATTAATTTTCACTTACATATTGATTTCTCCACAATACATGATTAATATAAACTAGATTACAGACATGGGTAGCATAACTGTCCAGCTGAAATTTTGCGAATCAAATTTGACTCGCAGTTTCAAAAGGTGAGAGTCAATTTTTTCAAAAATATCGATTTACGCGTAAAATGCGAGTACGCACGAGCCCTGGTTTCATCATTCAGCGCTTAGTTATTCTCTAACCTGTTATCTTTTAGCAATACACAGAAATTATAACTTTGCTTTCTGTACTTTTGCCAATATGCTACTTCCATTCTATGTACTCCTACAAAAATTCAGGCTTTTTGGAAATCTGCATTAATAACCTGTCAACTACGGGTACTTAAACTAGTACACTCAGTGATGTGGGGTGGGTAAATACCCACTGAGTAGGTAAATATTTTTTGGGTATTTTCAACTTAGAATGGAATAACTGTTCTTAAGAGCATTTATGATTAATACCAATTAGATTTTTATTATTGTTCCTTTTTTTAATACAAACTTTTTAATTTTAATTTGACTTCATTATGAGTATTTTTGTAGTGTTTTTTTTTAATTATTATTAAGCATTTGATTATTTGGCATAAGCTACTTTAGCAGTCATACCGCATTTTTTTCACTAACTCTAATAATGAAGGATGTTTTATGGTAGACCTTAAATTGTTTTGTGCAAGTGACAGCTTTGGCAATATTTTTAATATGTTACATTGATTAATATACCTCATAGCTTATTTTAAGTTTACTATTATATCCCAGAGCTTATTTTGTGTCTATTATTTTTTAAACTGTGATAGTTTATTATGGTTTGTTATTGAAGGGGAGAGGGGATTGATTTAATGATCACTAAAATAAAAATTACATGCAAATAGTTACAAAACTAGTAGTTATAAGTAATAGTTTTAAGAACATATTTTTAACGGTAAATTTAAACTTTTATGAATATTTTAGATTGATGAACAAAGTATTTCTATTAAAAAAATCATTATTTCCAATTTTTTTATAAAAAAAATTCCGTTTAATGAACAAATTTGATTTTCGGTTTCCTGAGATTCGTTGTAATTCAGATTTACTGCCTGTATATATTTAGTATAGCTGAATTTCTCTCCTTTTTTCAAAATGTCAAATACACTGGTCCTTGTTATTATTCTTATTTACAATTTTATTACAACAGTTATATTTATAGGCTATATTAAATCAAGTATTTTATTCAACATGTATTATATAGCTTCTTCTTATAATTATATTTTTTGGAAGTTTTATGAAATTAAAAAGTTGTAAAGGGTTCCGAAATTTCCCGTTTTTCTTTTTCTTTCTTTTTTTTTTTTTTTTTACTTTAAGTTTAATATATATATATATATATATGTGTGTGTGTGAATATCCTTACCCACCAATACAAGCTTTTTTTAAACAATAGTGTTAATTGAAAAATAAATACCCATTTTGGGTATATACCCAGGTATTTACCCTTCAAAATAAATACCCAGGTATTTTACATCACTGAGTACACTATATCAATGATTTTAAATATGAATTAAGTGATTTTGAAAAAATATTGTGATTTCAGACAATTCTGCAGATTCAGAACAAGAATTTGAAGAACCTTTTGAACAAGATACACCAGTTTTTGCATTATGGGTACATAGTTATATAAATATGTGCTTGAAATACAATAATACAATCTGCTCTGAAAGTTTTGAAGGACACTAAAATACTACTTTAATTAACCTTAAAATTAATAATATAGTTAATTTATTATGAAGAAATGTGTTTTATTTTGTGAAAATATGTAAATTTATATATTTTTAATTGAAACTATTGTAGATTGATTTAATACCAATTTTAGCCTTATTTGTTTTTCATAATTTAGAAAAAAAATCCATCTTCCAAAAAAAGATGCTGAAAGTTTGGGATGTTCTGAACACCCTGTGAGTAATGCCGCAACAAAAATAAGCACAAGTGATCGCAGGTGAAGAAATTCTATTCTAACTTGGGAGGGGGGATTTTTTGTTGTTGTTGTTGTTGCTTTTTGTTATTTCACTCTTTTGAGTTACCAAGTTCAGTTTAGAAATAGAAAATAAATGGTAAAATGCCAGTAGAAGGGCTTATTGCATACATAAGTCTAGGGATAGTGACATACACTTACGATCAGAGTGTCATTGATTTAAACCAAGTATGCACAATAGGGTTTTGACAATTTTTTTTTTCCCCCGCCAGTAGTGTATATTGATGAACTTTTTAATACAGATTTAGAAGACGACAATTATTTTGTTCGATTCATAAAAAATGTTCCACACCAATGAGAACGAAAGTTGTAACTTAAGTTATTTTAGCACAGTCAAAACTTATTTGTTGAAATAAATGTCAGATTCAAATATATATATGTTTTGAATTTTTGGTACAGTTCTTCCACTTCTTTCACTCCACATTTTGGCCAAATATTTGCATGTGTTATATCTACAACAGATCTATCAGCATTTTATCAAATTACAAAGCGTTTCAAGGCTGTTGCGCAACTTAATTTGGAAATACCATGTATCAGTTTCTGGTGAATTTCTGCATTAAATATGTAGGAAAACAGATATTCCAACAGTGTTGTGGCTCATATTGCAATTTTAGAGGTGAATTCAATAAATGAATGCATTCCAGTGCTTACTAAGTGCTACTGCAGACTAGGTATTACACATAACATACATTTATTTATGAATGAAAGTCAAAATACAGTCTTTCAATTTTTTGCTTGATGTTTGCATCAACATCAGATATTCTTGAAGAGGAACGAACTGCTTTCTGAAAAGACAATAAATGAAAACATTAAGAGTTATGTAAAATGAAATACAGGTTGATATGGTTTTCTAAATTAACATTTCTGCTATATATCAATCAAAAATACAGTTGAATTTCTTTAAAATTACAACTCATTTAATGTTAAAACATTTCAATCCCATTCAGTCCTCCACACTCATCAATATTATGCATGATTTCAAGCAACATGCTTGCAATTATTTTTAAATACAATTGCGTGCTCATCACAAGGACCTCTCGGAACCAAGACCAATTCAGTTTAATGAAAAGTCCGGATAACTGAACAACAATAGAGTCACCCCCCCCCCCCCGTCCCTCATTTTTAATATTTTTTGAGGATTGATGTGCTAATGTCATATTCAAGTGCTATGTTATTTCCATTTCTTTTTTTCTTCAGATATTTAACAATCTTACATTTCTGATTTAAAGATAGCATGATTATTAGGTAAGTTGGAGTGTTTAGGCTGATAAATTTACTTTTTACCAACTATGCGAAAATTTCCAGAGCGGGGGTGAACCAAGGACTGCCGATTAACGTGTGGGTACTCTACCACTGAGCTACTCTGGGATGATTCCCAGATGAAATTTCTCGAATTAGAATCATTGGCATTTATCATCTTCTTCTGCAAACCACAGACGGAACAAATGAAACAATTAGTTTGCGGCAACTCCGTTACGTCACGGAAATTATACGTATTTTAGAAAGTGATTCTATCAACCTTTCAAGTATATTCGGCAAGAGAATGCAAGAAATTTCATCTGGGAATCGTCCCAGAGTAGCTCAGTGGTAGAGCACCCGCACGTTGAGCGGCAGTCCTGGGTTCGACCCCCAGCTCTTTTGCATAGTTGGT
This sequence comes from Cheiracanthium punctorium, assembly GCA_038373885.1. Classification (NCBI taxonomy): domain Eukaryota; kingdom Metazoa; phylum Arthropoda; class Arachnida; order Araneae; family Cheiracanthiidae; genus Cheiracanthium; species Cheiracanthium punctorium. The sequence continues at coordinate 593,405 of JAWZYV010010900.1, read as the reverse complement.
AAAAAATAATCAGCCTAAACACTCCAACTTGCCTATTATACTTGAAAGGTTGATAGAATCACTTTCTAAAATAAGTAAAAAAGATAGCATGATTCGTTTGTGCTTTCCAGACATGATTGGAAACACTTCCTACATCTGCAAAACTTATTAGAAAAGTAGCATGTGTACTCTAGCACACGTTTCAAAAGCTAATGAAATAAGAAACTCATATTCCTCCCCTCTCTAATTCTCGTTAATTCCCCTCTTAATTCCCCTCTCTAATTCTTGTGAAAGAATTTTAATGCTTTTATCCAGTCTTTCCTACTATTCACCTTCATTAAAGGGTGCGTGCTGAAGAAACAAAATCTGCCTCATGGTTTTTGTTACCATAAGGCAGATGTTTGGCCAAAGTAATTGCAACAGGCTTTAAAAAAAATTCAGAATTATTCCAGGGTTCATATACTTCTTCAAAACTGCTTAAATTCATTTCATAAAATTTAGGGCCCTCAAAACTTCTTAATAATATGTGGGACTCCTTAAAAACTCTTTAATTTTAGCATTCACAGTAATAACCGTGAGGAAGAATGTCAGAAAAATTAATATATAATACACAGAGTCAAAAAAATGATTCACTAATTTTATTTAGGATTGGGTTCATAGATGCACACATGTAGGGGGCTAACACCCCCCCCCCCCAAAGGTGAAGGTTAGATGAGAAAAGCATTGAGAATTGTCACTTAATTAAAATATTTTATTTTTAAAAATTGTCTTCCAATTTATTTTTAAAATATTTTTTACTAAAAGAAAAGACATCAATTTTTAAATAAGTACTACCAGTTAGTGTTATGAAACACAGTTAAACTCTGTTGCAACATAAAAAAAAAAAAAAGCTCTAATTATTTATGGCTCTACGAGAGTTACATTGATAGTGGGCTTATGTTGTATGAGCAGGTCAACTGGTACCGAATATTTCCACTTAATAAGAGAGTTGTAACTATAATCGATTTCACTGTAACAGAGTTCAGCAGTATTTGTACCTCAGCAACCCCTAAACTAAAATCCTGGGTGTGTTATGATTTGAAATAAGTAAAACTAACTTCTTAGGCCTAACTAAGTTTTAGAAATAAACAAGTTGGTAAAAAACATTCTATGTATGTTTAAGTAAAGTTAAATTTTCATATGAATGTTTTGTATAATGTGTGAAATAATTGCTTTTAACTGAGTAACTTATCTTTTGGGGTTGTTTTCCTTCATGGCACACAATTTTCAAGGTTTGACTGCGTGTTTGGGTCGCCTTTGCCCACTGGCACCAAAACATGTTGCCAGGCATGAAGCACAAAACTTTTGGAATTAAAATTACATAGCTGCCAACTCTTCCGATTTTATCAGAAGATTTTCCACCACAATTTTTAAGCAGTTTTATTTTGCATTAAAAATTTGGACTTATTTTAAGCTTAAATTGCTTAGCAGAAATTAGTCGTGGGAAAATCTTCAGATAAAATTTGAAGAGTTGGCAGCTATGAAATTAAATTGATAATATCGTAATAAGTAAAATTGATTGATGCTAAAAAATTTTTATATGTACTTTTTATTGTAATGTATTTCCTTTTCTCAATGCCAACATTAAAAAAAAATATTTTTTAAGTGCCGACACAGTCGTATGCTTTGTAATGTAAGTCCAAAACTTCAAGTTTTGGTCTAGAAACTTTTTTTTGTTTTTAAACTAAGGTTAATTTCTCCACCCTAATTTTTTCTTTTATTTTCTCTCTTCCATTTTTATTAATTTTTTTTTTCACTCCATCAATAATTTGAAATCGATTACTATTGAATTTCGATTTGAGAAATAATCGATACCCACGGAAGAACACAAATGCTGCAAGAAGTCCTCGTACAATTTTTAAAAATATTTTCTTTGAAGTGTTCCTACTGAATTGGATAATTGACATTTTGCTCTGATAGTCAATCCTAAATAATCTACGAGCCAGTTTTACTACGGGACAGTTTGCAAATGAACGAGAAATTATATTCACATTGAAATGGGCAGAGCCCGTTCATCGCAATATTGGGCCCAGGGCAAACACAAATTTTTGGGCTTTTGCACCTGACCATAAATATTTTACGGGAAATTGCACGAAAACAGTATTTGCATGTAAGTTATTTTAGATACATATAGCTACTTAAATATAGTGTTTGTTTAAACACTAAATATAAATACAGTGCGCATCAGTTATAAAGGACCTGGAATATAACGTACTATCGGTTATAACGTACCTAGAAGCTAGGTCCTGATTGAAGTCCTATATTTATAATGTTATTTAACTTTGCATAAAACGTACTTAACAAAAGTACATACTACGGATATAATGTACTTTTTATACCAAAGCCAAAAATAAAATTTTGCTTTTCTTAAGAATTTTATTTCCTTGTTCTCGGAAATTTCAGTACCTTCAAAAACGCTCATTGTCAGTTTTCAGATTCTCTAGCGAGATGAATAGTGTATGAATGAAGGGAGCGATCTTATCTTTTTCGCCTGCTAGGTAGAGCTAAGAACAAGACCCTGTTTTTTATTTGTCATTCATCCATGTAAATGCCTCCCGAAAAGCCCTATCTGTTATGATTCTGATAATAGTGAAGAAGAAACAGAGGAGCCATGCATATCCGACGCATTAAATGCTGCAAAAACATTATCACGATTTTTTGACTGCTGCAGTGATGATGCTGAGACCCTACAAAGGTCTATTATGGATATCCAAAACAGTATTTTTAAAGTAGCATCTGCCCATTTAAAACGCCCATTAAAAGAAAATTACAGATTATTTATCTCAATAAAAATTGTAAGTAATAAAGAATTTTCGACATATTCTTCAATACAAAATTTTAAAAAGAATATAAATTTTTTATCAAAATAAATTTGTGGAAAAATACAACATTTTTGGGCCCTTGAAATTGGTGGGCCCAGGGCAAATGCCCCGGTTGCCCTGCCGATAAACGGGCCCTGCTGGTGGGTCCAATATAAAGAGGAGAGACCTAGAAGCTCTCTCTTGTTGGTCTTCAACATGGCTCACTTGGATAAATACAGGCTGTCCAGAAAGCTCAGTTTTTCCGTACGAGTAAATTTTCGCTTCTTCGCTGATTTGTCGCTTTTATCCAACGAATCACTGTTGCCAACTCTGCTGGAGAAAATATGCCTAAAATCAAAGCTAAAAGTATCCAGGAATGGATAACAATGGCCGCATTCGTAAACACCAAACGAGTTGCACTCGTGCAACGAGTTTATTGTTTACAAATGCAGTCAATATTTTCAAGCCGAGGAAAAAAAAAAAAAAAGCTGCGTTTGGCGCCTTTTTTAGCACTTGAGTGCTATTTCGCTTGAGCACGGTTTTCGTGTAGACACGATTGTTGTATTTGAATGTGTCATTGTTATCCATTCCTGGATACTTTTAGTTTTGATTTTAGGCACATTTTCTCCGGCAGAGTTGGCAACAGTGATTCGTTGGATAAAAGCGACAAATCGGCGAAGAAGCGAAAATTTACTCGTACGGAAAATCCCATAGGAGAAACTGGTTTCCGGACAGCCTGTATTTATCCAAGTGAGCCATGGTCTTCAACTTAGAGTCAATTTGAGCTGACTGGGAGATTCCGACGACTGATGGAAACGAAGGTGGTCTTAAAATGGAGAATTAAGAGATAATCCGCAGTTTCAGGGGCACCCTTTTCAACAAAAAACTGATGTTTTATTTCTCTTTCTTTTTTCTTTCCTATCTAATTTTTTTTGTTGTCAGCTATTTTTGGGGGGATTCACACGTGTGTTTAAAAATATGTAGTCCAGTAGCTAATTTTTTTGAATGTGTTTAACTATTTAAAATTATTTTAATGGTCTTAAGAAAACTTAATATATTTATAATGGTAGTATGGAAATATAAGCAACTTTAATAAATACTGTTATTTTTCTTAAATCTTAGTGTCTCGTGTCATATTTCTTTCGACATGGAGTCCTTGTGCCATTTTGTTTTCCTTTGTTTAGCCAACACAGCCTGGGAGAAATATTAATTACTTTGGGAAGTAATTTTTTTCACTATATGATTCTGGCCCTTTGCAATTTTTTATAATATTGTTAATTTAGAAATTTTATTTTCTGTATTTCTAAGGGAATTAATTATTAAACTTGGAAAATTTGGAGTCTGAAGTCATGACAGGTGCGCCACTGATTGGGTTACTAGATACTTTTTTTTTTTTAAACTTATTTGTTTCAGTTTTGATTTCATGTTATCCTTATGTCTGAAATCATTAATCTTATACAAAGCATGTAAAGACATCTTCCGGTACATAAACACAGCTTTCAATCCAACGATAAATAACCAATATTGCATTATGAACAACAGTGTTTTAATAATATTTTAATAGGTTGTCATTTAGCTGAGTATTTATGTTCAAACGTTCAACTGAGAGCAATAAACAATAAATATTATATGTAGCGAGCAGGGTTGCCACTGGTCAGGGAAAACTGCAAATTTTGGCCAAAACCTGGAAAATCAGTGTTTGTAAACAAATCATGTTTAACCTTACTTTGGGAAGCTAAAAATATTAAAGAACATATGCAAAGTTAATGTCATAAACATTAAAAATAGGCTGGATTTTTTATCACATGATGGTCTGGAAATCCTGGAAAAGTCAGGAAATTCTTTTTCAGAAATTGAGTGGCAAGCCTCAGAAGTTTGTTTTATGCACTGTGACTTTTGGAAATTAAAGATTTTATAAACAATTTTGAAAAACTAGTATTCATTTTTCACATGTTGAAATTATATAGTTTTCACGGCATTTTTTGTAGTAATACAATCATGGGTGCAGGAGCATAGGGCAACGAGGGGGTGTATAATATTTTTTTTAATTGCTACAAAAAAAAAAATTCTTTTTTATTATGGCCTATAGAAGGAAATTCTTGAAAGTGCAGTAGCATCTAAATAGTGCATTTGATTGAGCACAAACTGGGTATGTATATTACTATCGACGGTCTCATGACACTCTTTACATTTATATTTACCTCTGCAGGGGCACAGCATTACCCAAATTAAGACCAAAGAGGCTATAATAATTTTAGGAGTGTGAAAACTTCACGGCTCAGTTGTTAACTAATATAATCACTGAACAGATAAAAGTAAATAAATAACATACCTCAATTTCTTGAAGTGCATATACACCGCACTTACTTCCAACAAGATTAGTAACATAGCCATGATTGGTACCAACTCTACCCACTCTTCCAGTACGTAGAATATAATCAGATACACTACTTGGAAAGTCAAAATTGATAACATGTTTCACCTAGATTAAAGATAGAAAAAATTGTATGAGTTATTTTTATATTTTAGAATGTTCTACATTAACATTACAAAATGAACTACTATAAATCTGAAATTATAAAACTTGAAATAATTTTTCAAATATGGTTTATTGCATAGTTACTTAATAAAGTAAAATTTTGACAGAATAAATTCCAAGGAACTAAAGATAAAACTCATAATTCTGAAAAATTGGTTAACAATTTACGACTGAATTCTATATGACTTTCTTTTAATAAGACTCTTATTTGTTAATCTGAAAAGTTCATAAAGTGAAGTTCATTGTAATGAGATTTATTTTTTATTTCAAAATTTTATTTAGTCATTTAATAAATTTAAAAACTTCAAATGTTCTAACAGCAAAGATTAATCAGACATATTGTAAATGAATGAACTATCAAAATTTATAATATAAAAATGTAATCCGTACCATAATATTTAAATTAATTTCAAAACTGTAAATATATTATCTAACAGAATACAGTTACACTTGAAAATGATGCCACCCTGAATTCTAAAACCAAAAAACCAGTATAAGTGATATTGGTAAATAACTACAGTAGACTCTCGATTAACTGGGAAGGTTGGGAAATGCCTACCACCGATAAGCGAATATCCTGGATATCAAATTTATTAAAATTTTGGAGGGAATTTTTTAAAAAACTATAGAAACTGTTACATTTTTATACATTAGGATATTAATAATTTAATTAATACAAAGGAAAGAGAATGAACATAAATTCTGATGTTATTTAGATCTAAAATTAATACATCACCAAAAGGAAACAAAAAAAAAAAGTATTTTCCCTCATTGTGTCATGAAAAATGAAATAATAGAATTTTTTTTTCGACAAATTTTAGGACACAAAATACTGGGCATGATTTTTTTTTAGCAGGCTTTTATCTTCTTGCTCCAAGTAATTAAGTAACATACTATGTAATGATCAGTGGCATGCCAAGGGACTTTGGTACCCGGGGCGGACATATATTTTGTTACCCCACCCTTCAAAGCTAAATTGCATCATTTAAAACAAATTTAAGAACTATGCAATAGTTTAAAATGCAGTTTTTATGAAATTAGTTTATTAAAAACAATTAGTGCATAAATTTGTAAAACATATTCCTTAATTCTTTGTAACTAATTTGCTTACTATTAAAAAACACCCAAAAACTGGTGTAGTTCAGTTTAGTAATTAATATGTACTTTATTTTTATCAGTAAAAATAAAAAATATTGGGGAAAAAATAAATCAAAATATTTAATCCACGGCAGATAAACTGGAAACATTTGGTAACTTATTTATTTTTTATTATAATATCAGTAATGTTTTGTATTAGATTGTAAAATATTGTATAGTAGATTTCCCTGTATAATAGTAGCACCTAGACTTTCAACATGAAAAATTGGCAAAAGAGTGTGACTATTACACGAGTAAACACTGTATTTTATGGTTTATTGAAAACAGAGCTAGATTTGACAGTTGTGACTGACTCATGATGGAACAGAGGTAGTTTTTTGTCAGTCTGTTTCGAAAAACATCTCTCAAAAATGAGACAAATATCCATAGTGTCCAAAAAAAAATCTTAGAGCCAAAGATCAGTTTGACACTGAATCGCAAAAAAAGAAAGTGAAGACAATCTCCAGTGTCACAAAAAATGTCACCCATGAAGGAACACTTCCAAATGAACGCAGCCACACAGATTTAAGGAGTGGTTTGCACACGGTACGAATAAAGTTTTGAGATTAATCTCTCGTATTCTGGCTTATACACCAGTATGAATTCCAACCATAGTTGAAACATTATTGCAGCCTTGACTTCGGCACAGATTAATATCGAGCCCATCTCCTTCTATACTTTTTAAAATGTCATCTGTAAGGGGATCGGCTTTTTTTTTAAGCAAAAGAAAAAAATCCCCAAAAAGATTCTCTGACTTTGCCATATTCAATGTGGACATATCGGATTTTTTCACACATTTGGTCAGTGTGTGATGTATTTTGAGTACTGTCGAAAATTATCCTGAAATATTTTGCCTTCTTTATGCCCAATAAAATCTTTACACTATTGCCCAAAATGGATATAAATTCATTTTCGATTTTTGAAGGCAAATACGTATTTACGATCTTTTCAGATGATTCCTTTTGTTGTATTGTAGCTGAATGCTCTTTTATTACAGAATCATAATTAGACAGTACTTCTATTACTTCTAAGAATTTTTGTTTGTTTTCCACTGTCATATCTTCTCTGGCCCCGAAAAGGAAGACTCCGTTTGGCCAATAATAAGCTCACAGTCGATGCAAAATTTCCCTCCATTTTTTTTTTTTTTTCACTCTCCACTGCTTTGTGGTGTAATTATCAATCGATTTATTAAATCTTGTTCTCGATAATTTTCCATTTCTCAAGATAAGCAGGGTGTCTCTCTGAGTTCTCATGATGACTTATTTTGTGATTTAATTTCCACCAAGTCTGAAACCCCAGGGGTGGCCCGACACGGTAAGCAAGGTTAGCATTGCACCAGGAAGCCATCTTCGAAGGGACACCATTTCAAACTCAAAAACAGAGAAAGACTTTATCAAGAGCATAAAAGGGGACATATTTTTGAAGTTTGCAGGAGGGTGCCATGTACCCTAGGGTAGCCCCTGTGAAATATTGTAACGAATTTCGATACTCCATGTTCTTTTTCATCAGTAGCAAATAGCCTGCCGGCAGAAATAAAACAAAGTCCCTTTTAATGGAAAGTGTATTATCCATGTTCTAAGAATGCTTTCAGCATTCGGTAAATCTTTATTGAACCAAGCAGTTGTTAATTAATGATAATTTCCTTTTTGGCTCTCTCCCAAGTCTTACTACTGAAATAAATGGGCCATCCTTATTTTGTATGGGTTTGCTACCTCTCTTTATGATTTCTACTCTTACAGTATCAGGTACCAGTATTGGCCAATATACTATATCTGTATGTAGAGGAAGAGTACATACCTATACGTATCCCAGACAAAAAAAATTGAGAACCCTTCATCTCTTCAGAAATCTTGAATCGATGTTTGTATGCGTATCATAGTATCGTACTAATGCACAGTGACCTTAGATTTATGTAAGTACTCCTAGCAGTGAAGGTATCCATATTTTAGTAGAAACTTAAAAAAGAAAAGAAAACTGAAAAGGAGAGAAGCAAAATAAATGGTGCTTTACTCAATTCTTCTTTTTTTTTAACAAATGCATGAAAACGACACCCCCTTTTCCTTGGTACCGGGGGTGGACCGCCCCCCTTGGCAAGCCACCAGTAATGATGCATCACCATGATTCAATTTTTAGATGAGTTACATGATTTCCTTCATTACTTAAATCTGCCATGGCCGAGGGGATAAGACACTGAACATAGTGGTGCTCAGTGTTTCTCCACGATTTTACATGATTTCCTTCATCACTTCACCCTACGACAGCCGAGTGGATAAGACACTGAATACGGTACGTGGCTGAAGAGCCTGGGTTATAGCCTACTGCATGGCAGTCGATCTAGCAGTCTGGTATTTGGGGCATTTCTCTCTAAATGTAATGCGAATACACATTGGAATCTCCTGAAAAGTCCTCCGCCCAAACACAAATACACCGTTCTTCATCTATTTAAGGACATTTTACAAAATTACTTGTTCCTTTGAACCCACAAGCTTTTAGAGTATTTCAGTTTCAAATCTTCGCTAATCCATTGTTGCACTTTACTTTTCAAAACAGTCTTACTTTCTCAAATCTTCTAAAATTTTCCTTTGCAGTTCAGTATTATCATTGTGTTCTGTAAGAATTTCTTTTGATAAAATCGACCTGCACAATTTTTTTAACTGAGGTGCTTTAAACTAATTTCAATGTGTCATCAACATAATAAATTGGGACTGTCCCAGTTAATCGAGAGTCTATTGTAACAGTTAGTTGCCTTTATTGCAGGTATCTAATTTTTAACAAAACTGGATTTTTAATTACGTTCACTACATAAATTTAAAGATTGCTCTGGCAGTGAGAATCGAGGTTCAATCACATCCAAAAGGCTCAATAGCCAGAATACGTTTTTAAAGATGTGACATTAATAAAAGCCAGATAGCTTAAAAATAAAATTTCAAAACACCTCCACTATCCTTTTACTGTGAAGCTCACATGCCTGTGTTACAATTGATAGACTGGTTTAGTTATTTACTGTAGGAAGTGACTGAAGCGGAACTTTATAAAGATAATTTAGCAACTAGAATTCAACATTAGTGATGAGGACTGCAATTCAATCTTTACAATCATTCATACTGAAAATACGAAACATTAGAAATGAAAATTATCATATTAAATATAAGGAAGCAGTTTCAAACACATTATTATGAGCAAGTTGTAGTACAAAAGTGTACAGACCAGGACTCTAAATAAAATTTTGGAGCTGGGAGCAAAAAATGCTGTGAGCTTGTATAAGTCAGCAGAAAAAACTATTTAATTCGTGGTAAAACCTTAATTTTTTGCAACAATGGTAAACTGCATTTTTTTTCACTTAGCGTAAAAAAAATATTGAATCAATAATGCAATGAGAAGAGAGAGAGAGAGAGAAAAAGCTTCACTTCTCTTGTAAGCATTTTGGAATTTCATACAAAGTTTTAAAATACATCTGAAATAGAAACACTCTGATACATTAAAGTTTTAAATACTCGCAGCTAAACTTTTGATTCAAAAAATATTAAACATTGCAACTTTTTGGGCTCAACTCACGACATTTGCCATGGAAAAAACACTCAGGGAATGGTTGTCAGGACTTATTTCAAACCTTGGTACAGACAAAATATTTTGACAATATAAGAAAGTTGTCTCTATAATTATGTTCAACTGTATGTTTATTTGCATGTATCATGTAAAAAATAATGCATGAATTCTTTGAAAAATTAAAATCAGAAAAATATGGAACATTTTAATTTTGCAAACAGTGACATATATCATTAAGTTTTTAAATTATTCTAAAAGAAATTAAACTGATAAAAACAGAATCTTACATGCTGTGTGTCAAGACCACGTGAGGCAAGATCTGTACAACACATGACATCATATGCACCTTCTGTAAATAATTCAATAACTTTTGCTCTCTTCTGTAAAATAAAAGTATAGATAATATATAAATATAGATGGATATTTACTATACATATATGCATGCTTAACACTCAAAAAATCTCAGTTTTAAAATGTACTTTAATTAGATGAGTTCAAAACCGTTGAACAGCAATGTGCTAATACACTGTTTTCTTTAGCAAGTACTTATTTTATTGTGTTGGTAAAAATTGTGAATTATATAACATGATTGATTTCCATAAATACATTGCACAATATTTCAGCTATAAAAAACCTCAAACAGAACTTTTTCATACAGCATTAACAGAAAGATGAGTCATTGAAATCCAGTAAAATTAGTAGATATATTCGGGTCGTTCCATGTCAAATCAAATAAAAGTTTTTGATAATGACACCAACTGTCACAGATTTTGATGAAATTTGGTATTTATGTACAACTTTTCATGCAGATTAAAAATATATCAATTATATTGAGATTAATTAAGGGATTCATTGATTCAAAAGCTATGAGCAAATTTCAGCTGAGATGCCATGTCAGTCACCATCTTGTGACTGACACATATAAACAGCCATAACTTTCTTAAAATTTGTCCAAGCTTCATATTTGTTTTGTTTTGATAAAAAGGAAACACATTTTCACTGAAACAAGGTCATACCTGTACAATTTCATTACAGTAACCATGAAGTCCCTTTATTTCTCATAATTTGGCTGATAGAATGAATAACTTCAACAGCTAACTTTGTGCAGTGCCCCCCATTCAATTTGCACCAAATTCTGTACAAAGGTAGTTAAAAGTATGTTATAATATCAGATTTTAAAAATTTATGGCCGTTTTGCAGCTAAATTTTTTTAAATAAACTTCTGAACAAGTATAGACATCCTTATCATATATATTTTTAAAGATTATTTATGCATAGAATTACATTTTTTCAAAGTATATACAATTTTACTGATAAGAATGTTTTTTAGATGTAAGGATTCCTATTTATTTTATTACAAGCTTTCAAAGTGAAATAAAGAAAATCATTAAATACAAACAGGAACACTTTATATTTCCCCTTAAAAAATATTTTTTGCAGGGAAAAAAAAAAAAAAAACTTTATTTTTTAAGCATTTTTAATTAAACATCAATTTAGCTTCATTGCACATTTAATATATTTCACTTAACAAATCTGAATTGACAATCTTATTTCTTAATGTATTTAATTATTAATGAAACATTTTAACAAAAATATTGAAAGTGAAAAATGCAAAACACAGTATGAAGTGTAAACATCAAGAGGAAAAACAAGATGTATAACAGAATCATAAAATCATATCTACCCTGTCTTAGGGATCTAAAACATTATTTTCTTAATATTTGTATAAATATGTATTGATAAATGATAAGCTATGAGAAATATATGTGTTTATATAAGAATTGGTTGATATCTAATTATTTAACAATAGAATATTTTTCATTTGTTGGCCACATTGATAGAACCAGTTGAGGTGATTTTTACTCAGTTCACAAGTCCTTCCAATGGCATGTGCACATCAACTTTACACAGTAGTATTGTACTGAAAAGGTATTTCACAAGAATCATTTTGACATCAATAAAATAATGGAGATGGTCCCTAGGGATGCATAAATTTGATTATTAATGTCACCATCATCATTATTTACTTTTTCTGCAAGCCCAAAATACCAGTGTTTGTCATGAACACAAGTTACATACAATTAATACACCAGTTGTAATCACTAGGTGTAAATAGTGGCAAATCAAACTCTTTCGAGATACAAAATTGTTAGTCTCAACTTATTCTTTTTCTAGCTAATTTAGTTTCAGATACAGGTACAAAACAATATTAAGTTAAGAGTGCCTTTAATAGTTGTAGCTTTCTCAAAATGGTTAGAAAGCTGCATACATGTTAAATGGATTTTAAATATTTTTACTGAAGTGAAAATCCATGAAGATATTTCCTTCCATGCTAAGAACACAGTACAATTTCTGTCTCTTCAGATTTAACTCCAGTTCTCAGTTCTCCAAGAAAGGATTTCCTGATTTTGTTTAATCAAACCTTTCAAATTGTCTATTTTTCCAGAACATTTGTGAAAATTTTTTCACTCACAGTATAGAAAATACTTGTAATCATTAGAAATTGTAGCCAACAGGGCATCTCAGCTGAAATTTAAAAGCTCATAACATTTGAATCCCTAAATTACCTCAATGTAATTGATATATTTGTAATCAGCATTAAAAGTTGTACATACTTAACAAATTTCATTAAAATGTGTGACAGTGGATATCATGGCATGGTTGATTCGACATGTAATGACCCATTTAAAACTAGAAGATAAAGCCATTGGGGATGCAGTTACAATGGACGCTAGAAAAAAAATTTGGCAAAAATATATCTACACTCTATATATTTAATCTTTGTCCACTTAAAATAAATAACTTCATATTCAATTTTTACATTTGAAGCATTTCGATTTACTAGGAACATCCCCTCTTATATCAATGCTTCATGCATTGATATAATGAGATCATTGTAAATGTTACAGAGTGTAACAAATTATTTGTGAAAAATGTTACACGGGGTTATTTTGAAAAACTATTTAAAATGAATGGAAATTGCAATTATCCCTTTAAAACCTCATCATGTCCTCTACATAAAGCCACGTCAATATCACTTGCAATACGTAATTTTGTCACTCAACTTATTAACATTTTTTACTCTCAGATATAGAAAAGAAGCTGAATATTATGAAAAGTTGCTTGGAAATTAGGGAATGGGTGGATTTTCAGATTTTTAAAGTAATGCAAATTGTTTTTGATATTTTTTTTTTTATAATTTTGAAAAATTTCAAGCAGATCGCACAAATGGTGTGGATGGAATGGAACGGTGTTTCATTAAATTTTTTGTGCTTAACTTTTTAATCTTTTTGGAGTAGTGAAGTTTTATTTTGAAGTGGTTGAACTAGAAGTGTGGCAGTCAGTTAGACAGTGGCAGAGTAACTATACTTTAGGATATGTGCAGAAAATGAACTAGGTATTTGCATGCATTGCATGCAAAGCCATAGACAAGTGGAGGGGAACCCCCTTGAAATATTTTCCTGGCTACAGCTTTGATTACCCATATATGTTATTACAAAAGATGTACTTAAACTGTACTCAGATTTAAAAAAAATTGATAAATAATAAATGTTGCCAAATTAAAAATGCATGGGGAGGAGGGTGGGATTTTCTACTTACAGAAGAATCATAAAAATTAAAACAGAAAACTCCCCTCCCCACACACGCACATTTTCTACTCAATTTTAGGTAGATTTCTATTCAGTTTTGTTTCACAAAACCCTATAACACAAAATACTTCATGCACTCTAAACATGCTCTTCTCATTCCATTTAATACTAGCTGCGTAGCCGTTCTTTGCACGGTAGGAAACGAAAAATTTCCTCACATACGTAATTCGAATTAACTCCAGTGATATGGAATCTAGAAAAGCAAAATTATTTCACTCTTGACTTAAAATTTGCGTCATATATGTAATAACCTGAGATCATTGCAATATAATGACACCAAAAAAAAAAAAAAAACTATGTCAGCGTCATTCGGTATCAAAAAAGTGAAAATGGACCGTTTGCAGGGAACTTCTCACTTTCAAAATGTCTTATTTCCGCAGACATGCTGTCTTTTAGGTTCACATTTTAGCATTAAATACCTCAGACACTACATGAAACGGACATTTTTTTTTATTTTAAAAATACGCCACCCTCTCTTGCAACCCTTTACAAAAAGAAAAGAGATAAGAGATAAGGCTGCGCTATTTATAAAGGCTTTAAAATTGTTTTTCTAGATTATGCAGTTTAATTTTTATTCTCACAAATAAATCCAGTATTTATAAAAGGAAATCGAGCCAAGCAAAGAAATCGTCTGCTTGGACATAAGAATAACTATGTACACAAAAAACGAAATCTTTGGAATGAGTAACTTTTTTCATGTTTTCAGAAGAGCGCTCGTTGTAATTGCTTCACAACGGGCTTTGACTTTTAGTTGTACAATAACTGTAGTATTTGGCGCATTAAGGCAATAAACAACAGATGTTTTAATTCGAATTTCGCAAAAAATTGCTTTGCGATATGGTGCGGGACACGTTTTTATTTATTTTTTTCAACTGGCAATTTTAATTATTGTTACTGTATCCAGGACAACCAAACTGCAAGATATCAAACCGAAATTTGTGAGCAGCTGCTACTGAAATGAAAATCCTTCTTTACTTAAAAATTGGTAAAAATTCTCCTAATTTATATTTTTCCTCCGTTCTTCTTTTAAAAGTGGGCGAATTGTGTGCTCCGCCTTTTGGCGAAATATAAAAAAGTTATGACTAATAGAATTCAAGATGCAGCAGTTTTTAAAATATTTTACAAAAGTCAGCATCAAATTTAATTTTATTTGAAAAATTCCCCAAAATCACCAAATTATGTTATACAGTCCGAACAAACAGTTTTTAAAAGAAAATTTTCTACTCTATACAATGATGTAAATATCGTTTTCTTGCGAGTGCAATTACCGGCGTTATTATGTATTAAGCAAGAAAAATCGCTAAAAATGGGACAAAACATAAAACATTTTTTAATTCGAATTTCGAAAAAATCGCTTCGAGGTGTGTCGAGACCCGTCTTGGAGAATTTCCGTACAAAATTTGGTAGGTCTACGATCACCTGTTTCAGAGCTACACGAGACACAGACAGACAAACGGACAGTTTACACATTGCTTTATTTATATAGATACAAGGTGTCCAGCCTTAATATAACCCAATAGCTAATTCCTGAACCGTTTGGTTTAGATATATGCACTTCCAATTTGAAAAATGTTTTTAAAAAGGTAAAGAATGTTTTTATGTGCTTTTCGAATCAAAAAAACCCATTTAGAAAAAAATTACAAAAATTAAATTTTTATACGGTCCCCAGGTCCTATCACTTATATTTAGATAAAGATGCAGTACACAAAAAAACAAAGTAAACGGAAAAAGTTTCATTTTATATACGATAAAAACTGACCGAGGTATGGAACTTTCAAAATCATACATTTCATCCATTTTCAAGAAGCTAGTAAGGGACCATCTTGAAAATGGCCGAGAAAATGGATGAAATGTATGATTTTCAAAGTTCCATGACTCTGTCAGTTTTTATCGTAATAAAATGAAACTTTTTGTGTTTACTTTGTTTTTGTGTACGGCATCTTTTCCTAAATATAAGTGATAGGACCTGCGGACAGTATAAAAATTTAATTTTTGTAATTTTTTTCTAAATGGGTTTTTTGGTTCGAAAAGCACGTAAAAATATTCTTTACCTTTTTAAAAACATTTTTCAAATTGGAAGTGCATATCTAAACCGAGCGTTTCGGGAATTAGCTATTGGGTCACATTAAGGCTGGACACCCTGTATATTATTATTTACATGACTGTGACGGGTTTTTGAATGAAAGCAGAGCACCCCCTAGTGACAACAGACTATAGGAAATGAAGAACCAAATTCTTAACATTCCAGTATTTATTCCCTCTATAGTGATAATTCTCTGTATAAAAATATTATACATTGTTTTGAATCCCAAAACACTGTTATAGATGAATTTCACTGTATAGATAAATCAGAAAGAATGAAGAGGGGGGGGGGACAATTCTGGACACATTAGGAACTATAAAAATATCAACTTATTTGACTGGAAACACTAGCTTTAAAAAATGCAGCAAAAAGTATATAAACTTACAGAAGAGGATAGACCACCATGATATTTAACATTTGGTACTCCATTTTCCTCTAAGAAAAGGTGCATCCAATCACAAGTATCAGAATGGGTTGAAAATATCATTACAGGCACTTTCTTTTCATAGTCTGACTTCACCATATCAAGAAGAATTCCTAAATAGAAAAAAAATATTTCATAAACTTTCAAAACTGTAAATGATCATTATACTATAGTAATAAACATTTTTATAACTGCATATCTTCTTCATATCTAACTTTTTATAAGTATATACAAGATGATTAGAAATGATAATTTTAGTTCTTGACATTTTTAAATAACTAAAATTAAATCAAATAAATAGGATTAAACAGACAAAAAGCGAGAATAAATATCTTGCTTATATAACTCAAAGTATGTTTTCAAGACACAAATGTTATCACATCAGGAGCTAAATATTCACCAATTCACAATTACACAACAAAAAGAAAAAAAAAGTCAATATTTAATTCTTATATGTGTTTCATTAAAAGTCATTTAATTTATTTGCTTTTCCATCAATTTTTAAACTGGTCATGATAGCCCTTTACAGATACGAAAATACCTTCATTTGTACCTGGGTCATTCTCAGAAAATGGGTAATTTTGATTTAAAAAATATTGTTTTAATTCCTAATTTCTTCATGTTAATGCAATTACCTATGTCTGCTATTATAAAAAAAATTATCAGCACAGATTGTTTGCCTTAATTATAGCTTTAATCAGAGGGGTAGCATTAGGGGGTCCAGATTTATCGAAATTAGTATGACAGAGTCATAAAAAAAAAAATTCTTTTTTGACCTCTCTTCCTAACCAAGAAAAAATTATGGCTACATTACTGGTTTTAATTAAATTTTCAATTTTTATTGAAATAAGGTAATGACAGATAGGAATGTGGTAATGACATTTGTGAAAATAATAACTTAATTATACAAGCTTAAATTAGTCCATGTAATAAAATGCTCACACTATCAACTAAGGAATAATAATGCGTTAAATAAAAAGTCTAAAACCATCCCTTATTTTAAAATTCTGCCCTTGAAAGTCAAAGTTTTCAGAATGTCTTGATAATGACCGCCTATGTAATGACATTTTTTGAAGTTAAACCTACTCAAGGCTAAATTATGACAATTCAAAGTCAATGCAATATTTACCTTGAACGTAGTCCTAAAGTTCTTTATAAATACAACCAATTTAAATTTATAAATTAAGTATTTCAGTAATAATGAACTTGGAAATGACACATAACAAATACACTTGCTATGTATTTTGGGAAGGCCAGGGGTGTAACAACGTCTTGCACTGCTGTGCCACAGGTCCGGGGAATGAATCCCAGGCTGGGCAAGGTCGACTCAGCCTTTCATCTCTTGAGTGGGTTGATAAAACGAGGACCAGGCTTGCTTACGAGTTAAACACTGGGGGCTTCACGTGAGGGCCACCTGGCCAAGACATATGCTTCTGCACCCCAGAGTTATGGTCACGAAGGTGTAGTTGGGCAGCGCAAGCCTTGGCCCCACAGTGAGCTGTTGCACTAATGTTTATATATTTTGGAAAAAAACAACAAAATAAAATAATGTTTGCTTACTTAAACTAAAACAGACATAATCTGCTTGTAAGAACATGTGGTCCTGTTCTTTTAACAGTTCAAAAAATATGACAATGCTTTTCAGTGGACAACTATAGAAAAAACGCACACTGGCAATGACAGTTACCACTAAGGACAAACCTTAAATAAGCTTTATTAATGGTCCCCCTCGCCCCCCCCTTAATGCCTAAAGCTCCACATGTATTGTAAATAAAAAGATGAAATACCTAGATAATTGCTTTTTTTTTTTTTTTAATTGTTTAAGATAAAGATTCAAACAAGCTTGGGAAACATCTTGGTAATTACATTTACAAATTTAACTATTTAAAAATTGAAATTTTACATTTAAATTAGTAACTAGTATAGTGCTTGTATCGAATTGGTGAGAAAATTGTTAAGCATCTATGACTGGCATGCTTAACTGACATTTTTAATCCATGGACATAAAATTTACCATTATGTGAAAATGACCCATCTTGGGATTTCACTGCCAACATTTGTGAAGATATATAAATTTTTGGCACTCTCCTTTATACAATAAATGCGGAATATAGTATCCTGAAGAATTTAGTATACTACCTGATTAGGAGGAAAGGTCATTTACATAGTACAGTCGAACCTTGTTAAGATGAAGTTGAAGGGTAGCAAAAATCTTAACATAATGCAAAAACGTAATATTTGTATGTCCGAGAAACAAACCTTACAGTAAGAGTAACAGAGATTAAAGAAGGTTTTTTCGGATGACATTAAATTAAATTAGAAAAGTTTATTTTATTATTACATACATATAGAAAAATAAATGAATAAGGAGAAATAAAATGTAAAAATATATTTACCTCTTTAAGTTAGACTTTAAAAAAATCTTTTATTGACTTCTGCTTGAATTTTTGCATTCTACATTAGTTTATGAAGGAATCAACTTTTTCCAAACTGTCCAAAGCACAGTTGACATTTTCTTGTTGAAACAGAAACCACTGAATAGTTTTTAAAGTTCCTGTCACTTCACTGAACAACACAGAAGGGATTTCGACCTCTACATCAGCCTCCATTTTATTCACCTCTTCCTCCGATTCCTCTTTTTCAGTTAAATCGGAAAGAATATCTTCATCTGTCATGGGTTGTGAAATCATAACATTTTCATCAATTCGAACGTAATCCTCAAACGAAAGGGGAGGAATTATGCATCGTTTCTCAGCTTCTTCTACCACAGCCTCTATTTCTGTTTCATTTATTTGTGTTACACCTTCCTCTGAAAAACCACCATGCTTGAAACAGTTTTTTAAAACAGTTGGAGTAGCGGAGTTCCATGCACTTCTTAGGAAATACATAGCTTATAAGAGATTGATAGAAAATGGTGTCTGTTTGTCAAAGCACTCGATAATTTTCTTGATTACTTCTTTCCTGTAGAGAGATTTTATACAATGAATAATACCTTGGTCGCATGGCTGAAGCTTTGTAGTATTTGGAGGGAGGAAAATGCATTTTATTGACTTTAGCCCTTTTACATTTATGTGGGAAGTACAGTTGTCCAGTAAAATGCATATCTTTCTTGTTTGATTGGTAAATGTTGAGTCTAATTCTAACAGCCATTTTGCAAAAATTTCCTTATTTATCTAGGCATTTTTAGTGAATGTGTACCGAACAGGTAGTGTCTTAATATGCTTGAAGCAGTGTGGATTTGACAATTTTCTGATAACATAGATGGGTAATTTTTTACTACCATCCATATTGCAGGTTACCAATACTGTGACTCTTTCTTTATTACATTTTCCACCAGAACACTTTTCTGCAGTAAGAGTTAAGGTAGATGAAGGATGTACTTTTAAAAAAAGTCCAGTTTCATCTGCATTGAAAATGTTGCGGTGTGCATAATCCCTTTTAATATCCAGCCATACTTCAGAGAAAAACAAATCTACACTATTCTGATTAACTGCAGACTCTTTACCAAATATCCTTTTGCAGACAATACCAAACCATGTTTTAAACCTTGTGAGTCATACGTTTGAGCATGTAAAATCACAGACACCAAGAGCTTCTGCAAAAAACTTTGCTTTTTCTTGCAAAACAGCACCAGTTAAAATGATATTCTGGTTCCTAGCTTCTCTTATCTAGCTTAATAAAGCAACTTCAATTTCTTCATTCTTAGCAGTTCTCATCCATTTTCTTGCAGGTTCGAACTGACTGATTGCACAAGATTGCATTTGAAAAGACTAGTTTCAATTTGTTTTCGATTCTTAATAACTGTCAAAAGAGTACTCTTTCGACAGTGCAGGTATTCCGTACTTTGCTGCATTCTCTGATTTTTTTTAAATTCCATCACCAACATCACATAAAATCTTTTGCCTAGTTTCTAAACTAAGAGGCCTTTTTTTCCCACTCATTTTCACAACCAGAGCTCCAATACAGCTAGAATAGAATCAAGAAATTTCTTTCGAAGAACTTTATTCACATTAAGTGATCAACACATGCTGGCAACCAAATGAATCTTTGACAAAAGAATGACGCTCACAAAAGAATTTCACCATCAGCAGGAAATACGGCAGTTTCAGATACTGTCACTATTCAATCCTAGAGGAATAAAACGAGGTTCCTATTGGTTCATTCAAGTTACTGGTGGGCAGACGTCACTTCAAAAACATGTTGAAAAGCTCAATTGTATTCTTTTTTTTTTTTTAAGATAGTTTTTTTGTATATTATAGGAACAGTATTTTTTCCGTGCAATAAAAAGTAGCTCGTTTGTTAATCCCGGACTTTAACTGTCTTTATTGCAAATTTCATCCAAATCCGTCAAATTGTTTCAGCGTGAAAGAGTAACAAACATACATACAAACATTGACATTTATAATATTAGTAGGATTTCAGAATGAGTATAATACATCTAGAGCAAAGCGTCATTCTAAAAATATTGAAGTGCTTGACACAATTTTTTTGTACTTAAGTACCAAAATAACATGATTTTTTTAAAAATACACTGCTGTTTTTTTTTTTTTTAAATATAACCTTTTAAAAGCTTTAAAACAAATCTATAACATTGAACACAGAGAATAATGTAATTGCTTCTTCACAAAATGCACTTTATAAACAGTAAACCTGCATATCCCATGCAGCTTACAAATAAATAAATAAATAAAAATGCAAAGAGCAAAATCAGTGAAGGTGCTGTCGAAGGTCTATAATACAAGATCTCAAATTTGCTCTAATTACAAAAGAAAAAAAAAAGAGAAAGACAGAAAAGGAAAAAGTGGCTGATACATAGGCTGTTTTGAGTGAGAATTAATACCTGAATTGAAAGGAAAGACAGGTACTTAGATAACTATACATATTGTAAAACCAATACCTGAATTAAAGGAGGGAAAAAAGATACTATGATAACTATACTTTTAGAAGAAATCTGTAGAATCAGTAGATGAATCAAAGTAAATGTAAAAGACCAATTCATTTGGAACTATACAAACTAGAACGTATGTGTACTAACAATATGCAACAAACAGCTGCAGCACCACATTTTTCTTTCTTTATTATTATTAATTTTTTTAATCTAGACACCACTCTACCTTGCACGAGGTTATCTCGAAGAGTGCCAGTGAGTATAGTGTAGTACACTTGAGAAGCCTCGCCTTGAGTAGTCTAGCCTCAAGTCGTCTGAGCACATATGTATTACTAGCAGATGTTAAAATCAGGAACCAAGAATTGTTGATTTTGCAAAGAGTGATACTTTGATGTTTTTGAAATATATAAATCAGACCGAAGATGTAATAAAATCAATATTTCATGATTTATCTATTTACAGGCCAGTCTTAGTGAGCACCTTATGTAATTTCTCATTCTAAATTAGTTTCTTACTTTTCAGCTAGATGCTAATGAAAATCATAGAAATTGCTTGTGTTTAAAACATGGGAACAAAATTAACCAAGCATAGTTACCGCATTTATTTTCTTTATCCACTCTCCAAAATTTTTGCTTGACATGACACATTACTTTGTGTAAGTAAGGAGACCTTATTTTAATAACATCATCTTCCTGACATAAATCTCCTAAGAGTTCATCTGCATCCAAAGGATAAGTAGAACTAACGAAAATCAACTGAGTTCCGTCTTCTGGTGGAAGATTTTCTGCTGAATTTATGAACAACTACAAGAAAAAAAGTAATTATAAATATGTAATTGGGGTCTTTTAATACATGAAGCAATAGTTGAGAGGGATAAAACACTTACAGGTATTCGACGAAACAGCCATTCTGTATCTTCTATGAAACTATCATCTACCAATGTATCAGCTTCATCAAGAACAAGATGCCTTAAATTTGTGACTTTAAAAACTCCTACAACACAGACAAGGAAAAATATAGCCTAAACAGTAAGTATTAACAATATGATACAAATATATAATAAACTAACACCATTTTATATTAACAGATAGTGTTATTATTGTCTATTACTTTTAATTTATTTTTTAATGCATAGTTCAAATACAAAATTTAAGGCATTTAAAAACTTACAGGGTAGATACTTTTATGTGGAACTCAGTTAAAAATCTTTGATTGTAATTCAAATTAAGAATAATTTGTTAATTTTACCGAAGTTTTAGCATCCATATCCTACATTTATATATATATATATAATTATTGTATTTTATGCATCAAATTCATCAGTATTTTTTTTCCGTGAATTAAGGCTTCTAATATATTCTTGGCAACTTGTCAAATGGGATTAAACAGAAAAAGAACAGATTTTACCAATCTCAAAAGATTGTAGAAAATGCTAAGTGCTTTAGTGTTCAAACCATAATTCCTCTCATTTATCAAATAGAAAGTTAGCTGAAAACATAAACATAATAAGCAAAAATAAAGATCAACTTTACAACTTTTTTCATAAGTGTAGTATACATTTTCATTAAAAGTCTTATTTCTGCTGCTTATCTTGTGATTTACTTTATAGTTTTGTTTTTGATTAAAGCAAAGCTACACAAGAGGCTATCTGCCTAAAGGGGGTGCCTTGGGCAGAGGACTGTTTAAGGTGTTCTAATGTGTATTTACAAATCAAGAGAAAACGGTCCAAAACTCCAGACTGTTAGATCAACAGCCACACAAGAAGCCAGAACCTAGATCTGCACACTTTAGCCATCTCACCAGCAAATTTAATTTATGATTAAAGTATGTTGTTATTACAGTGGAACCCCGATCTATCGTTCCCGCATTCATCGTTTTCCCGTATTGATCATTTTATTTCTATGGTCCCTGCACAAACTGTATTCAAATAACGTTAACAAAACCCGCATGTATCGTTCGTCAAAAATTTGCTTTCCCGTGTTCATCATTTTAAAATGTTTCTTCTGACCAAAATGAAATTGAAGATGAAGTGGATCAATATGGCTTACAAATCTAATTACTTTCTGGTATGATATCTTGGGTTGATGATGGTATAGGTGAGGAGTTCTTATATCTAGCAGGGACGAGTATGGTGTGAAATGTAGTGATTATATATTTCCATTGATTTAGAAGTAGCAACGTGCGGTATCCTAAGAATGGAAGAAATGTGATGCAAGAAATGAAAATAATCGCAAAGAGGCTGAGAATAATATTCATGCCTATGAGACTGAGCCAACACTAGTGCCTAGTTTATCCTACGCAATAACGGTATTTGAAATTGTATGACTTTTATATACAAAGATGAATACACATAAAAAAGAAAAAAAATTGTGAATCTTGAAAATTTTGTTTAATTAAAAGATTAATGGAAAACCCAGTGTAAAATTACTGATTTTTAAAAAATAAGTATCACTTAATTTCTACACAACTTCAATTTGTTTCTTTTACAGTTTGGTAACAAATTTAGTATTTTTGGTATACTGTATACATTGTGTGTATTCATAAATACTGTTTTCCTCATATTTTGACTTTAACCCGCATTCGTCGTTTTCCCCGCATGCATCGTTTTTTACTATGCACCCCTTGAAAAACGATAGATCGAGGTTCTACTGTACTGTTTAATATATTTAATTTAAAAAGTGGTATTTCCTGAGGTTATAGATGTCTTTCTCCTTCATTGATTCACTTGTAAAGTTATTTTCAGTTAATTATAAGATAATCCAACCTTTTTTCTAAGACCTCTCAAATTCAAATTAGTGAAAGTTTACTGTGATTATAGTATAGTTTGATTAGTACATGTAAAAAATAGAACGCTTTTCAAATTTTGTTTAAATAAATTATTGGATCCTGATAGATTTATTTTAGATCAACATAAAAAATGAAACACTCATAATAATCACTCCATTTTTTGTCAATAGAAATTTATCACGACA
This sequence comes from Cheiracanthium punctorium, assembly GCA_038373885.1. NCBI lineage: Eukaryota > Metazoa > Arthropoda > Arachnida > Araneae > Cheiracanthiidae > Cheiracanthium > Cheiracanthium punctorium. The sequence continues at coordinate 569,347 of JAWZYV010010900.1, read as the reverse complement.
TCATTATCATATAAAATGTAAGAAAGGAGAAGTGTTATAATGAGCATAAATAAGAGTTGAAAACAAATTTTACCTTTTAAAACAAGTTTTGCCAAAGTACCCATAGATGCAACAAGAATATCAACATCAGAATTTTCTTTCAGTCTTAAATGCTGATGCTATAAAAAAATATAAAAGAAACTGTATTCTTGAAAAGCACTTTTAATTGCGCTGGTGTGTTTTATACAAGATATGCACTTATAAACCAATTCTATGAAACTTAACACTAAATAAAAAATTATGAAAATTGGCCCTTACCTTACTGCCATGAGATATAAGCACATTTACTTTAAGATCAGTATTCCTGCATAAATCATAAGCAACTAACTGAAAAATACAAATGCATTGATTAAATTTTCATAAATTATTCTTATTTAAAATATTTTAGCTCAAAAGTATTTAAATTAAATCTTCAATACAATAGTTCCTGAATATATTGTTTATAAGAAGTAGACATACATTATATTTTTATAACAAGAATAATATGCACCTTTTTGATTCTTTTCCAAAATAACAATAATAATAATAATGAACAAGCAATTACACATAAAACAACACACACAGATATATATCATATAACATGAAAGTTGATTACTCCTATCTGTTCTGCAAGCTCTCGTCCAGGTGTTAAAATCAATGCCAATGGTGTGTCTGGAAACAGCTTTGTCCTTTTTTTAACAGCCGTAATATTTTGAATAATAGGTGCTAAATATCCAACTGTTTTCCCACAGCCAGTTTCTGCAGCAAGTACCAAATGTTTGCGTTGAAGAATGGCAGGCATAGATAAAACCTGGAAAATAAAAGGATAGTCTTCATTACTGAAAAAATTACACATTAACTTAAAAATTCGTGCTTTAAAAAAAAAAAAAAAAAAAAAAAAAAATCAGTTCTGGAGTTTTGGGAGCTGCTTTAATAAGTATTTGAAAACAAACATGTTATCTAAACTCGCTTTATTTGTAATTAGTGGCTGTAGAGGAAGTTTTAAAAATATATAATATTTGGCCTATGATTTGTGTTTTATCTGTTACAAATCTAAAACATTACAAAATGTGTATTTTAGATTATTTGTGTATAATATTCCAAAAAAAAATTCTGGAGACAAAAAATCTAAGCAAATGAAAGAATTACTATCTATTTTGGTAACAGATGGCATCAATAGAATAATTTGCTCTCTAATTATCAGCTGTCTACTTTTAGCTGCATCCCACAAAGATATGGAGAAAATAAATGAATCATGGAACGATATAGCATTTAACTATAAATAATTAATCTAAAAATTGAGGATTTTTATTTGAAACTAATGTAATGAAGTAAAGTCTACACCTATGTAAAGCTGTCAAATTTTTTAGTTAAAATCAGAGTTAAAAGTTTTAAAATTCTTTTTGTAATTTGCTTTTAAGGTGTTAATTCATCTAATTTTGTAAATATTTGTATTTAAAAAAACTTTATTCAAATTAAATATGAGATTTTTATATTAGACAAAATTTTATTTTAAAAAGTAAGACTATATCACTATGTATACAGTACAACCAGAGGCGTAGCTAGGATTTTCTGCACCGGGGGACAACTGAAGATTTTGAGCCCCTCTTATTTGTCAAAATGCAAGTAGATAGCTTTTATACACATTTTGACACCCCTTGGGTGCTGTGCCCGGGGACAGATGTCCCTCCTTGCTCCTCCCTAGCTACGCCACTGAGTACAACTTGATTATCATAAGTTTTGAAAAAATAAAATTTTTGAATAATTGAGAATGCTTTAACCTCTTAACCTGTTTGCTTTCTGGCTGAAATACATTAAAAAATGGCAGGCATTAATATTCCTACACCCTTCTCCTGTTGTCAAGAAATTAGCCATGCTTTCTTCCGTACTTCCCCCTCACTGAGTCGTTCCCTTGGGATGGGAAGTTTTTTTTCCTTTTTCATGAAATTCTGTGGTTTTGTGGGATACATCAGGCATGAAAGTATTTCCCACAACAGATGGATAACCAAAATATTTGATTTTAAAACACAGGTCTGGCTGATTTAGTCATATTTACATTCTTCTGCAAATTGTTAGTATTTTTTTTTTTATTGCACATTATACTTTTTTTATTAAAACTATTAATTTAAGAAATAATTTTTATCAAGTTATTGGACTTAGAGAAGAAAAAAAATAAATTAAAAAAAAAGAAGAAGAAAACAGTCATATTTTTTTACAAGCTGCACTGTGCAACTTTCAAAATTATACACAACTAATGTCATTTTCCTAGAGAGCATATGACAGTCCAAAATATCTTACAGGAAGCAAGAATACAGCATGTTAAGTGGTTTAACACGATTGAAAGTTATCCTTAAATCAGAGGTTTCCAGTTGGACCTTTGCATTATTAATGTGAAAATCAGTAACACACAACCAACAAAAATACATACTTGTATAGGTGTAGGGCACTCATATCCTCTACTTTGAAGTTGTTGGAGAAGATTTTCATCAGATAGTAATTCAGAAAATGTTCTGGGAAAGTCTGTTGCCTTTTCATGATGTGGATTATACAGTACTGGTAGTGAAGGATTCTTAAAATAATTTAAGGAGAAAATAATTATGCTATTAATCTTTAATGAAAATGTGAAAGAATATAATATTCAATAGACACCTACAAAACAGACAATTTTAGAACAGATACAGATATAAATAAAAGTTGTATAAACATATTACTTACGTGACTAATAAAATTCATCCATTGACATATCATAGTTATACTTTCTTTGCATAATTAAATTCAATACAGTAAAACAAAAGAATAAATTATATGAGGAAATAAAGCCTGTTGTAATTCTTACAACACACTGATAAAATTTATAGACACTATACACAACTGAGAAAAAATACAAATATAATTTTTTCGCCAGTCGTCAGACCATGGGTGAATTTCAGCAAAATATAATAGCCAGCTGTTGTGACAGTGAAAAAAATCTATCCCCCCCCCCTATTCTGCTACACCCATACCAAGGGGGATTTTTTTTTCATTGATATTCTAATTTCCTGTCACATGATACAAAGCCCATAAGCCATAGTTGCCAACACCTACCGGGGGGGGAGGAGAACACAGAGCACGAGATACACATCAAAATATTTCGCTATTATCGGAAGATCTGTTGATTTTGCTACTTTTTCTTTACATTTAGCTGGGATTTCTTCAATTATAGGAGCATTAATTTTATTGCTACTATTATTAATATACGATTATCTAAGCTTTGTAAACAGTTTTAAAAAAAGATAAGAAAAAAAAATCAAGAACTTTTCAAAATTTATCAAAAAACAAATTATTATTTTTCAAGGACTAGAAGTATTTACAAAAGTTAAATGCACAAAATTATCCTGCTTTCTAATTAATAAACACCTTAATTAACAATATAAATTATACAACAAACTTGTATTCAAAACATTAAAATATTTTTTTCATTAAAATAATTTTAAACTAACATTTAACTTTCATAAATTCCTTATTTATTGTTATGAAATTGTGTCCTCCTCCTTTTTGATGACCTTTAGTTCTGCATACACCTATTTTGTAACAGTAAATCAATATGATAGTAAAGCTTTAGAGGATTTTAAATATCACAGAAAATGTGCATTAAAAATGCTTCTCTCCCTGCACACTCACCTTTCCTGATACTCCTGTAAATCATTAGTCTTCCAAATCTATTTTAAATGGTGAAGTTAGCTGTATGCAGGCATTTTGGTTACGACAAAAAGTGAGAATGAAAATACAAAAAGATGTAAAAAGAAGAAAAATGTGTGAGCTTTAATTTTTAGCCATTAAAACATTTTCACATTTGCATCAGGGTTTCCTTTATTCCATACTTGGTTTCAAAAATAAATATAATTAAATAAATGAATATGAAACAACAGTAAATAATACACATTACTTACTGTATCCCAGGGATTTATAGTGAACTTTTGACCAGCTGATGACATTTTTAGCCATTCTTTGGACTGCAAAGGTATGGGATAATTCTGATTATATATTTGTCCTAAATAAAAGTTAAACTGCTTTTTTGTACTAGAAATAACAGGAAAACTTGTATCTCCCCGATAAGTTATCCTTTTCCGTAAATTAATCAATTTTTCTTTTTCCCTCTTTTCAACTACAGCAAGATGTTTTTTAATATACGCTGGAATTCGGAGCACAGGTACTGTTGGTGCAACCTATCAATAAAAATATTATAATATACATACTTATATTAAATAACTGCTTCTAAATGAAAAAATACAAGTACACAAGCAGATATCACAATATGTAAGGATCTATGGTAATAAAAATATTCAATCTGTAATATAGTAAAATTTTTAATTTTTTTTTTTTTCACGTCCCAATGCAATATGCATAACTGACATTTATAATTTACAAGCAAAAATAATTAACATAAGAACATAAGCAAAATATAAAAATCACTACATGAGTGATGGAATCTTTAATTAATAATTCAAAAGTTATGTCTTCAAAGCATAATGAGAAAAGCTGCAATCTGGCACATGCCAGCAGGGGGGCAGGGACAGGGGCAGACTGGACCGCTGAAACGGCCCGGGCGATTCGACCAAACCGGCCCCCAACATTAGTAGCGTGTTGCGTCTATGATATTATAGCGAGGGCGAGGAAATGCACAAATTCAGTTGAACTCTGTTATACTAATGATAACTTTTTATGATGATTAAGATATTCTGTACGTCCAATCACTTGCCTAAAGTGCAGAAGCTCACTTACAACGTCACTCGCTCATAGCGTCCTGTCTGTTCCCTTCAATGGCGCTAAAATCGAGTTCAACTGTATGTGGCATTAACCAAGAAAAGTTATTTAAAACGCACTATAGTTTTTTGAAGCTTTTTTAGAAATAATTTAAAGGCAACTTTCAAAATAATTTAATTCTATGATCCAGTGGCATTTCCCTACTTAAAAAAAAAGTAAGTTTTATCTTTAGGAGGAGGAGGCATACTTATAATTTAACTGTACAATCTGTCATATTTAATTTGTCAACGTACGGAAGTCGAAACGAAAAAGAGTCCTAGATGAAGTCCTGAAATTTGTGGATAAGGCAACAATCTTCGTAAGGAAAAATATTGAGTCCTGCGCAACAAAAATTAAGTGGTTTTGGTAGATAACCTTACCAAAGATATGGGAAACTAAAGGTGTCGCCGTATGTGGAATGGTTGAAAAAATAGCGATGCAATAAGCGGGGTAAACAGGGATGAGATTGGCAAAAAAGCAAAAAGACTGAAATTATACGAGAGCAAAAAATTTGCACATGTGATATTTATATGTGAAAGAAGTTTTAAGAAGTAAAGTATCAAAACATGCTACAAGATAATCTTTACACAGTAATTAATAACTACTATCAGAAATCCACAGAAAAAAAAGCAGAATTTTCAGAGAAAAGAGACAAAAAAAAAATAAATTCCTAATAATTTTTAAAAAGCTGAAATCAGCCAAAAAGCTGAAGAATCTCATCCCTGAGTAAAGCATGTGAAAAGACGTATTAAAAGTGTTAGGAATTTTGAAAGATGATGTAGTATGCGGAGCAATGTCTTATACAGGTGACTTACTAACGAGATTTGACTGCATTCTGGCTGAGTGTGAATTTTTTTTTTTTTTTTCCCTCTTGTAACCAGGGTTGGGTGATTTGTCCGCATAAAGGTATTTTTGTCAGTACAGAGACAAGGCTAATAAAATCCAGGGGGGCGACGGAGGAGGGAAGGCAATTACTTAAATTTAGTCTGTGATAATTATTGATATCACATATTATGTATCTGTATATTACTTTAAATTACTTCGTTTGCTTACCTGAGTTTAACTAGAATATTTTAGCTAATTAAACATAAATAAACTATTTGGTCGTGCTTTAAATGCTCGATTTATATTTTATCAGTAGATACTTAGAAATAGTTACATTCAGAAACTAAATTGTAAGTACTTTTGAGAGTACAATACCTGATAGCTATTGTCATTATTTTAATAATCTGTAGAGCATTTTTAATTAATAAATTGATAGATATAATACTTTCATTTGAAGAGAAAAACTGCATAAACCTGTAGATCTTAGGTCCTTTTCATACAATAGTTTCCTCTGTTGGGACAGTTTAACGTTAAATATTAATTGGAAAATTATGAAAGTTGAACTGTGAAAAGAAATCCTGCAATAACTTCGTTTAACTTAATTATCTACTATTTAACGTACTTTCATTCAGATTCACCATCTCAGAATTAAAAGAAAATCACAATAGCATTTAAAAACAGCTAATGAATACCAAGAAGAAATGGATCCAAACATTGTGAATCATATTCATGATTTGAATTTTCATAGTCAAGGAAACACTTAAAAACAGTATCAATTGCATTGGACATTAAAAAAAAAAAGAAAGAAAGAAAAACAAAACAAAAGAAAAAATCAGCTACCTTAGCATATGTGTGCCATTATAAGAATGTGAACTTCTAAGAAATGAGGGTTTAAAACCTCATTATATTCAAAAGGGAAAGAAGGGAATGAAAAGCCATTTTGTCATGCCATCTTGTAGTTTATTTACTACACTTGAAGTACAGAGGTAAATATTTAAACTAAAAGCAAAAGGAAAAATCATGCATAGATATATGTGTATAATATGACTTCATTAAATCCGAATATTGATTAGACTCATTGGTTTAAATCTTAGTTTACTATTTATTTTTTTCAAAACCGTACAAAAATATAATCGGAACAGACACTATCCAGAGCAGCCAGTAATTTGTATTTCGTGGTTTTTTCACAGGTGTATGGAAATCAGAATGCCGCGATTTCTTTTGCACTCGAGAGAACCCATCCTCGATGATTCGCAGCTTGTGTCATTGGGAATTAGAGTTACCGTCTATTTGTTTTATTTTTCTCACTGGAATATGAGTGTGCTATTGCTTTTTTAAACGTATTTTCCTATTCTGGCAATTGTTTATGAGACAATTTTGAGGCATTAAGGGTCCGGTATGATCCGAAACCTATATATAGGTCTGTAGATAGTAAAAGTTTTTAGATGCCTGTCTTTTTCAACTATCTGTTGAAAGCAGGTGCGGATCGTCGCGCCAGCCACTCGAATTGTAAAGTGTCTCAAGGGAACTGCTCGAGCCAGGTACGGGTACTGGATTTATAAATCTTTTGTCAACGAGGCCAGGACGGACTTGTGTCCTGGGATTATATTTTTTTTCTTTTTCACCTTCCTGCAATCCGAAAAAAAAAAAAAAAACTTTTTTTTTTTTTTTTTTAGTTACTCCGTTTACTTTGAAAGACTATGGGGTTTGAAAGTTTTGTTACCCAGTAGTAGAGCAAGACTTTGACCGACGAGGGAGCCAAATGATAAACCCTGTCACAAATGTAGAATTTTAAATTTGAATGCATGTACTTGTACTGCATGACTATTTTATCATTTACATTATCATCATTTTGAATATTAGTATTAATTTAATGTAATAGTTAATATTAATAACTTAGCTTAATATATAAAATTCCTGAAAAATATTTATTCATCGATCTATTTGGTATGTTTTATATATTTTTTAATTTCTGGAATTTTCGAGTTATTATTTTGTGAATAATCGGCCCGTACTCGTCGGTTCGTACGTTTGTTTCAAATGTATTACAGACTTGGAACGAACTTTCAAGGTCAAGAATCGTCGACTCGGGACTCAATTTTCAGGCCTGTGTAGATCTCTAGTCTCAATGTGTATTTTTGAAATGCTCTATAAAGGTCATTGCAATTTTAATCATTACAAAGATACTTTAGATATGGTAAGCATTATTCAGCATACAAAATAGAAAGCCCCCCTTCCCCTTGCACATGTTGCTTCGCAACCTTATGGATCGATGTCTAGTTTAGGCCTTCTAGAGCATCGGTCCATGCGGCCCACACGACCACCGGCCCATCGGGCGATAGCCCGACCGCCCGATGGCCCAGTCCGGCCCTGGGCAGGGAGTGTTTTGCCCTCTCTGTATATGAGAAGGGGGGGTAAATTAATTTGCCCCCTCTATATTCTGATGTTAAAACATTATTTTAGTAGTAATTTCAGCATCAAAGTAACTTTAAAACTGTTCCGATAAAACAACTTTGCATTCTGATGTCAATCAGTGCCTAAATTGTAGTGCATATACAAAGGATTTTTTTCTAATATCTAAAAGTTGATGTCTTCATATCATATCTGTTAGAATGTGGCGGCAGAGCCAATTAGGATTAACTAGCACATGAATGAAGAGGCCAAACTTGTGGAATTGATCTCCATTGTACCTGCATCCGCAGCTTCAGCTGAAATTTTTCAGTGATCTGTGAGTGAAAACTTATTTGCGTATAAACAAGACATACTTAGCACATTTCCTACTTCTTATGCCCCATTTACATTCACAGTCCTTCCCACTTCTCTCCTTGCAGCTTTTTTTCGAGGAAATACTTCAGTGCCAGATCCAAAAGCAGTGAGCGTTTACATTCAGCTCCTGTATGCAGTTTTCTACTGTACTTCCCACCTCCTCCCTTAAAAATCCCTCGAAGGGGGGAATCATACTGGACAGAGAGGTCAGCAAGAAAGGTCATGGCATGAGCAGGACGAGAGAGGTGTTTGCACTCCTGTTATTGCCATTTCTCCCACTCTTTGCTGTGAAAGTGGGCTGAGTGGAAACGAGGGGTTAATGTTCATAAGTGGAAAACTGCAAAAATAAATCTAGACTTAATTATAAAAGATTTTGTATTTTTTTATTTTTATTTCTAATGGTAAGGCAATACAAAAGAAAGGTAAAAATACAACGAGAAACTACAGATGACAGAAAGTACAAAAATTGACCAAAGTCATTCTTGTAAAAGTTCTCAAGCTCTCCAATACAACGCAGTCTCAGTCTCTCCATGCAGTGACAAGCAACAATGGAGGTGGGCTCAATTCGTTGGTTCAACAATATTACAAAGAGGGCAGTTTGATTGGTCAAAAATCTCTAAATGATGGAGATGCTCTCCCAGGCAGCCGTGACCTGTCAAAAGACGGAACTGTGCAACAGCTTCATGACGTGGACCGTGAGAATTTGTATATAGAATTTCAGAAAAAAAATCTGTATAGCGTAATTAAATTTATTCCAGTAAATTTCGGCCAGCTGGCAGACTAAAAAAAAAAAAAAAAAAAGCATACTTCAATTTTTATTATTTATTAGTTTTTGTTGTGAATAAACTTTTGCCCCTCCCCCAACTTTCCAAAATGTTGTCACGCCCCTGACTATAATAGCTTTTGAGATTGAGCTATCCTTTTTTTTTTTCTTTCTATTTTCAATATTAATTGTTTTATAAATCTACCTTCCTTGCTTTCTTACTTATAATTTTTCTATACACATTGTTATAAAATACTTCTCTTTAAAAAATTCATACTTTCAACTATGCTCGTTCAGAGAGGGGGGGGGGGGAAATCACAAAATGTAAAATAAATTCCTATAATAATAAGATATAGCTCAAAAAAGAGGGAAGCCTTATTTTTTTTTTCTAGGGCAGGGCTCATCAGCATACTTAAAAAAATAGGCAGGCGATGTACAGTGTCCCTTGAAAAATGTCATATAGTAATATTGAAATAAAAACTAAAATGAAACTTCAAAGTCAAATTTAAATTAAAAGGAATGGGGGTGGATAGGAATTCGTACACTGTATTTAATGATTTTAACAGATGATAAAGTACCTGAAGTTGATTAGAATAGCATCTCAGAAATATCAGTTGCAATCTTGTTATACCTTTTGGATGCATAATCATAATACTACAAAAGAAAGAAAAATATTCTTATAAAAATCATTACTTTAGCAAATATTTCAAACAATGCATGACAGAATGAGAACAAAATATTTTTGATACAGTTCCATTAACAGAGCATCAACTTATTTTTTATTAAATAAAATATTGTGAATACAATGCACACAGTTTGTAAAAGTACATAATGAGAAATGTTACTGTAATTAGGAACGTAAATGCACAAAGATGAAAAATCAGGAAAAGTGCTTGAGCTTGAATTTAACAGTGGTCCCATTTTTGTGAATTTCAATATCTATTTTTTGAATTTCAATATCTATTTTTGTGAATTTCAATATCTATTTTTGTGAATCCTAATAATTTTTGTAAAAGTCGCTTTTTTCTTAAAATAATTTACAAAATAAATTAAGACATAGGGTAAAATGCCAATGAATGGTTGTTTTTATCAATTGCATTTTTGTTTAGGAGCCATTTTAATCAATTATAATTTTGTGAAGGGAACCATAAAACGGACCCAAATTTTGTCTGCATTGATCCCTGTTTAACCATTTTTGACTATTTAATTTTTCATTCTTGTACAGTGATTAGTCATTAGTCTAATAGCTTAGTTATGAATACAAATATATACATGCACTGCATGTATGTATGAGGTACAAGGTGTGACAATTAAATAATCGGACTGGTGCAACAAAACTTTTTATTGATTACCAATGACATTAGAAGGCTTATCACCTTAAATGTACTCTCCTTACTGATCTCTATAAAGTTTTATACAAATTTTCCACAGTTCAAAACAGTTCTGGTAGTCCATTTCTTTTAGCTTGTTGAAAAACTCCACCGCTTTCGATTTCATCTCTTCCGCACTGTCAAATCTTGTCTCCTCAAGCCCAGTAAACATTGACACGGATCCAGAAATTTTAGACTAAATGATTACTTGTGATGAATCATGGTATTTTTTAAAATTATGATCAAAAAACAAAGCAGCAGGTTGATCAGTTGGAAGAGTCCAACTCACCATGACAAAAAAGTGAAAATAAGCAAAGCAAAATTCAAAGCCATGATGACTTTTTTTTTTTTTTTTAACATGCATGCAATTGTTCACATTCACTGGGTCCCCAAAGGTCAGACATCTAATCAACATTATTATATTGATGTTCCAACTGCCCTTCATGTAGGAGTGAGAAGACGAAGACCCGATTCGTAGAAGAGAAAGTCCTGAATGCTTCACTAAGACAATGCACAAGCCCATTCCGCTTTGTTTGTAAAAGTGTTCTATGTGAAATACGACACCACCTCCATACTGGCCAGACCCAGAAAATTTTTTCTTTCCCCGCAGGGTCAAATCCGAGCTTAAGAAGACAAGATTTGATAGTGTAGAAGAAGTGAAACCAAATGCGGCAGAGTTTCTCGACAATCGAACTGAAATGGTCTGCCAGAACTGTTTTGAACAGTGGAAAATTCATATGACGCATTGTAGGGATTGGCAAGGAGAATACAATGAAGGTGATAAATTTTCTAATGTCATTGATGATCAATAAAAATTTATGTAGTACCAGTCCAGTTACTTAATTGCCACACCTCGTATATATGCCTATGTTCTCCCTAGAAAATTTTATTAGCCAGGTAGACATCAGAAATAAATGATACTGTATTTTGCATCCTTTATAATGTACTGTTTGCTATGGTCACTCAAACTATTATGAAGTTCATTACATTATTTTTGTACAGTCTATTAGTATTTGATAATCAAATAGTATTTTAATAAATTTTATAACATAGTGCATATGAACTTACGTAAAATAAAATAGCAATAATAAATACTAATGCAATCAATATTTCAACCTAATTTTGTAATAAATAATGATTTTCTAAATCAAAAACTATCTTTGAGGGATTTTTATACTTTAAAAATATCAAAGTTTTTTATATAGAAAAATCTTGATTTTAAATACAGGCATGAGAATGCATAAAGGTGAAAAGTAAGTATGGGAGCTTGAATTGAATCACTAAAAAATTTTGCAGTGTGCAAGACTATAAAGAAATGATTTTTTTTTTAAATCAAAATAATCATATTTTAAAATTTAAATCTGATTTTTTTAAAATTTAAATCAGATTTTTTTATCAAGTAAGATTTAAGAAAATAATTAAATCATATTTTTAAAAAAAAAATATTGCCAAAATTTAAGTTTGACCACTTTATATAATCTTAATGACCAGTGCTGTTTACAAAATAAGAAGTTCGTTTACATTTTTTAAATTTGTTTTTGGCATCCATTTGGCTCTCATTAAAAGTGATGTAGTAACTCCCGCTACGCTGTGACATGATAAATGGCAACCTGAAGAGGAGGCACGCCTTGCTCGAGCGGTGCGTGTTTTTGTAGTTGGGAACTTCAGTATTGGATGGAAAAAAGTTTGTTACTTGGGATAAAGGGGAATAAGTTTTTGTTTGATTTTACATGTGATTTTGATTGTGTTTTACGGACTCTTTTTTGTGTGTAAATAAGCTGTCTGAGGGAATTTTGTCATTAGAACAAATGTTTGGAATAAGAAATTTTTTCATGATGTGGAAGGGAAAGAAACAAAATATGTTATTGACAGGTGCAGTGATCGATCTAGGATTTTTTTCAGAAGAGTAAAAATACTCCTTAACCATTTTAGAAGGAGTATTTTCCTTTCCAAAAACGTAATTAAAACAACGAACAATTATGCTACATTTTCAAATACATAATTATACTGCATTTAACACATAAATCATAAATAATAACTAATTACAATGGCCTATTCCAATAATAGGCATACCTTGGGGATGCACGGCATTTTTGTTACAGGCTTTTAGATTTTTGTTTTATGAATTTTTGATTTGATTTTTATGTGATATTATGCCTTTTGTTATGAGTGTAGTTCTGTGATACCAGTGATTGATGCAGGGCAAGATATTTTGTACCTAGTCCAATAATAAGTATACCTTGGGGATGCACAGCACTTTTGTTGCATATTTGTTCGCATATTACTTGTTACATATTTTGTTTATGGATTTTTAATCTGGATATATAGTTATTGTTGCATTTATACTGTTTTTATGTGTATAAATCTTTGCTCCTTGGTTTTAGGAGAAGCGGAGGGGGTCTGCCTCCCCACACACACACACAATGAATATTTGGTACTTACGTATTACCCCAGCTGTCCGCCAAGACGCGCAATTTTTCACAAAGATAAATGCTGGGCTCATGAAATTATTGATGGTACGGAATACGATTGGCAACAGTCTGCTCACACGTGATGAAAAAATAGTTTGGCATGAATGACCACCGGGATAATACATAAGTACCGAATATTTTTATCATTTTCGTGATCAAAATTTTGTGTTAATCATTGTGGGTGTCTCTAAGCATTTTATAGTTTTTGACGTAAACGTTTTTAATGCATTTTGTGGAGTGTCATGTGAAGCAGGGTCCCAGTGGTGGGAAAAACTACTTTTTTTTTGTAGCGCGCTACAACTACCGCTACTTTTCGAAAAATGTAGTTAACTACAACTACAACTACTTTTTGACAAATGTAGTTAGCTACACTACTTTTGAAATGTAGTCGCTACTTCGCTACTTTTTCGCTACTTTTAGGAGACAAATTTTGCTAACAGATTCAATTTGCATTACATTCATATTTAAGGATATTTATATCCTAATTAGAGAAAACTATCGATATCTAAAGCCTTGGTTTTCTACTCGCGTCCAGCGTGATTGACCTCAGCGGGTGTCTCTCGCGTCCAAAGAAGGCGTCTATTAAAAGGTGGTTTCCTTGTAGCGTTGATAAGGTGACCAAATGTCCCCATTTTCCGGGGACAGTCCCCATTTTCAGGACGTTTTTCAAATTGTCCCCAGAATGTAAAAATGGAACTGGGGACAATTTTTTAATTATTGCATTGTTTTACAACTAAATTACTGTTCATTATTGCATTAATTATAAATGTCCCCAGTTTTGGTGTCAGAATCGGGGACATGTCCCCGATTCTGACTACAAAAATCTGTTCACCTTAAGCGTTGAGCGCCGCAGATTTGGTGGACGCACGAAAGACCCCGGGCACCTTTTCGCCTTTAATTAGAAAAAACTATTGCTCTAATAAACAACTACCAGGCGAGTATTTGAGCAGGGGGGGGGGCGGGTTCGGGGGGCCCTCCGAAAATGTAAAGCAATTATTAAAAAGGAGCTATTTTGAAACATTTCTTTTAACTTACAACAATAAAGTTTAAAATACCGAATCGTCCCCCTCCCCCCGAAATGGAAGCCTATATATACGCTACTGGCAACTACTGCTAATTATTGAAGCATTGCTGAAACTAATTAAGTTTTAATACCTCTATGATAAAAATAAATTGGGAAAGTGATCTCTGAAAGCATGAGAAAAATCATGAGAACTAAAAAAGTTTTAAAAAATATAATAATAAAATGGATGTCTGAACGGGAAAAAAAGGCCAGTTTTGAGACCCCTTTCATGTTGTACAAACATTCTAGTTTCTTGAGCACAAATCAAAATTAATGAGTATAAAGGCCTTTTTTCATGACTTACCAAATTAGTGATTTATGACGAATGACCCGTGTGAATCATGTAATATTGTATAATTGTTTTAATTGAAAACATCACATATGATATGCATATTATAAAATAATGAAAACAATTACTAATTAAATTCATGATATATCTATTTGAAACATTGTATTAAAAAAATCCTCTATATATGTTAAAGAAATTTTAAAAGTTATTATCATCAACACAACTTTTTCTTTGTGTTAGGTATAAAAGAATTTTATAGAATCATATTGTTATTTTAAGGCTAAGGAGAGATAAGTCTCTAAGGATTTTACAAACTATTAATTATTAATAGACATTCTCATATTTTCGTATTAAATTCTGAAAATTATTACACAAAAAACCTAATAATTTAAATATAATAGACACTTTAAAATTTTAACGAAAGAAAGCAGAATTTCAACATATTCATGGGAGACTGCCATGCCTCTAGTATAAAATAAGAACCACATAAATTTATTCAAAAACATGTTTATTAATTTTTAACAAGAGCTGGATCTCAAAATTGTTATCCGCCAAACATGATCGCCGAGGAGAAAATACGTCCGATGCAATCGCAAACAATCTTTCTACAGATGCACTGGACGGCACGCCAGTGTTAGTTTTTTTGAAGGCTTCTTTCATATACGTGTACGCCGAAAGCGAAGATACGGGTTTAATTGGCTCTGACAAGAACCTTGTAAGTTCTTCCTCGTAAATATTTCGAGTGCATGCGAAAGAGAAATTAAAAAAAACAGAAAAGTCATCCTCCATGGGCTGATCCTCGATACTGATATCTGAAGTTGTCGGAAACATATTCTGGAGGTATTCTTCCATCCATTTTTTGGCTTCGGTCTTCCTCTCCTCCTCAATCCAGAATAGTTTGAATCTGGGATGGAAACAAGCTGAGAGAACAGTTTCTCTGTCCCACAGCAAATGACTAAATCTCGTTTCCACCTGACAACTGAAGATTTTGCGCCCCCTCCTATTTTTTAAAAATGCAACTAGGTAGCTTTCATATACAATTTGGCGCCCCTTGGCCGATGCTGCGCCCGGGTACAGTTGACCTTCCTTGCTCCCCCGTAGACAGGGACGGCCCGACACGGTAAGCAAGGCATCGGAGCGCCATATTCGAACTAAAAAACTAAGGAAAACATAATCTGGAGCATAACACGGGGCTTCTTTACGTTTGCAGGGAGGCTCCACGTACCCTAGGTCAGCTCTTGCACCTAGCTACGCCACACATTTAGCTATAAAAGCTTTCAGGCGTTAAAATGAGGATTTCAACTTCAATAATATACGGACTGTCAAATATGCATGGTGCTCTGAAACTCATTGGCAAAAAGTTAAAGAGTGGTAAAGGTAAATAAGACGGTTATGAATCACGTAACAATGTAGGGTTTGATAAGTCGTCCTCGAGTATCTGTTAATAATTTATTTTTTCACAGAAAGTTCACTAAAATTCACTATTAACATGATTGATTATTACTGTACATTGACTAAAAGATTTATTATTAAACAATTATTAACAGGTAAATGAAACCATTTCCGACATCCACAGTGCTATATTATTCTGAACAGCCTTGGTAGAGATGGCGCCCGGTGCTGTCGCACCGTTCGCTCTACCTTAGGACCGGATCTGAAAACTGTCACTACAAACGAAGAACACTGTAACCGAGGTCAGCAATATTTTTAGCCCCTGAAATAATATCTTGGATGCATAAGCTTATACCTTTTGTCCCTTTTCAACAAACTCAAAAAAGATAAGGTTATCAACTCGTCAAAAAGAAATAAAATGTGTACAATTTCTACATATTTACTTTCTTTTTTTCAGTTTCAGGTTCCACGAAAAATGTACTAATCAGTTTTTACGCTTCTTTGAGACAAAAAACATTCCGAGTTGTAGAACATAATCATGTGATTAATTAATGTTTGAAAATCTACAATACTGCAGAACTGTCATTACTCTTGTGGAAGTTGAACACACCACCAGGACACAAGGTTAATAAAGAGTGCCCAAACTCAAAAAAGTGCACTGTAACGTCGAAAAATGACCAAACCTTAATATAAATAAACTTAGTAAAACTAAGCATAAATAAAATTGTTGTTCAATGCATCGATCATAAAGAGGAGGCTAAGAGAAAATTAAAAATGTCGGCGACTCTTCCAGAAGCGGTCTCGATGCTTTCAAGAACATTCCTGTGAGAAAACCGTAAGTTTTTCTCACGCTTCGTAGTTTTCCGTAGATGGTGAGTGAGGGGATGGGGGAGGGGGCTCGCTAATTGCGAGGACTGACTATATATCATGTTAGATTTGAAAGGATATCGCCTAAAAGGAAGTTCACGGAATACTGGACACTGAATGATTGGCAATCATCCTGGCAAGTGGACACTACACTGTATTTATGGGTGCAATAAAAAAAAAAAAAAAAAAGATCAAAGAAAATTAATGATGTTACAAAAGCATACAATTTACAGATATGTAAAATTCCTTTTTGAAAGCAAAAAATACTCATTTTTATGTTGATTTATGTTGCAAACACGCAATAGCAGTCAAAAATATGCAGACCCTGATCAGACATAGAAGGGGCCCCGGGCAAAAAAAAAGGTTGTTTTGGGCCCCTATACTATTACAGACATTTTAACTTATTTGTGATCGTTTTCTATTTTCCCAGCATAAAAATAAAACATTTTTAAATAATTCTAAAATTAAATTAAAAATTACCCATGTATTTATACTCATTTAGAACAAGACTATGCATTTAAAATTGATTTTAATATTTTTTTAATCCATTTGTATTATTAGCGTATGTGTGCGCTGAGTTCCACCTGCCATAAAATTTTCTTTTCTTCATCATAATATTAAAAAAAATGCTAACTAATGGATATTTTGTGATAAGTACATATGACCATAAATTTTCAATAACGCCTTTAATTTCTATTTTATTGATCTAGTCTTAGAAACCATTATCATTGTGTTAGAAAGAAGAACAGAAAATAAGTCTCGAAGCCTTTTTATTGTTACACAATTATGATATAGATAAAGGAAATTTAGCTTAATAAAAATTATTATTGCAGCATATATAAATTTAATATACAATAAATGGAGAGATTTGCGAGGCCTTTATTTTTCAGGAGCTCACGGGCCCACACGCCCGTGAGATAATGAGACTCTCGAGGCCCCATCAAAATAACCTCTGTTCAACTTTGGACATCTCTTTCCTTCCTTTTTTGTCCTCTTTATGGCAGATTGGTGATTCTACAAATAATAATGAGAACGATAAAAAGAAAAAAGATGCACAATGTCAGGCTTCCGCTTCAGGCAAAGCAAACCCCCTCCCCCCCCCCCTCGTGTGCGAATTTCTTTGTTTCCATTCTGGAGATATACAGGAGGCTTTCATAGATGGCGAGTAATTCAGCAGTAAAGATGGAGAAAAACACAGGCAGAGTATAGCTGCAGGTACGATTACTACCCACGAAGACAAAGCCTACGTGATTTCCACTTTTGGAGCCGTCAGTATATATATCTATGTGTGCGTGTATCCCCTGGGAGGGGGGGCGGGGGAGAGATTGGGTGTCTTTCAAGCATCAGTTTCAGTTATGCTTGGAGTCAGAAGAGAAAGAAATTGCACCACGGGATCAATCGCCGGAAATGATGACACGGCAAAAGTAGCTTCCAAAATTCGCTACAAACTACTGTTTTTTTATAGCGCGCTACACGCTACACTACTTTTTTAAAAAAGTAGCGCGCTACACTACAAACTACAAAAAAAAGTAGCGGCTACTGTAGTTTCGCTACAAGTAGCGCGCTACTCCCCAGCCCTGCAGGGTCCACATCCCACACTCCGGTAACCGCATATTAACACAGACAGATGGCTTCACCCTGTCAATATTTGTGCTGTTGTTTGGTCAAATTGTACTCAAAAAATCCCTTTCTAAGTCCGATGTTTTGTGCATGCGCGCTATTTGCGGAACCTCTAAAATTTTTAAAAATACATAATCGCTAAATTTTTTAAGTTCAAAAAATCTTATTTAAACCCTCTTATTTTAATGCTTTATTTAAAAATTTAATCCTTTTAGAGATTCGATTTTTTGCATTATTGTTTACTATCGGCAAAGCCGGAGTTGCGCCAGAATTTCCGATCGGCAAACCCGGTTGTTTACAATTGGCATCGGCAAGGCAAACTTGGGTTGGCGACAAGATTTTGTCGCCAAATCAAAAAATCGCTAAAAAGGACCTATACTAAAGCTGTTCCCTTTTTTGAAACATTGATTATCAATAAACAATACAAAAGCAAAGCATTAACATTAAATTTCCGACACGCTCACTGCCACACTGTGGAAAATCGATCACCACCACAAAGCTATAAGATACGATATCCAATTTAAATTAAGTGATCTTCTTTAATTATAATAAATAAAGTTATTTGAATTAGAAGAATAAATGATATTACGATACTTTTGTAGGAACTAGAAGCCTGAGATTAATCGATACGGATTTCAAGAAATAATGACAGAAGTGACCACTTTGTGCTTTACAAATAAAGGAGAAGGGTTCTTCGTCTAATAATGACGTTTCATTATTAGAGATTTTTCGCCTTGCTCAAACAAAATTCTGTTATTTTTGCAAACAGCATGCGGTTAAATACAAAAGTGCAGATATAACTTATGGTTCCTTAATCACGATGCAATACAAAGCACAGCATAAAAAGGCAAGGCACACGGCATTACACCATATTTTTGTTTATTAATTGAACGTTGCCAAATTTTCACAGCTGAGGCTACAATTTTAACTTCAACACAGCAACTTACTACTAAATCGGTCATCACGTGATTTTCTGAAGAGAGGATGCACAATTTTTTCTTACTTACAACTTGGATTTTTATTCTGTTTTTAAAGTATCCAATAAATCCTAAATCTGTACCCCAGAACCAGACGAACATAAGTTGTGCCTAGACTAGAGTAAGGCGACCTTCTAAACGGTAATTTGGGGAGAAATCAAGCATTGTCCTCGAATCTAAACAAAACTTGGGGACACTAGAAAATATTTTCGAGGACATAACATATTACCATGTACACCCTCCAAAAAAAGTATTCGAGGGCAAGAAAATTTTCGTACGTCAATTTCATATTTAAAGCATGGTTCTTCATGAAAGGTGATTAATCATTAACAAAACTGAAAGGGGAAATTTGGCTCATAGTCGGATACTTTATTGAATGTCTGTACACCCCACACACACAATGACAACAAAGGTTTTCAGAGATCGAATTTCATTGTTTCTCTGAGTAAATGGCGTTTTTAGTTGGTTTATTTTTCTTATTTCTTCAGTTTTTTCTGAAAGAAATAAACTAAACGGAAACTTTCAGGGTAAAATGTACAAATCTTTAAATTTGGGGACATTTGGGGACAAAATGAAAAAAAAATCTAAATTTGGGGACTGCCCTCGAATTTCGAGGACGTATGGTCACCTTAGTCTAGTGTGACTTATGTTAATCTGGTTCTGATGTACAGAAAAAATCTATCAACATATAAATACATATACAATATTTAATATTTCAATAAAATATATTTAACGAAGCGCTGTTGCCTAGCGGAAGAATTTCGTATTTTATTGAAATGTTAAATGTTATCAATTTTCGATAAACTTAAGATTATGTCATCTGAAACTTTGATACTTTTTCTATGTATTTCTATGTTTCTCAATTTCTAATAAAACAGGAATCAAAATTGTTAAGTTCTAAGACAAAAATATATATAACCGATTTTAATATGGGGGGGGGGAGAGGTGTCAATGTTATCGTTAAGAAAATCTCCGTCTTCCTTAAATTGATCTATTTTGTCCTAAGAGAAAGTAGATTTTTTAAAAGAAATACACGTTAACATTTTCAACAGATATTTGAAAAATTGCGAGATCACTAAACATGATTTTTCCCTTTCACAAAATGCTCAGCGCTTGCGAAAACCATAAAGAACATTGGAAAGGTAAATGCATCGGGCGCGTTATACCTACACGTACAGAGAACAACTGAACTTTCGCTGCCATTGTTATCACGTCGGCGTCCCAATGGTGTTTTTATTGGCTATTAGTAGAGCTATTTTATGTGCGTGAATCAAGTTTCCGTTTTTTACTTCCTTGTACGTAGTATAAGGAAGTAATGTGATCCCGAAAAATTTCGGGGGCCAAATTTTGACGAAAAAACCGATTTTGACTACCTTTAAATTTACTTTTAAGAATTTTTTCGATGCATCTCATCGTAAGCTAGCATGCACGATCATATAAACGCGTCTACAACTCATTTTGACCAGCGGCGAGTCTATTTTGGCCAGTTTTTCCATGCCGTCTGTACGTACGTATGTATGTAACTCGCATATCTCAAAAACTATTGGGTTGAAATTTGATATTTAGGATTGTTGTAACATTTAGTTGTGCACCTCCCCTTTCGGTTCCATTCGACTGCATATTTTATCTACTGGGCGGCTCAAAAGATTCTAAATACATTACGCTCTATGGGCCAAAATTCATTAAAGCGTATTTTAGTGTATTGGGCTATAGTAGCGGATTCAGGGGAGGGGCTAGGGGGCTTCAGCCCACCCAAATAGAGATTGCTAAAGGGTAATATTCTGCTTCATTATGCACTTTGAGTATGTAAAATGATCTTTTTTAATCACTTAGCCCCTCCCAAAAGTTTTTACATTGGTTTAGACTAAAATTTTGCTTTACTGTACAGTTTGTTTGAGTGAAATAAGCTTTTCTCAAAATTTAGCCCCTCCCAAAACAGACTTTCTGGTTCCGCCACTGTTGGGCTATTTCAAACGACTCAGATGCGATATATGCTGTTAAGAGTTACAAAATGAATTTCTCCATTAAAAGAAGTGTCTTTATCATTTTTTGTTCTGCTACAGGAACACTCAAAAGATTTCCAATACATTATGGTCAATATAACCTCTGAGAGCAGCCTACCTATTAAGTTTAAGGCATTAAATATTACTCTCAAAGGATGGATTTTACTACCCAGCTACGCCACCATTCCAGCAACGAACTGGGTAGAACCATTATCATTTTTTTAACAGGTATTTTTCTTTTTTTACAATTTTTACAGTTACTATAACAGAAATAACACAAAATTTTGATAAGGAACCAAACAGAAGAAATAAAATGTGGATTTAAATATATATATATATATATATGTATACATAAATTTTGGTGCAGAGAAAAATTAATAAGATAAAAACTTTTTCTTTTACGAGTAATTTAGATAAATTAGATAGATTAATAAATTTGAAGTTGAGAAAAATGAAACCCTTCTATACATTATGGTCAATGGCAATTTTAGGGGCATTCATCCATTTCAAGCACGATACCGTCCTACCACATAAGTTAGGTAATGGTCCTAGCACGGTCACGTGCCTCCCTCAAGAACTACGCAAAAAGTCACCAAGCTTGACAACTTTTGGTGTATGTGTGTGTGTATTTAGCTCTCAAATCTTAAAAACTATTAGTCGTAGAATGTTGAAATTTCAGATATAAGATTGTTGTAACATCTAGTTGTGCATCTCGATTTTTGGTTCCAATCTACGGGGGAGTTTATTTACAGGACCACCGAAAAGAATTTCAGTTCTTTAATGTCTATGGACATCTTCAATATAATACAACTGTAGACAGTCTTTGGCTGCATTCATAAACGCCAAACGAGTTACACTCATGCAATGAGTTTCCATCTAAGGCGTTCGTAAAGGAAACTGAGTGCATACAGTTTTTAAACTAGAGCGTTCGTATACAAAACTGAGTGCGATTAGTTTCAAACGAAATAAACCGATCTCTGCTAAGGTTTATTCGTCTAAGGTCGTCAGTTGTTGAGAAGAAATTTCGTCCGTTGTTATGGAAAAGTATGTTATTGTGAAAAGTATTTTACGTTTTCTAAAGCTGCAAATATTATTTTTTCGAGAGAAATTCATGCTAGTAGAAATGCTGCGAAGGTACATAATTTTTCAAAGGTAATCATTTTCTTGTATTTTTCATTTTAGTAAATTAAAAAATGCATGTTTTAGTGTTGAGATTGAAGTTGATTTAATCCGTTATTAGCGAAACTTGAACTTCTCTTGCTAAATACTTTTAAAAAAATGAAGTTTAAGTTGAAATTTCTAAATTTTGATTTGTGCACTTCAATTATGGCCACTCTTTCTTTTAAAAATCCTGTTGATTTTATATTGAGTATGTACTTAAATCTCTCCTCAGCAAAATTAACGCATTCGGGAATTGTAAACAAACACGTCTCCTAGAGGACGAAACTAAATAAACTGAAGTTGTTCGTAAAGTCAAAGGAAACTGATAACCACTGACAGCACTAAACACACGCATTCCAGTTTTCTTACGAAAACTCGTGCAACGAGTTTGTCGTTTACGAATGCAGCCATTGTTTGGTACATGCCCAAAATCTCGCCGTCTGTCGTCGACCTTGGCGAGTTTTGTCGAAATATCGCCAAATTTGGCGATAGTCAGTCATTTGGTCCATGCCCAAAGTATCGCCATTTGTCGTCGACATTGACGAGTTTCGCCGAAATATCGCCAAATTAGGCGCCAAAAATTATTTCGTATTTTGTATAACTCTAAAACATTAACCCGTAGAATTTTGAACTTTTGTATTAGAACTATTGTAATATCTAACTGTTTTCAATATCTTTTTTGACAGCAATCGACTGGGAATTTATTTACAGGGTGAGCCAAATGATTTTAAATACATTGAGGTATATGGATGCATTCAATTCATTGAAAGTCTGTGGTTAATGACTACATTGGCTATCCCCAAAATCTCTCAAACTATCTCAAGCTTGTCGGCTTTTGGTGAAATATCGCCAAATAAAGTGTCAGAAGGAAATCTTTCAAACTGAACATAGCTTGGCGATATCGAAATACTTGGCTGGAAATCGCTAAACTTTACTATTACTGATATTTTATCTCTTTCAAACAAATAAGTTTAGATGAAGTGCGTCGAAAATATTCTTGATTTAATAGACATGCAAGAAAGTCATGTGTTGTACACATCAGATTTTTTTTTGTGATACACGTATTCCAATTCCATCTCTATGTAGGGTTTTCGCATGCACAGGACATTTTGCGACGGGAAAAAATGGTGCAGTCATTCGGAAATTTCGAGTTTCTGTACCGTAACATTGGGCGCCATTTTGTTATAGGTCACAGACTTCCGGACTCATGCCTCTGATTAATTATATCCGAAAACCCAACATTCGGCGGTTGAAAGGAACGGCCGCTACATATATCGGGATAATTTTTTTATGACCATTCTATATATGCAATAATGCTCCTCATCAGAAAAAGTGCATGAAACCATTTATGACTCCTTTACAGGAGCACGCAAAAGAATTCCAGTACATTGCGATCTATGGTAGTTTAAGAGATATTCATAATTTCAAGCACCTTACAATAAGTACATAGACGTTTCAAACAACTAGAAAAGACACAACATTTGCAGCGTTTTTACAAGGCGACACGAAATTACAGCTCTGGAGTTTATAAAACAACAAAAGACAGTTGTAGATCACCAGACATATCTGTTTTGTCAGGCAAAATGGGGGATTTAGCTCCGCGCTTCTCTCAATGGACTTTTTGCATGGTGTCTGAGTTAGAGGTTAAAATTCGTCTGCTGGTGGTATTTACGTCCGCCAGCTTACATTGAAATGCATCTATTTTATAATAACTTTTTCTTCTCATAAACCACTGGAAATGAATTATTGCCGTTTCAATATTTAAATGAAAGGTTCAAAAGAAGATAATATCGAATTTCGCTCCAAAACTTCGTTAATAAAAAGAATATTAACGTTATAAAATTATTACTTTATTGTGAACTCTGTATAAATAGGACTTCATAAGGTTAATGTTAGTTTTCTGTATTTGAAATAATACTGTTATTCATTGAAAACTTTCCACACCTATTAAAATACGATCTTGTTAGATATTTTTAAAATTTGATAATTAATAATATTTTAAATAAAATCTCACAAAGATAAGAAAACTAATATATAAAAACGTTATTATTTGTTAACAATCGATATTCTAACTTCTTTTGCAATAATTATAAGGTCCAGAAGAAGTGTTAGATAATCTCTAAGATGCAAACAAGCTGAAATCAAAACTACTGCCATAAGCAGTCGCACACTGCAGGGCCGTAGCTATTCCGCTTTTATAGAGGGGGCTCCAAATTTTCCAAGAGGGGCTGTCATATATACACACGTAGACATACATAACACACGCATATATGTGTGTGTGTATATATATATATATATATATATATATATATATATATATATATATATATATATATATATATATATCAGAAACAATTCAGTAGTTACAGAGATGCCCATAGAGCGTAATGTATTAGAATTATTTTGAGTGTTCCAGTAAAAGAACTATTTGTGCATGAATTTTAGCTTATGTTACTCAGGACAGGGTAGATTTCTAATAGTGACAAAATTTTTAGACTCGGTTCAGTGGTTACAGAGATGGCAATCAAGAATAATGTAATTCTTATGAGTGTCCCTGTAAAATTGTGATATGTGCTAGAAAGGTAGCCTATATTACTCAAGAATAGTGTAGCTTTTTGTCAGCGAAAATGTTTTAGAATCGGTTCTGTCATTACAGAGATACAAATGGAGCTTAATGTAATTCTTATGAGTGTCCCTGTAAAAGAACTATTTATGATGTATGCATAAAAGGTAGCCTATAATACTCAGAAATAGTGTAGCTTTCAATCAGTGAAAAAGTTTAAGAACCCGTCTAGTAGTTACAGAGATACCGATAGAGCATGATGTATTAGAATTATTTTAAGTGTCCCTGTAAAAGAGCTATATTTATGTTATATGGATGAAAATTAGCCTATAATACTCAGGAATAGAGCAGCTTTCTATCAGTGAAGAAAGTTTTCGTATCGGTTCAATAGTTACAGAGATACCCTTAGAACGTAATGTAATTCTATGAGTCTCCCTGTAAAACAGCTATTTATGCCTGTACTACTCAGGAATAGTGTAGATTTCCATCAGTGAAAAAAGTTGTAGAAACGGCTCAGTAATTTCAGAGGTGCCTCTGTTAATGTAATTCTTATGAGTGACCCTGTAAAAAAACTGTGATATATGTATGAAAGGCAGCCTATATTACGCAGGAATAATGCAGTTTTCTATCAGTGAAAAAGTTTTAGAATCGTTTCAGTAGTTACTGGGACGCCCGTAGAGCGTAATGTATTAGAATAATTTTAAGTGCCCCTGTAAAAGAACTATTTGTGCTATATACATGAAAGATAGCCTATAATACTCAGGAATGTGTCGTTTATGGACGTGTAGCGTGAAAAAATTTTTAGAATTGATTCCGTAGTTACAGACATACAAATAGATCGCTATGTAAATCATATGAGTGTCCCTGTAAAACAATTATTTGTGATACATGCATGAATTTTAGCTATGTTACTCAGAAATAGCGTAGCTTTCTATCACTGAAAATTTTTTTAGAATCGATTCAGTGGTTACATAGATGCCCTTAGAGCAGAATGTAATTTTTATGAGTATCCGTGTAAATTTGTAATATATGCATGAAAGGTAGCCTGTAATACTCAGGAATAGTGCAGTTTTCCATCACTGAAAGTTTTAGAATCGGTTCGTTAATTCCAGAGATCGTAATGTAATTCGTATGAGTATCCCTGCAGAAGAACTAGTTGTGATATATTGTTTCGAATTTTTGTGGCTGTTCTGGGGTTTAAAGTAGTTTAAAATTCGTATTCTACGTGTCAAATAATTAAATTTTGCATTTTGTTGCATCAAAATTGGTTAACTTGAACGGAAGATAAGAAATTTTGTGGTTCCCCATTGGTTAATATAGTGTTTTGTAAATCTCGAGAAATACTGGTGCTAGGGCTTAGCTGACCTCACTCTTCGGGACTTATTTTTGGTGCCAAATTTGGCGATATTTTCCAAAAAGTCGCCAAGCTTGGCCACATTTCGGACATTTAGCGGGATTTTTCCAATGGGTAAAAGTTTGTTTAAAAGTATATAAAGTTTGTTTTCTTGCATTAATATTACGTAATAGCCTAGCGATTCAACTGCATTTCTATGACGTACTCAAAATTGGCGCTTTATGGGGATCCTTCGAGAAATTTCTCCTAGCTTCTCAAACACCTATAAAAGGACAGCACATTGCCCAGTTGAGTTTCAGTTTGCTTCTGTTTGCTGATGAGAATATTTTTAGAATCGGTCCCAGTATAGCGTAAGGTATTAGAATGATTTTGAATGTCCCCGTAAAAGAACTATTTGTGTTATATGCATGGAAGATAGCCTATAATACTCAAGTTTTGTATCAGGAATAGTATTGTGTGAAAAAAATTTTAGAATCGATTCAGTAGTTAGACATACACACCGATCGCAGTGTAATTCATATGAGTGTCCTTGTAAAGGAATTATTTATGATATATGCCATCAATTTTAGTTTATGTTACTCAGGAATAGTGTAGCTTTCCGTCAGTGAAAAAAATCTCATGTGGACAACACATGACTTCCTTGTACATCTATTAAATCAAAAATATTTTCGGCGCACTTCATCTAAACTTATTTTGTTTGAAAGAGATAAAATACTGCAGTAATAGTAAGGTTTAGCGAATTCTACCCAAATATTTCCGATATCGCCAAGCTGGGTTCAATTTGAAAGATTTCCTTCTGACATTTAATTTGCTGATATTTCACCAAAAGCCGATAAGCTTGAGATAGTTTCCGAGATTTTGGGGATAGCCAAGGTAGTCATTGACCACAGACTTTCAATGAATTGAATGTATCCATGCACCTTAATGTATTTTAAGTCATTTGGCAGACCCTGTAAATAAATTACCCAGTGGATTGCAATCAAAAAAGAGATGCACAGTTAGATGTTACAATAGTTCTAAATACAAAATTTCAAAATTCTACGGGTAAAAGTTTTCGAGTTATGCAAAATACGTAATAATTTTTGTCCCCAAAGTTGGCGATATTTCGGAAAAACTCGCCGACAAATGGCGAGATTTTAGGCATGGACTAAACAATGACTGACTATCGCCAAATTTGGCGATATTTCGCCAAAACTCGACAAGGACGATGAAAAATGGCGATATTTTGGACATGGACCAAATGACTGATTATCGCCAATTTGGCGATATTTGGGCAAAACTCGTCAAGGTCGACTACCCAGACAGCACAGCAAACTTGCATCAAACTTGCAGCAAGCTTGATTTATCAAGTCAATAAGCTTGAATTAAGCTTGAAAATTTCAAGCGTGTAAGCTTAATGCAAGCTTGAATCAAGTGTTGTAGTTTACACTTGCCCAGCTTGCATTAAGCTTGACATTTCAAGCTTGAATCAAGCTTGACATAGCAAGCTTAATTTCAAGCTTAAAAAATTTCCTAAATACACGGGGCGCCGGTCGGCGAACTTGCCCCACATATTTAACTTTGCCACGCATTTTCCCCCCTCTACCCTGAAATTTCAATTAATCTGTTTCCATCAAGTGTTTGTGGCTAGAATAGAACCCGGGACTTTTCGGTTGGGAGGCGAGCGCGCTATCCGTACAGCTACCAAGCTTCGCGCAGCTATGACTAAAGCTTGAAGTGACTAACACGCCGTTTTCTGGCCAGATTGATAAGTGGGCGATATGTTATTATTTTTTATTTTTTTATTTTTCCATGGGATGCATCAAAATTAAAATAATGTTATGTGTGATTTAGAGACTCTACTAATAGGGAAATAAACATAATATAAACTTAAGAGCAGCACACGTTTTAAAACTTTCAGTACCGCAACACTCATGAGCAATACGGCTGGCCAAAATCGAGACAAACGACTGATTTTGAAATCAATTTCGTAGTATAATTGTATTTTATTTTGAAGAATTTCCATATTTGGAAATATAGAATCTTTTTTTTTTAATTCTATGGTGAACCACCCATAAAGTGAAGTATATTAACTAACTAAATTGTGTTAATTATATTAAAATTTATTTTTAGGGCTAATTAATTAGTTAATGGAATTACTAATGTTAATTAGATGTAAATAAAACTAAAACTCCCCTCGTGTTACACTTCACAGGGGCTTATCCCATTCATTCCTTCCCCTTGCGTGTTCTAATGTCCAGGTTTTGTGCGTAATAAACAGAGCCCGATCAAGACAACCGGTTCCCCTGGGCAGAAGAAAAAAATTGGGCCCCTTCTTGCAATAACCCCCTCCCCTCAAAAAAAAAAAAAAAAAATGATTATGATCGGTTCATACTGAAAGTTTTTTAAATATCTTACCCATTCTTAACACAAATTTTGTGTTAAGAATGGGTTTACTTACTTAACACAAATTTTGTGTTAAGTAATCTGAAATCAAAGAAACAGATAGTTAAACGTTACTTCGAAATGCTATATCACAGTTGCTAACATGTATGGAATACAAACACTTTAGTCATTTTTGTAAATATTTCTTAAAATAACAAATAATTGAAAAATTTTACTATTTTTTAAAGCTAAAAATTCTCTTTACAAATGTGGTTAGTTATTTTCCTACATATTGGTATGCTATATAGATATAGAGCATTTCGAAGAATTAAAAATAAGTTTAAATTAATTTATACAAATGTAAATTTGAATTATTTTCATTTTTCATACTTTATAATTAAAAAAGTATTTAACTTCTGAATTTTTTTTATCCTTTGTAATTTTATTTTAAAACTACAAAAGTGTAAGATGTAAGATTTTTGGGCCCTAAAATCTGTAGGCCCTGGGCAGTTGCCCCGTTTGCCTTGCCGGTAATATGGCACTGGTAATAAAATAAAACACATCTTTTACGAACTTTCAGCAAATTTGAGGAACGCTAGACAATTAATGTCCATTCTCTTTCACAGATGGCGCCATCAGCGCACTTTCGAAAGCTAATATCAAGCTAAAGTCAAGCTTGTATTAATACGTCAAATTCAAGGAAATGTCAAGCTTGATTTAAGCTTATATGCTGTCTGGGTACAGACGGCGAGATTTTAGGCATGGACCAAACAATGACTGTCTACAGATTGAAGATGTCCATAGGCATTAATGTACTGAAATTCTTTTGGGTGTTCCTGTAAATAAACTCCAGTAGATTGGAATCAAAAACGAGATGCAAAACTATATATTGAAATTTCATATATAAGATTGTTGTAACATTGTACGACTAATAGTTTTTGAGATTTGAGAGTTAAATACATGCACATGTACACCAAAAGTCTCCAAGCTTGGCGAGTTTTGGTGTATTTCTTGAGGGAGGCACGTAACCGTGGTCGGACCATTACCTAACTATATGGTTGAACGGTATCGTGCTTGAAATGGATCAAATAGTCCTTAAAATTGCTATTGACCGTAATGTATTGGAAATCTTTTGAGTGTTCCTGTAGCAGAACTATATATGATAAAGACACTTTTTTCGATGGAGAAATTCATTTTGTAATCCTTAACAGCATATATCACTTCTGAGTCGTTTGAAGTAGCCTAATACCTCTAGAATGCGCTTTAATTAATATCTATTCATAGAGCGTAATATATTTAAAATCTTTTGGGCGGCCCTGTAGATAAACTATCCAGTCGAATGGGACCGAAACGTGAGGTGTACTGTACAACTAGATATTACAACAATCCTAAATAGAAAATTTCATCATTCTACGACCAATAGTTTTTGGGATATGCGAGTTACATGCATACGTGCGTACAGATGGCATAGAAAAACTCGTCAAAGTAGACTCACCGTTGGTCAAAATGGGTTGCAGACGCATTTAAATGATCCTGCATACTAACTTTGGATGAGATGCATCGAAAAAATTCTTAAAATTAAATTTAGCGGTACTCAAAATCGTTTTTTTCGTCGAAATTTGGCCCCGGAAATTATTCGGGATCACATTACTTCCTTATACTGCGTACAAATTAGAAAAAGTAAAAAATTTTAGAATCGGTTCATTAGTTCCAGAGATCGTAATGTAAATCGAATGAGTATCCCTGTAAAAGACCTATTTGTGATATATGCATGAAAGCCATAATACTTCGGACTAGTGTAGCTTTCTATCAGTGAAAAAAGTTTTAGAATCGGTACAGAAGTTAAAGAAATACCCATACAGCTTACAATTGTTTACAATTATTTTGTGTGTCCCTGTAAAGGAACTATCTAAAGTATATCTATGAAACTTAGCCTTTAATACTCTGAAATAGAAGCCTTATATTATCGGAAAAAGTTTTCAATTCGGTTCTCTAGTTACAGAGATACCCATAGAGCATAATGCAATACTTGCCTGTCCTTCTAAAAGAAATATTTGTGATATATTCATAAAAAGGCAGTCTAAAATACTCTGTGGCTTTCTATCGGTGAGAAAAGTTTTAGAGAGATAAGCGTTAGAGTGCAAATGTTTAATAATTATTTTGAGTGTCCCTGTAAAAGAATTATTTATGCTGCATACATTAAATGCAGCCTATAATAATCGAGAATATTGTAAATTTCTATTGGTAAAAAAAGTTTAAGAATCAGTTCTGTAGTTACATAGATGCCCACAGAGCACAGTATTATTCTTATGGGTGTCTCTGAAAAAAAATTATGTATATATATCTACATATACCTGCATGGAAGGCAGTGTATAATTTTCAGGAATAGTGTAGCTTTTTATTGGTGAGAAAAGTTTGTGAATCGGTTCAGTAGTTAGAGAGATACCCATAGAGGGTATTGCATTTGAATTATTTTGACAATTCCTGTAAAAGAAATATTTATGCTATATGCATGAACTTTAGCTTATGATACTCAGAAATAGTGCAGCTTTCAACCTGAGAAATCTTTTTAGAATCTGGGCAATGGTTACAATTATGCCAATTTTATGTATTTCTTATGAGAGCCCCTGTAAAATTGTTATATATGTTGGAGAAATACTCTGCTTGTTTCCGGGGTTCGTCGTTCTAAAGTCCAGTTGGTGTAGAAAGCTCTAGTAAAAAGTCCACTAATCAGGATGGAACACAACTTTATTGCTTCTAAAACTTTGTAGACCAATCAGCTGTACAAAATTCACAAGTACAATTAAACAGTAATGTGCTTTTAATAATCCGCCTAGATCAGAAGCCCTCACAAATGCTGTATTTCTCACACAAGATAAAACACTTTCACTGGCAAAAATTCAGTGAAAATATGCGAGAGATAACACTAACAGTCTCTCAAGACTCAGCAATCAAGAATTTACACACAGCACTTAAATTCAAAGCTTCATAAACAGCGCGAAACATCACTTCTATCACAGAGCAAAGCAAGCGTACTCACTCTCTCAAAGCTTGATCAACACTGAACTGGGGCTTCAGAAACACGCTTATATTTATACCCGACGCAGAATCTACAAGAATCTTCGAGAAAAGTCTGTTTCTCAAGGATTCCAGATAAAGAGGGAATGTTGATTACGTCATAGAAGAGAAATGTTAAGTTATTATACGTTTTTAATGCGGAAAAACCAACTTTCAGCCCATTGGAAAAACCGCGCAAAATAACCAAAATGTCACCATGCTTGGCGACTTTTGGCGAAATACCACCAAATTTGGTGCCAAAACTAAGTCCCCAAAAGTGAAGAGATCGAAGCCCTAGGACCAATATTTCTCGAGATTTCTAGAAACCCTTAGAAAAACAATGGGGAAACCGAAACCTCCGTATCTCCGGTTTTAGTCGACCGATTTTGATGCAACAAAAAGCAAAATTTAACTATTGGACTCGTAGAATACTCATTTTGAACTATTTTAAGCCCCAGAACAGCGGGTTGCCCCGAAAATTCGTAACAATATGTATGAAAGGTACTCATATTACTCAGGAGTAGCATAGCTCTCTATCAGTGAAAAAAATTTCAGATTCAGTTCAGTGGTTACAGAGACCGTAATGAATTAGAATTGTTTTGAGTGTCCTTGTAGAACTATTTACGCTAATAGAAGAAAGGTATTCTATAAGTTAATCCAGTGTATAAGCACTTTAGCCCATACTTTTACATATATTTGAAACAATTACTTCCATTTGTTCAATTTTATTCTTTAAAAATTTAGCCCATTGTTTATAAATATATTATTGACGGATTCTTAAAAAGCATTGTTATACCGTATATTTTTGCCTTAAGTCTAACGATAATGCCCCTTTGTTCAAAGGCATTTTTAATATAACCCTTTGATTCTATGTCCATTATTGACACACATTATAAACAGCAATATTATACCGTGTATTTCTGCATTATTTCCAACAATTAACGCGCCTTTGTTGAAAGTCATTTTAAATAAAGGTTTAGTCCACTGTTTCAAAGTATATTATTGAAACACATTTTTAAAGAGCTCTGTTATATCCTGTATTTTTGCCTTTTTTTCAACAATTACGCCTTTTTGTTGAAAGTCATTTTAAATGAAGGTTTAGTGCACTGTTTCAAAGTATATTATTTCAAACTTTCTTAAAGAGCATTGTTATACCGTGTGTTTCTGCATTATTTCCAACAATTAACGTCTGTTTGTTGAGAGTCATTTTTAATAAATGTTTAGTGCACTGTTTCAAAGTATATTATTGACACACATTTTTAAAGAGCATTGTTATATCGTGTATTTTTGCCTTTCCAACAATTACGTCCCTTTGTTCAAAGTTATTTTAAATAAAGATTTAGTCCACTGTTTCAAAGTATATTATTGACACACATTTTTAAAGGGCATTGTTATACTAAGTATTTTTGCCTTATTTCCAACAATTACGCACCTTTGATGAAAGTCATTTTAAATAAAGGTTTAGTACACTGTTTCAAAGCATATTATTGACGCACATTTTTAAAGAGCATTATTATACCGTGTATTTTTGCATCATTTCCAACAATTACGTCCCTTTGTTAAAAGTCATTTAAATAAAGGTTTAGTCCACTGTTTTAACGTATATTATTGACACACATTCTTAAAGAGCACTGTTATACCGTGAATTTTTGCATTTTCAACAATTACGTCCTTTTGTTAAAAGTCATTTTTGATAACGGCTTATTCCACTGTTTCAAAATATATTATTGACAAATAATCTTAAACAGCATTGTTATACCGTACATATTTTAATTGATTCTAAAGGTTACGCCCCTTTGTTATAAAAGCGATTTTTAATAAAGGTATAGTCTATTGTTCCAAAGTATATTATAGTCACATTTTTAAAAAGCATTATTATACCATATTTTATAGCATTGATTTAAAAAAATTATGTCGCTTTATTGAAAGTTATTCTACTAATATTATAAATGTAAAAGTTCTCATTTTTATGTGTTTGAGTGTTTTTGACTCAATCACGCAAAAACCGTAGAACGGATTTGCGTAAAATTTGGACTGAAAATAGCTTACACCCTGGATTAATATGCAGTCTACTTTTATGCATATAGCATAAATAAATAGTTCTTTGACAGGTACTCTTAAAATAATTCTAATAAATTGCAATCTATGTACATCCCTGTAAGTACTATACAAATTCTAAAACTTTCCCCCCTAATTTAAAGCTGCACAATACCTGTGTTTTATAGTCTACCTTTTATGCATATTTCACAAATAGTTCTTTTACAGGGAGACTCATAAGAATTAGATTACGCTCTTTGGCATCCAGGCCCGTGCTGGGTGCTTTGAGAGGGCGGTGGACAAAAGATGATGAGGGCGCTTTCCATAGGCGTCGGCAACATAGAACAAGGGGGGGGAGAGCACTTGTCCCTCCCTGAATTTTGCATGTCCTTTTTGTCCCTGTTTTTCTTCTTCTTTTTCTCTCTTTCCATCATAGTAACAGTGGCATGGTGAAGTAATCTTTTCCACCCCCCCCCCCCCACACACACACCGGGGAAAATATTCTGTTGACGCCCATAGCACTTTCATAATAAGAGTTGGGCAAAATACACCGAAAATGTATTTTTGATACAAAATACAAAATAAATTGATTCAAACACTAAAATACAAAATACAAAATACTTCTTGAATTAAAAAAATACTAAATACATGTATTTTCAAAATACATACAAAATACATGTAAAATTTTTAAAGCATTTGAAGTGAGAAAAAACTAAATTTTCCACCAAACATCTCAGTTTATTTTATTTAAATACATTTTAAGAAGAATAACAAAATACTTCTTGAATTAAAAAAATACTAAATACATGTATTTTCAAAATACATACAAAATACATGTAAAAATTTTAAAGCATTTGAAGTGAGAAAAAACTAAATTTTCCACCAAACATCTCAGTTTATTTTATTTAAATACATTTTAAGAAGAATAACAAAATACTTCTTGAATTAAAAAAATGCTAAATACATGTATTTTCAAAATACATACAAAATACATGTAAAATTTTTAAAGCATTTGAAGTGAGAAAAAACTAAATTTTCCACCAAACATCTCAGTTTATTTTATTTAAATACATTTTAAGAAGAATAACAAAATACTTCTTGAATTAAAAAAATGCTAAATACATGTATTTTCAAAATACATACAAAATACATGTAAAATTTTTAAAGCATTTGAAGTGAGAAAAAACTAAATTTTCCACCAAACATCTCAGTTTATTTTATTTAAATACATTTTAAGAAGAATAACAAAAGTAATCTGAATAGTTGTGTTAAGGAAACTGTTTTTTTTTTTTTTTTTTTTTTTTAAACGTTGCATTTCAAAATTTTACCTTTATAACAATAAGATCCGAAACAGACCATTTCTCG
Source organism: Cheiracanthium punctorium (assembly GCA_038373885.1). Classification (NCBI taxonomy): domain Eukaryota; kingdom Metazoa; phylum Arthropoda; class Arachnida; order Araneae; family Cheiracanthiidae; genus Cheiracanthium; species Cheiracanthium punctorium. Next base: position 534,240 of record JAWZYV010010900.1, on the reverse strand, counting down.
TTGGTTGGTTGGTTGGTGTTTAATGGCACAAGGTCTATAAAGGATATGCTGTGCCATACAGTGAGATAAAACCACATAATGATGCATTCAGGTAAAGAGGCGTCACAAAATTTAGTAAAAGCTAAAAAGTAAAGACTAAAAAGTTGAAAAGTGAAATTCAAAAAGTGTTAAAAGTAGATAAAAAGTTAACAAAGATATCTGGATGGTGGCTCCTATCCAGATACTAGTCAGAAATAATTGGATACTTCACACTGAATAAAAAATATTAATACGTCTAAGAAAGGCAGACCATTTCTGAGAAATTACATTATTTCTCAAAACGCAATGAAAACTATACAATTTCAGAATGTTGTACAGTTGATTATAAATACTCAGCTACATGACAACCTAAAAAAAAATTCAAATTTTGTCTTTCAGTGAGTTTTAGAATTAATCGTAAATTTAAATATTTTGCATATTATCTAAGTTTTCAGCTTCCGTAACTGATACTGCTCCTTAACTTTTATATTTCGATCTACAGACAAAATTTTGGAAACATTTTTAAAAATTGCACAAAAGGTTTCAAAATCAAGGCTGATAGCCTTCGTAGAATCCATTATACTACTGCAGAAATACTGGCAGCAGTATTTTTCTAGAACTTAGTAACAAATTTCATATTCCCTTAGACTGAACTGCATATAGAAAAGACTAGATTACTAGATTGGGTAGTATTTACTAGATCAATCTAGTAAATACTACCCAAAAACGTTTTTACTACTTTTGGTTTAATATAGAGTGGGAATCTAGAAATATTCCTGGACCAAATATACTGTTTGTGTTTTAAACAGGAGTATGAAAAGCTTTTCTTTCCCTTTCCTGTTTAGTTAAAGATCGCAAGAGATCCTAACACTTCTTCAGTTACAATATGACGTGTAATTCTGATGCAGCTCATAAATTAAATCAAGATGGGGGGTGGGGGTCATAAAATCAGCAATTTTATGATTTTCATTTTCACATGCTATCTGATAAATCCGTAGTGTTACGATTCATTTAATGTCAGAATACAAAATGTATTTTTTGTATTTTGAAAATGTATTTTAAAATACATTCTCAAAATACTTTGTTATTCACGAGTGAAAATACAAAATACAAGATACAAATGTATTTTCAAAATACATGTATTAGCGATACTGCCCAACTCTGCTGCCGCTCTCTAGCACAACTGATCTGCACTAAAAGCAACTTGCCGTAATGCTTGGGGGATTTCGTTCATCTACGCACTGGAGATCTGGCCTAGGTAATCCAATAACCACCTCCCTTTCAATTCAGTTCATCGTTGAAAAATCGTTGAATTATTTTTACTGTTATAAAGAGATTTTACCTGCTTTAGCAGATTAAGCTCCGTGTTTCTCAAAACCTCAATGCTTATTAAAAGCCATTATTTTGGCATATCTTAAAAATTAATTACCTAAGCATTCTTCAGAGCTTCTGTGGGCTGTAATCCTTACGCTGTAGACTCCTCCCTCGTATACGCCCACAGCGAAAGAAAAGTAATTCTATGTTTTCTCGAGAAAAATATTTCTACCCATTACATACCACCTACAATGAGTATTTCATAAATGTAATTAGATGAACTTTCATGACGTGTCTATGCAGTGATATAGTCTATGTAATTATGTGTGTGTGTGTGTGTGTGTGTGTGTGTGTAATTAATAAGTAAAACACAATATATACTGCAAATATGACATACCTCGCATTAGAAATATAACAGCAGAAGCAAGAATTACAAACCACAAGTGGAAAGAATAAGAATAAGAATAAGAATAAAACAAAGCTTCTTTTTAGAATTAATATTTTTTTTCCACTTGTGGTTTATAATTCTTGCTTCTGAGGATACATATCTAATGCGAGGTATGTCATATTTGCAGTATATATTGTCTTTTACTTATTAGTTATATTCTATTCTGTTTGTCATAGCTGCATTTGCGCGTTACAAATAGGATATCTTCTCAATACTTAATGATGGATGCTTGATTTGAATATATATGCCATTTTTGCATTGTAAAATTATATATATATATATATGTGTGTGTGTGTGTGTAAACGCCCCAATATACAGCAGCTTATACCATTAGCTCATGCCTGGCGTAGTCAGGTTGCAGCCACTCCCGAAATGAGAAAACAAGATAAGGAGAAAATTATACATTTGTGAATAACTTTAATATGCAGAAAAATATTTCTTTTTGTTTGATCTTTTAATGTAAATCTTAGCTACTCAAAGACACTAGCACACCAATATTGGACTATTAGCATCGTTTTTTCTCGCTCTAATGCCAGAATATACATAAAACAAGTCTCTTCTCTGACGAGCTATCCAGAAAGAAAAAAAAAAACAGAGATAAGTCAGGGTTCCACACAGATTTGATTACATGACATCCTGAGGAGAAACAGAAAGAATGTTTCAAAAGATATTCGGCGGAGAGGGAATATTTATGTAAATTTCTGCCCATACCTGGTTGTAGAAATTCATAAAAAGTTCCCCTTGAAAAATATGAGGCTTTGCGGTGGGCATAGGTTTAAACTGAACTTTACTTTTAAAATTTCCGAAAGATTTTAAATTCTATTTATTAATTTATATAGCAATTATATATCCAAAAAATTGAAAGTAAAAAAGTAATAATTATAATTATAAAAAAATAACCCTCGAAATTAAAAAAAAAAGAATGAATGAAACAATGAAAGAAAAGAGTTTAAAGTTGCATATAGCGGCACAAAAATTTGAAAAGTGTCCACAAAAATATTAAAGTCATCCCTTGAACAACGATGTTGAAGGTTGACCTGAAACAAAAAACGGGATCCTCAAGTGTATAACACCATGACCCGAGACCCTCTACTCTGAAGAGCTGAGAATGCAGAGTTGGGAAAAATACACCAAAAATATTTTCGATATAAAATACAAAATACATTATTCAAACACTAATACGAAATACAAAATACTTCTTGAATTAAAAAAAAAAATCATAATACAAAATACATGTATTTTCAAAATACATACAAAGTACAAAATACATGTATAATTGTTTAAGGATTTGAATTGTGAAGAAGCTAAATTTCCCACCAAAGATCCCAGATTACTTTATTTAAGTACATTTTAACAAGAATAACAATAGTAATCTTAATAGTTGTGTTAAATAAAAGGTGCTTTTTTTTTAACGATCCCAACACTTCTTTCCCTACAATACCACGTGTATTTCTGGTGCATCTTATAAATTACACCAAGAAAGGGGGAGAAGTGAAAATCTGGACTGGACTGGACTGAAAATGGGTTTTAAGGGAGTTCCTGACTATAAAGTCTAACCTCCAGTTAGGCTCAAGGATACGTTGATCGTACCTTGGATTGACATGTGGTTCGAAGTTTGTAGCCGTAGGCTACACGTCGTGGAGCATGAGGTGCCCCGTGTGTTTCAGTTCGAGTCCTGGTGCCGGGTGCAACCTGAGCCTCGGGTGTCGACCCAGATTCCCCTCGCCGACAAGCGACGATCTTCTTCTGGGTTGCTCGACAGAGGACTCAGGTGGAGGAGTGAAGGATGGCTTTGGGCCGTTTGCGGAACCGCGGATCGGATACCTCGAAGTCTGGCAGCTCGAAGACAATCTCGCTGGGGAGATGGCTGAGTTGTTCATGAAATCTCTTCGTCATTCTTCGGACTTGTGACATGAAGGGGTTGATATGGAGGTCCTTTCTGATGGCCTTATTACAAATGTGGGTTGGGCCGTTGCGTATAGTTCTAAGGATTCTGGCTTCACGTGCCATGATCCGTTTAAGGTGGGTGTTGGCGGCATAGGCCCAGGCAGGGGCTGCGTAGAGGGCTATCAGCCTGACCAATGCTTTATAGAGGAGTATTTTGGTGGCTATTTACATTTTTCTGTTGAAGATAAGTTTGCTCACAACACTGAATGCGCTGGTCATTTGGTTCCTTGTTTTTTCGACGTGTTGCTTTTAAGTCAGGTTGCGGTCGAGTGTAAGTCCAAGATATTTGGCGTTGGTGACCCATTCAATTGGGGTACTATCGACAATGATGTGGCTGGGGGGAGCCTTCTTTCCGACATACTTCGCAGTGCATTTGGATGCGTTTAGTTTAACTTTCCAATTTCTCATCCACAGGTCGATGGCATCAATGTGAGCTTGTAGTGCGTTTTTGAGAAATCTTTGGTTATAGTGCTTGGCGACAATTGTAGTGTCGTCAGCATAAAGTGCGATGCTTGTCCCCGGATGTTTTGGGATGTCGTTAACAAAAATATTGAAAAGTGTAGGGCCCAGGATGGATCCTTGTGGGACCCCACTTCGCATGTTATGCCTTCTGGAATGGCTGGCTCCCTGTCGGACAGTGTATAGGATCTGTCTTCCAGATAGCTCTTCGTTAGGTGTACCAGTGAGTCCGGTATGCCGATGTTTTTCATTTTATGAAGTAGGCCCATGTGCCACACCTTGTCGAACGCCTTAGAGACGTCTAACATGATTATGGCCGTATGTTGTTTCAATTGTCGCCCCTCGGCCAGTTGGTCCACAACACGGTACAGCTGTTGAGTTGTACTATGTTTCTTGCGGAAGTCGAACTGCTCCGGGATGATTGTTCCAGCCTCATCAAGGACTGTCTGGAGAATGACGAAGAATTCTCTGGATGATCCTCTCCACGACTTTCCCTAAACAGCTAAGCAGGCTGATAGGCCTGTAGGCGTCGGGGCGAGAGAGGTCTTGGTGGGGTTTGGGTATAGGGCATACCATCGCGTCCTTCCAGCATTTGGGGAAGTGGTGCAGTGCCAGAACAGAGTTTGTGATTGCCGTGATTTTGTATATTGTCAGAGCAGGCAAGTGCTTCAACATGTTATTGTTGATTTCATCACGTCCAGGGCATTTGTTGCTGGAGAGAGATTGGATGACGTCTATCAGCTCCGAAGGGAGAGCAGGTGTGATGGTGGTGGTGGGCGGACGGGAGAGAAATTCCCACATGTCTTGCTCCACATTGAGGGGCGACTGCTCGTTGTTCTGAAATTGGCTCTCATAGCCGACAACGATGGCATTGAGTTTATCCGTGTCGTTAATGAGGTAGGTGTCACCCTGTTTGATGGGTGGGATTGTGAGTTTCTTGTTTTTGATCCTCTTCACTGTACGCCAAATGGAATTGTCGTCCGGTCCCAAAGACTCTAGGTAGGCAGACCACTGTTCCGTTTGCAATCTTGAGATCGCATGTCGAACTTGATTTTTCAGTTGCAAGTAGGTGTACTTGTCCTGCTGGCATCTGGTGCGCTGGTACGCCCTCCTGGCACGGTTCCTCCTCGTGATGAGGGATTTGATGTCCTTGGGAAGAGTGCCTGAAGCTTGGTTGGATGTAGGTTTAGAGGCTCTCGAGTGGGCCTCCTTGATCTCTTTGGTTAGGTTGAGCGCAGCTTGGTCAACTTCCTCTCTAGTGTTGCAAAAGGGCAGAATTTGAGGGGAGTCCGTTAAATGCCCAACAAACTCGTGCCAGTTTGTTTTCATTCTCGGCCTTGGTGGGAGAGTGAGGGGTTTGGTTGGGAGGTCCGTGTATATCGGGAGGTGGTCGGAGGTGAACCACTTCATTGTGCAGACTTCAATGGGAAGTGAAAATCAGCAATTTTATCATTTTCATTTGCACATGCTATCTAAGCAATCTGTGGTGTTACGATTAATATATGTCAGAATACAAAATTTATTTTTTGTGTTTTGAAAATACAAAATACATTGTAAATGTGTTTCAAAATACTTTGTTTTTACGAGTGAAAATACAAAATACAAATGTATTTTGAAAATACTTGTATTAGCGGTACTGCCCAACTCTGTGCGAATGAGGTATTCACTTGGCTATCAGCTACTGGACATTGTCCTCGACTATCAGAGTTTTGTATATCGCTTATGCTCCTTAAAAAACAAAAGTCAGCTTACATAATCCAGAAGATCATGTTTTCAACTGAATACTGCCTTTCACGATCGATAAGAAGAAAAAAAAAAAAAAGGCTTTTAAATGAAAAAATTTGTCAGATGACTGGATTTCGCAGTTTGCAGATTACCTAAGAAAATGTTTTGTTACATTTAAAACACAGCATATGAGGAGGCAAAATTTTTATTGCATTTAAAATACAGCAGGTCAGGATTATCGTCGAAAACTTACGGACAGTACTGTTGCGGAATTACTCTGCTACTCGTAGGGTTCGTCGTTCTAAAGTCCAGTTGGTGTAAAAAAGTTCATGTAAAAAGTCACTTGTCAGGATGGAACACAAACTTTATTGCTTCTAGAACTTCGTAGAACAATCAGCTGTACACAATTCACAAGCACAATCTAGCAGCAACGTGCTTTTAACAATCCGCTTAGATCAGAAGCTCTCACAAATGCTGTATTTCTCACACAAAATAAGTCACTTTCACAGGCAAAAATTCAGTGAAAACATTCAAGGGATAGCGTACACAATCCCTTAAGACACAGCAATGAAGAATTTACACACAGCACTTTAAAAACAGCTTCATAAAGCAAGCTAAAACACAGCTTCTATAGCACATTGAGCGTTCAACTCGCACTGAACTGGGGCTTCTGAAACGCGCCGGTTTATATAGAGGAGGCAGAAGCTGCGGGCAGCTTCTAGAAAAGTATATTTCTTGAAGATTCTACATAAAGCGAGAATATTGATTACGTCATAGAAAAGAAATGTTAAGTTATTATGCGTTTTTAACGCAGGAAAAACAACGTCCAGGCCCCATTGGAAAAATCGCGCCAAATGTCCAAAAAGTCGCCAAGCGTGGCGACTTTTGGCGAAATATCGCCAAATTTGGCACCAAAAATAAGTCTCCATAAGTGAAGAGATCTAAGCCCTAGGACCAATATTTCTCGAAATTTCTAGAAATCCCATATATTTAAATGGGAAACCGAAACCTCCGTAACTCCGGTTCTAATTGGCCGATTTTGATGCGACAAAAAGCAAAATTTATCTATTTGAAGCATAGAATACGAATTTTAAACCATTTTAAGCCCCAGCGCAGCGGGTTGCCCCGAAAATTCGTAACATTTCCCCCTTCCCAAGGACTGCACGTCCCGGGCAGTACCATCCCCAGCACAAATATATACAGTGTCCAACCTTTAACCAAATCTTAACAACATAATTTAAGCCAAAAATCAATATACACAGTAAGCAAATACACACTAATAAATAAATAATAGACATAATAAACAACTACACTAATAAGTAATAAATGTAATAACCAAATACACATTAATAAAAACCAATATATTACAAATATATACACTAAACATGGCGTAAGTGCTGAGTGAAAGAGGGTTGAAGAAAGAGGAAGAGAAGAGAAAGACAGGAAAGAAATTAGAGATGCAAGAAAGATGGAATTACGATATAGTGACCATGGTCTAATATTCAAATAACTAATTACCACCGCGGTAAACGGCTAGCCGATCGTAATGTACAATTTTTGGCTTCGAGTTTGGTGACTTACGAATCCGTACGATGACGTCATTCAGCTTGTTTAGGACTGTCTAAAGCCGGATTCATACTGGCCGTACCGCACCGCTAAGACGCCGCAATGAAGTCACGTGGCGGAGCAACACGGCCGATTCGCGGCGAGCGCCCAGGGTTTGCGCAATATCTGGCGAGAACAGATATTCCGCAGCGACCGCAAAGCTACAGCCAATTACAGAAGAGCTTTTACAGCTAGAGCCAATTGCAGAAGAGCATTGGTGTATTTACTTGCGGCATCGCAAGCTCGCCGCGCGGACAGCCAACGATCCAAAACGGCGAAAGAGTACGCATGGTTGTGGTGCGGCGCGGCAGGTATGAATCCGCCTTAAGGACCGTCCCACGGCGATTGCAGCTTGGGAGACAGGCCTTTCCATCGAGTAGGATTCCATATCCAAACTTTGTCACCTGCGTTGAACTTGTGTCCCGTAGCCTTCGTGTCGGCAGCTTCTAGAAAAGTATATTTCTTGAAGATTCTACATAAAGCGAGAACATTGATTTCGTCATAGAAAAGAAATGTTAAGTTATGCGTTTTTAACGCAGGAAAAACAACTTCCAGGCCCCATTGGGAAAATCGCGCCAAATGTCCAAAAAGTCGCCAAGCTTGGCGACTTTTGGCGAAATATCGCCAAATTTGGCACCAAAAATAAGTCCCCAAAAGTGAAGAGATCTAAGCCCTAGGACCAATATTTCTCGAAATTTCTAGAAATCCCATATATTTGAATGGGAAACCGAAACCTCCGTATCTCCGGTTCTAATTTTGGCCGATTTTGATGCGACAAAAAGCAAAATTTATCTATTTGAAGCATAGAATACGAATTTTAAATCATTTTAAGCCCCAGAGCAGCGGGTTGCCCCGAAAATTCGTAACAGTAGATAATATTATAAATTCCAACATAGAATATTAAGCACCAGAAACAAAATTTGAGAAAAAGTAATTTGTAAATTTTACTGTGAATGATTCCTGACTCATAACAGGAATAAGAAATTATTAAATAATAGCTGCACTGCATAGTGCAGTGGTCCTTTATAAGACGTGTGTGGAACAGTGTTGCCAGATCTTGCGACTTTTCGCAAATTTTGCTACTTTTGAAAGCATCATGCGACTAAATTTTATGACTTTGCGATATTGCTACTTTCTTGCTACTTTTTTTGATTTCGAGAATTTTAAGTATTTTTCAGGATAAAAAGAATTTTCAGTTTTAAATTAGTAAAACTTTTATTTACATTGAGCATTTCTCGCTTCTAACAGTCCTTAGCTCAGTGGGTTTACGCCCTCATCTCCGTCATCTGCCTGCGAGCGGTGAGGTCTTAGGTTCGAATCCCGTTAACCCATGATTGTCACTTTCACTTTCTTCTGTGTTTGTACTTCTGTTCTGTTCTTTGTCAGTTAATGTTATTTGGAAATATATAATAATAAACCGGCAGCGGCGGCTCGTGATGAAAAAAATAGGTGAAGAGCTTATACCAAAACATTATGAAAAACACCTGATGCAGCCATTAACATGGACGTCGGCAGAATATTTCCCAGGGGGGGGGGCAAAGACTACTTTAACGTATAGTTACCATGTTGAAAAGAGCAAAAAAGCAAGGCAAAACACTGCATACAAAAATCCAGGGGGGCATCGCCTCCTTGCCCTATGCTGCCGGCGCCCATGGCCATTAAGCATGGTAATTAGGCGGTGGCATAGGACTTTCTGCGGAAAGAAATTTTTAATATTTCAGCGATGCATTAATTCCTAATGCCTCCATTGGTCGACCTAGGGCCCGATTAACCTTTCAAGTGAGGGGAAACTCAGTCTCATTTCGGGCCCTCTCTTCCCCTTTTTGTTTGGATTAAGTAAAGTTTTTAATGATTTTCTTTGTTAAAAGGATATTTGATTGATTTAATTAGTTCTAATGATTTTATTTGAACAAAATATTTTTTTCATTAATTTGAAGTTTACCTTAGATAAAAATATGTTATTCTTTATCTTTGCAATAGTTTACTTAATTGTAATGAGATTTTATAGTATTTTTAAAATTACAGTAAAAAGTAAAATAAAAACATTTCCTTACTACTGAAACATTAAACTTTATTTATTTAGTCATATATTTTTCATGAGACATGGGGCTTTTTTCGGGAATTCTTTGTTCGTTTTGATGACATCATAAAAATCACAACATGCAAGTCCAGAATTAATTTTGACCTTTAGACGATTTTTAACATTACATATTGAAAGTTTACCCCTTTCTACCGACCAAATGTTCCTGATAAAACAAAATTTTGTCTCAACTGGAACAAATGTCCCAAGTATAGACATCGCAAACTGAACTAATTTAGAAATGCTGCTACATGGAGTATCAAGACTTCTAAAATACCTTAAAAATAGCTTTCCACTTCTCTTCATTAAAAATCTTTTTAATGAAGATAATTTAAAAACAAAATTTTGAATTTTTATCCGTTTTACAGTCATTTTTGGGTCCCCTTCAAATTATGACGGGAAGCTTCTCGAACCTTTTCGCTAATCAGGCTCTGGGTCGACCACGAGAAAGAACATCTCTTTTATTGTCATCATTGCACCGATTAAACAGTGTTTGTAATACATTACAGACTATATCATTTACAGGAAACATAAGGAAGGTGAATAAACAGAAAAGAAACTAACTATTATTATCATTAAAATTAACACAAGAAGAAACTCTAAAACTTTCAAAAGACAGCAGTAAAAATCTCATGTGTCAAAATCTCAAACAAATCACGTGGTTTCATTTTCCTACACCAATTTGTTCTTGGAGGCGCACTACGCTGGGTTTTCTCTCACTTGAAGAGACAGACCGTTTTCTGAGGGATCTCTTCACCTGATAGAAAGTCAAGTTGTAAAACTGAATGGAGCATCTGAGGTTACCATGGCAACCCCACCGATAAGTGCAGTAGAAGAGATAATTTTTCATTAGCACTTCACAACTCACCCCGTCAGAACCCGCGTACCACGTGACTCTAACAATGGACCAATCCTGACACATGTCTTTGAAACTTTCTTTGGCCGCGCGGCAAGGGGAGGGGAGGGAAGAGAGTTAGGCTTCACTGATAGTAAGAGCATGATTTAGCACAGTGTATTAAGAGTACACTGTGATTGACACTGACAAAATTTGAAAAAGGATTATGGCTTGCTTACGTTACACAATTTTTTGTTACTTACAGTACTTGGTGAAGAGGCACTTCACCTACTTCACCTGAAAAGCCGCCACTGTAAACCGGATAATCAGGGGTATAAGACCGTCCTCGAGATTGTCGTCAAGAAAATCACAAACAGTCTTACATTTTTCTCTCTCTTTCTATCTCCTCCTCCCTTCCATTTAATGGGGCCTTGGCTTAGAAATGATAGGAAATGGAACAATTATATGGAACTTGGTTTCTAATTCGAAATTATTTACCTACGAAAAGAAATGAAAAAAAAAAACTGTAAATTTGATATGTTTATTTTAGACATGCGGGTGTGTATTGAGGGGGGGGGGGGATTTTTACACTGTATAAAACTACGTATCAAAACCAATGGACTGGCATCACGTGATCTGACGTCACACTGTGACGTCACCTTTGCGACTTTTTGATCAACCTTTTGCGATTTTTGTTCAAAACTTTCTGGCAACACTGGTGTGGAACATTATTCGTGGCCTAAGTTGCACACGTTCCAGTATGACTATTGGCAGGGCTGGCCCACGTTAAGACACCTGCCACAGAAGATACTACATTTTGGTGTAGAACCACCATATCAAACGTTTTATAAGGCGGTATTTCCTCTCTTCTACCCTGACCTAGACTAATCTACCTATCATTAGCACTACTCATCTGCACTCACATCAACTTCCCGTCATACTTGGGACATTCATTCATCAACACACTGGAGATCTAGCCTAGGTGCTCCATTATACCCCCTCCCTTTCAAATCAGTTCAGTAAAAATATCTGCCGAAAATCGTTAAATTATTTTTACTGTTACAATGAGAGATTACCTGCCTTAGCAGAATAAGCTCCGTCTTTCTCAAAATCTTAATGCTTATCAAAAGCCATTATTTTTGGTAAACTTAAAAAATTAATTACCAAAGCATTCCTCAAAACTCCTGTGGGCGTAACCCTTGCGCTGCAGACTCCTTCCTCGTATTCGCCCACAGCGACAGAAAAGTAATTCTATGTTTTCCCGAGAAAAATATTTCTAACCATTACCACCTACAATGCGTATTTTATAAATGTAATTAGGTGAACACTCTTGACATGTCTATTCACTGATATAGTCTATGAATTAATATATATACCGGGTGATTCAAAATAGATGTTAAGGCGATTATTTTTTAAATCGTAAGTGATCCAAACATACTTCCACTTAGAAAAGTTCGTCAAATTAACAGTAGCTTTCAGATATGGCATTTTTTTTACTGGGGATTGTATACATATTAAAATAAAAATTTAATTTTTTTACGGTCCCTCCTTTCCTACACATTATATTTAGATGCATGTTGTTCTTTGTCACCTACAATACGTATTTTATAAATGTGATTTGTTTAACACACTCATGACTCTCTCTCTATCTTTCTCTGCGCCTGTCCAGACGCTGCTGATTGGACAGGAATCTGGATATGAGTCTTGGTTTCTTGGAACTTATTTTAACTGGTTACTTTTCTAGTGTTTTCCTCATTTGCAAGCTCAAGCTCAAGCTTGCTTTTCCAGTTTAGATTTGTAAGTAAATGCTTTACTTTGTTTCTCCATAGGTCGGGGAAAATCACACCTCTGGGGTTTGCGCACATAGTATACATAATTACTTACTTCGTGACAGTTTAAATACTTTTTATTGAAGTTAGATTTATACTGTTTATAAACGAAAAAAAAAAAAAAAAATATCGTCAAAAACCTCAGGCTGCGAGTCCGAAACCTATGGTTTTTGTATTTTGCAATTCTCCGTCCGTTGCGACGTTGCATTTTGTGCAATATTTCTGTAATAAATATGACTGGCCGGGGGGGGGCGTTCTTTTATTTTATTTTATGTTAAATTATTAAGCACATGTTTCTATCAAGCGGCTTCTATAAGCGCTATGTAGCGTGTGTATTTTCTGTATTTTAATTTAATACTTTTAAATAATTTTTAATTATATATATATATATATACACACACATTGATATGTAGGTATATATGTATGTATATATCAGAGGCGTAGCCAGGTTGCACCCACCAGGGCCTGATTTACGGCGGAGCATTCGGGGCACTGGCCCGGCGCCCCCACTCTAGGAGGACCCGAAAATGAAAAAAATACGCAGTAATTTTTTGTACATCTACATCTAACATTTCGCTCTTGAGTCCTCGGTGGTCAGTATCCCCGCCTGTCACGCGGCAGACCTGCGTTCGATTCCCCGCCGGGGAGGATTATTTTTTTTGGGGCCGTGGTAGCCCTGTGGTTAAGACGTTGGACTCGTAACTGGAAGGTTGTGGGTTCGATACCGGCATACCACTAAAGACCACCGTGTACATGCGGTGAACGTGTACGTTAAATCCGTGGTTCCGAAAGTCCTCTTGGCAGTCGCTAGCAGTTTCCGGGGGTGCCAATATTCAGAAATCCCCCACCTTCTGATGAGGTTCCAAACAGAGCCTGATTATGACCAACAGGGGCCCCGGGCATTGATGAATTTGGGGGCCCCTATCTATGAAATTTGTTTTATTTTTCATAAAATTTTGATATAAAAAAGACTATTTCAGAACAACATTTGATATTGGGGGCCCTTTTGAGCCGGGGGCCCTGGGCAAAGTCCCGATTTGCCCATGCGATAATAAGGCTCTGGTTCCAAATTGTGGCGAGAAATTCCGGGAAGGACGTATATGTAGCTCTAAGCGACACATTCAGTGACGCGAGCTGTCCTCTCCTGGCAAACAAACATTTCGCTCATATTTTCTGACATACTGTAAAACGTAACAAAATATAATTTTCGAACTTGATGTATTTCTCATCTAAGGGCAATATTAGAAATTGTCCAATCACATGCAGCGTAATAGGAGAAACTGAAGGCGTGGTTTATTTAACATGCAATAATACGTAGGTGTGTTACTGAAAATAACTGCTGTGATGGGAATTAGTGTGGTGAGAGAAGTGAAGTGAAGAAGAATCGCTAAGATCGCTGTACGTAGGTTTCGCTCACGCTGTGTGCATTGAACCATCCTATTACGGAAAGCTGTCGCTCTAATGTTCTGGAATTTGGGATGTTTTACTCCATATGTAACCGATTGCTCCTTAAAACCCCTTAAGGCATCCCCCCCCCCCCCTAAGGCTGACAGCCTTCGTGTATCTTTGGCTCTTAACCCCAATAACCAAGAATCCATTATACTACTGCAGAAAGACTGGCAGCCTTATTTTTCTAGAACTTAGCAACAAATAAATACTACCCAAAAATGTTTTTACTACTTTTGGTTTCATATACAGTGGGAATCTACAAGAAACATTCCTAGACGAAATATACTGTTTCTGTTTTAAACAGGAGTATGAAAGGCTTTTCTTTTCCTTTCCTGTTCAGTTAAATTTTAAGATTACAAGAGATCCTAACACTTCTTCAATGACAATACTACGTGTAATTCCGGTGCAGCTCATAAATTACATTAAGAGGGAAAAGGTTAAAAAAAAATAATAATAATCTGAAATTCTTCCAGATTTTATTTACGCACTCGGCTGGAAGAATTCCAGTTTTTTTTAAATCTATTCAATCCATTCTGCCATATAGAAGAAAATGATAACTGTAAGTGCTCATATAAGACTCTTCTTCGCACAATTTTGTTGCTGAAAATTGCATCAACTGTTGTTTCGCCCCTTTCTTTTGGATTAGTGCATATTGGAAAATCTAAAGTATCCATTTCAGATATGAAATCGGATCCTGGATCGGAATTGAATTCTATATTAAAATCTCCTACTAAAACAGTCTTACAATCATCCTCCTTCAGTACGTTTCGAATATAGCGTCTAATTTATCTTCATAAGAAATTCGAGGACTAGCGTAAGTAATTGCACATCTCACTTTATCTTGAATATACGCAATGACCATTTGAACACAATTGATCTGGATCGTGTAGGCACGGGTAAAATGTTTCAAATTCTTTTTATAAAGTTTTCCTTTATAAAAATCATATCTCTAGAGTGGCTTTCTGTTTTGGAAACCACCTGTCTATCCGTTTGACCAAAGTGAATCCTGGTATTTGAAAATCATCTGAAGGTATAGTCCCTTTTCAGGGGCGAGGCCTTCAGTCCGCGAACGATGCGCAGAGAGTTGCAGATTTCTGAAAAATGTGTAGAATTTTGAAAGTGAATTCAGCGTATTTAGAAACCTAATTTTATAAAAATTTTCGGAATAGAAATAATCTTTTTTGCAAAGGAACGGCTTATAATGGTAATTTTATTATTTTCTTGCTGGTTTCGCAGGGAAACCTCCGTTTATACAAGATTCTTACTGCTGCCATCTTTTAGACATAAAGGAAATCTCGTCCCGACCGACAAGAGATGCGCTGAGTAACAGAGCATCTTGTACGATGACACGCGCAGTTCCTTGGCCAATCAAATAGCGCGAAAATTTCGGGAGGAATATACGGTGAAAAGTGAGCCAGGTCATCTCTAAAAAGATAGCATCCAACCAGCGTTTTAACACCAGTAGGCGACTGTACTGATTGATTGTACAAAAAATATGCAAATACGTGTTCATATGAAAGTTGATACGAACGGAAGACATAACAGCAATGTCTATCTGTGGGATGCTTTTAATTTAATCTTAAATTAAAATAAATAAAATCATTTTTAAAATGATTTTTGAAATGAAATCATTTCTTGTCACTTCTTACTGGAAATTCTTGCGTCATTTCTTTATATAATAAGAAAATGCACTGCTGTTTCGTCTAACTTATTCTGAATATAATAAAATTGCCTGTTATGTTGGAAATATTTTGTTTGTTCTTTTGATAAATACTTTAATGTGAAAAAAAAATTAATAAATTTCTATATTAATAAAATGTCCTATGCATTTGTAATTTGAATGTCTCAAAAAATGGACTATTAGTAGGCTAGTAGAAGACCTCTGCTTTAAAAAGAGTTCACACATATAAGAGATTCACCCAAAGTGAAAATCGGATGAGTAATATTTCATTGCTATCGATTGAGAAAGAAATGTTGGCATCCTTAGGTCACAGAATTTTAGGACATAATAATCGAAAAATATTCATCCAAAGTAAGAATGGATTTTATTTTCAAATAATGGATGAATATTATTCTTTACCGTTTCGATAAATACAATATCTGTACATATCAAATATTTCCAATTTCTAATTAATAAATCTCTAAATAAATACTACTACTAATAACTATTTAAGATTATTTTTTCATTTTTAATTATTAAATCTCTAAATAAATAATACAAATAACCATTTAGGATGCTTTTTTTTTTTCAAACGTTAGATAATCTAATTTGCTTTGAAGTACATCCCAAAATGTTCTTTATTCCTACACCATCTTATAAAAGTATTCGAGTGTAAGACAAATTTACTGTGTTAATGTGTTCGGTCTTATGTATATTGTTTTAGATAAAAAATAAATTCGAGGTAGTATAATAGTCCAACAACAACTTCTGGTATTTCTTTTGAGTTATGTGTTTTTTGAAAAATGAATCCGTAATCAACCGAATCAAATAAGAAATTCAGCTTAGACTAGAATAGGTTGTTTTTTTTTTTTTTTTTTTTTTTTTTTTTGGTATATTTTTATACTAAATATTTAACTTAAATGTTGATAAAATATATGAACATAATATTTTTTGACTATTTGCATCACACCTTTGTTATACAAAAATGAATCAAAATTTGGCCCCAAACTTTTCTTTTCGACGATCGTTTCGTGTGTGGATGTGCGCTTGTATTGGCGGGGAAGAGGGGGATAAATCTGTAAGGAGCGATGACCATGGCATATATTTACGCCTCGCCTCTGTCCCTTTTTCCGTTAGCAATATCAAATCATTCTGCAGAAAACATAATCAAACGGAAAAGTGACCACGGATTTCCGCGTAGACAAAATCCCGTGCTTGAAAGAAACAGCACCCGAGTGCTAATAAAAATCAGTAATTTCATGGTTTTGATTTGCACATGCTATCTGAACAATCTGTGTTGCTACGATTAATTTAATGTCACAATACAAAATGAATTTTTTGTATTTTGGAAATACAAAATGCAATGAAAATGTATTTTAAAATACTTTCTCAAAATACTTTGTTTCTTGCGAGTGAAAATACAAAATACAAGTTAAAATGTATTTTGAAAATACATGTATTTGAAATACGATTTTCAAACTACATTTGTATTTTGTATTGTGGCAAGAAAAAGCAAAGTATTTTGAAAATGTATTTTAAAATACATTTTCAATGTATTTTGTATTTTCAAAATACCGAAAATACATTTTTCATTCTGAAGTTAAATTAATCTAACATCAAAATTAACTTGGTTTGGGAAAATTAAACAAAAATAATAGGACTGCTGGCATTAATTTTTTCCCAGTTCATGGCATAAACACTTCTGTTGCATCTGCAATATTTTAGTGTTATAAACAGTAACTAAAGAGGTGTTAGGATTTTTTGAGAAGCTTAGATTATATTAAGCAAGAAGGAGGGAGGAAATCTCACACGCGTTTTTAGATTAGTTTAATTATAGTTGATCTAGGAGGCTTTCTGTAGTGCTGATAACTGATTGACAAATGTGAATGAAGCTGAAAAGGAGAAAAACATTGTTGAGTAATATTCACTGGGTTTCTGTAAAAGAATTTATAAACAATTTCAAATGCGTTACCAAGTTACAGAAAAATAAGCCAGTCAGTATTTCTGAAGTTATATCACGAGATGGATCAAGCTTCCAGTTTAGATGAATTATCGAGTCGTTGTGCAATTCTCAGTGGAAAAAATTTCAAATTTTATCTGTAGATACAAATGAGAAAGTTAAAGCGCAGTGCCAGCATTGCCAACTCAAAAGGCCAATCGTAAGTGGAACATGCAAAACCATTAAAAATTTTAAAACTCTCTCTCTCTCGCTTAAAGGTAAAACTTCAATCTTATCATAAAATTGATTAAGCTGAGTATGAGTTCTTTTGTTCAAGTGTTTAACTGAATTCAATAAGTCATAAATATTAATATACAAGCCTTTCAACGCGTTTTTTTCAAATTTTTTTAATTGAATGCTCTGCAAGTCATATTTACTTCTCTTTCCATCAAAGCATGCTTGTCCTACTTTTTAAAAAAGTATGAGAGAGAAACAGTATACAGATATTTAAAAAAAAATAATAATAATTTTGTCCAGTTTGGAAATCTAAGTAAACCTTAAGTTTCTTTTATTAATTTTAATTGTTCATCATTTACTCATTTTTTTCTCATCCTATATTTAGAATCATGGATGGATCGTGTTCCCGTCCTCAGAAATTTAAACCTCACCATTGATGCCTGTATTAAAAAATATTAGATATGGGTTGAATTCGCTTTAAGAGCTTGAACCCTAAATTTATGCTTCTTAGCATAATTTAAGATTTTATTTTATTAGCTTGGATGAAATAAATGAAGCATTTCAGTAAGCTTTTCAATTTTTAATGTTGTCCTTATCAAAATGAAGTAATTTTAGAGTGATGCGAGAGAGGTTGAAAATAAAACTACTTCGAATGATGACGACGGGTTTGAATTTAATGACTCCGAACCATATACCACAAATTCTCAAAATGCGGTTGAACTTCAATTGCTGCAGTTTCTTTCCGAAAAATCAACAGATTTGAAAGTTCTAAATTCGTATTCGAAAGTAAAAGAAATTTTCATGAAATTTAATACTTGGACGACTAGTGCTCCTGTCGAGACTTTTTTCCTAATTTCTTAATTAAATTGCATACTGTTAAGTAAATTAATACAATGGCATACATTTTTTGCAGTAATAATATATGAATGCACCTTAAAGTATAATTTAATTCATCTTCGTTTAGAAGTAAATTTAATTTTACATTTTAATTCCATTCATTATCACTAAAAAAAAAATATAACGTACAATAAATACTTACCAAACACAGTTTTGCTTTCATGCTTTTTAAGATGCAATTTATTCCAGAAAAAAATTCATGTATATTAAAAAAAAAATAAATAAATAATAGTTACTATTGCATTTGTTTGTTCATCAGTAGTAGATAATCAAGAGTTCTGCCCATGCGGTGCCATGTTAATTCTGCGGTGCTGTCCGGTGCGTTTCCCTAGGCTGAGCGGGGAAGGGGGCGTGGTCGGAACGGACGTGGGGAGCGGATGTTGGAAGGGTTGATAAGAATTTTTTTCCTTTTTTTTCAAATAAGGGGACTTGTAATTTTTTCAGACTTTGACACATTTTTCAAATAAGGGACTTGGAAAAAATTTTCAGATTGCGATGCATTCTCTCATGAAAAATAAGGGACTTTAACATTTAGTATCAAAATAAGAGACTTTGACATAATTTTAAATAAGCTATACTTTATGAATTAAACCTGAAATAAAAAATATTGTTATTATAAAATGAGGACCCACCAGCCACCCGGTAGAATGTCTACCGCCTCATTTCAAATAAAAATTTTTACTGTGCCTTTCCCCATCACGCTAGCCTCGCATGAATGGAGACAGGGCGTAGCACAGAGGATGCGTTGTTGTTTTTGTTTCTTTAAATAATAATTAACTATGTGGAGTAAAGAAATGAACAACATCCCCAGGAGGCCTACAAACAAAAGAAATCTCCACACAGTATACTACTGTTATTCACTTGTTAAAATGTATATATATATATATTTTTTTAATTTTAATTTTTTTACAAACACTCATAATGGCCATGAGCGAGTGTATGCACTCCATCCTCTAAAACATATCGCTTATCATCAAAAGCGCTTAGAGCTACCTTATTCTGACAAATACTGAATAGTTTGTGCTTCTCACTTTGGATTCGATAATTAAGTTCTTTTGTGCCGTCTAAAGATTGTAAGCATCTATAATATTGCTCATGTGTTAAGCGCTTGCGTATGACATGACGTGCAACCCCCTTTGCAGTCTTTTTTTTCACAGTCTTCAGTTAAGATGGAGTACATCTTTGCTCTTAACCTCACAAATTCAAGGATAGGTTTCCCATTCAACTCATCCTTGAAACATCCAATCTTCTTTTTGTTGATGCTGCTATAGAGAGGATGATCTTGGGGATAATCTGAAGTATCATAGATGTGGGCATATTGCTGCATATCTTGATAAACATCCTCTGTGAAAATTTCATAAGTGAGAGAGTCAGTATCCGTGAAGAGCAGATTTGCGTTACCCCCGTATTGCTTTTTTATGACATTATAGTGGAAATCATACATTATTAATTTGCTGAGTTCTAAGATGCAGAACCCAGCATAGATGGGACGATTTAATTTTAACGTTTTCTTGATGCGTTTCACTGCCACCAGATCTTCGTTAAATATTGTGAAACCTTGAAACGACGGGCAAGCTACTCGTTTTTTCTATTGCGAGAAAACCACTTTAGCCATATACCCCCCAAAACTCAAGTTTTTGAATACGAAATGTATGAATACGCGTTAGATCCCCTTAGAAAGTCCTCCTACCAAGGCACCCCTCATCCTAGGCAGATATCCCCGCGTGCAGGTTTGCCTTAAAACACAAACAAACAAAGTATTTATCTAAACATTTTTTCTTACCCACACATTTCTGATAGATTTTAGACAGCGATTATTCTAGTTTATATTTTCTATAGATCACTTAGAGAAAAAATAACATTTTTAGTAATCCTACAAAATATTTTTTTACTGTATATCCCAAGTAGGGTAATTTTATAGAATTTCAATACGATACGAGTTAGATTGTTTATGTGCAAAACTCATTTCAGTTTGACTATGAAAGCATAATTTTATACATGCATTAATATTTTTAGAGGTATGTACTTAACATATTTTATAGAAAGGTGAGTTTAACTAGCACAAACTTTTAGAGTGGATAGTACTATTGTTAGAAAGATGAACTATTGAAGATAAAAATTGAAGATTCGTTTTAGCACAGTTGTATACTGCATGTACATAAAATATCTTTCAACTACTTAGATAAAATGATAGTTTAAATCACAAATCATTACTTGAACTAAAAAATACAAGGTTTTTACTTACGTGAAGCCACATGTTCTAGTCTCTCGGCAAATTTCTTGCATCGAAACTAGGCTAGCAAGTTAGGAAAATAGAGTAATGATTTAAAACACATTATCTCTAAATTCCCTCCCAGCTGCCACTTGTAGAAAGCTCTTTCACCCTATAGCCTTCAAACCGCAGTTTTTGTATACAAACTGCTTAAAGTACTTCTACCGATAATGCCTATTGCTATTAGTTACACTGGATTACCCACTTAAAATTTTGCAAAACACCAAAATACAGAAAAACATGCATTAACAATAACAAAAAATCATACTTAAAACTACAACACATCAAAAGTGCAAACTATAATTACCACATAATTATTTTCAATTAAAGCACATTGAAAAAACGTAAGAAAGAGCTAATATGCCTGAAGCCTTAAGTATATCAGGCAAATCAAATTAGAATTGTGGTATCCTCCTATATGTAACTAAAATAATAGAAAATATTACACTTACCCTGTACTTGTACACGCGAAATAATAATAATAATAATAAAAATACTTAAGTAATTCACAAATATATCCACAGCATAAGTAAAGCACGTGCACGCGATATTGCCGAAGTCGTTGGATATTGCAAACTCATTGCTGATAACAGAAATTGAGATAAGAAGTGCGTTCATATCGGGAAACCGGTACATTATCACTAGGCTTGTTTACCGATAAACCCGAGGAGTTAGGGGAATACAAGACAGAATTGGGGCACGTGTTTCATTCTGCGTTCAAAAATGGGGACTTATGGATTAAGATCATGTTAGATTAAAGCCATTTCAATAAAAATCTATCCTTTTTGTAAACATGGGCATTATATCCTAAATTAAAATATCAAAGTTAAGCTACAACGATTAATATATTTTACGTAGTTTAGGAAACTAATGAATCATTAAATTAATTTCTGTGAAACAATTAGCAAAGAGCATTATACTAAAGCATTAAAGCAAATTATTTATGTTAAGTTTTGATAAATAACAGTAATAAATTATAGGCATTGCAGATGAATGAGTATTCACGTATAAAATAGGTATTAAAATTATTGTTTAAAACAATTTTTAGAATAATAAACTAAAATTTTTATTTAATAAAGTCATAAACTAAAATTATTAATTAAAACTTGTTAATAAATTAAACATATCAAAATTTTTACACTCAATTTTTTTATATACTTAAATTTTACAAAGATATCCTTTTAATAAATTCATAAACTAAACTTATTGTTTAAAACAATTTTTACAATAATAAACTAAAATTTTTATTTAATAAAGTCATAAACTAAAATTATTAATGAAAACTTGTTAATAAATTAAACATATCAAAATTTTTACACTCAGTTTTTTTTTATATACTTAAATTTTACAAAGATATCCTTTTAATAAATTCATAAACTGAAATTATTAATGAAAACCTGTTAATAAATTAAACTGATTACTCTAAAAGATAGCTAATCACAACATATATCAGAAAAAATATAAGCAATTATAATACCTGAAAAATACCGGACAACACTCTTGTTGCATGCGGACAAAACATCTGTTTGCTCGGCTAAAGAATTCTTAGGTACCCGTTGCAGGAGACCTTACCTACGCCCAACCTACAAACTCTACAAATTTAACGGCAACTGGCTTTCTCTAATCAGGTATCAAAGATCAGATAAGAGATAAGGAAGTGACATGCGCAGAAGACACCTGGTAGTGACGTGTGCAAATCTGTGATGATTTAATATCCGCTAGGTTTGTTGGCAGTATGTG
This sequence comes from Cheiracanthium punctorium, assembly GCA_038373885.1. Lineage (NCBI taxonomy): Eukaryota > Metazoa > Arthropoda > Arachnida > Araneae > Cheiracanthiidae > Cheiracanthium > Cheiracanthium punctorium. Next base: position 511,786 of record JAWZYV010010900.1, on the reverse strand, counting down.
CTATTTACATTGAGTGGCAACTCTCTGTAACAGGCTAAGACAAGTTAGATGATGCAATATCTACTGGGTTGAGAAAGGTAGAGGGCGCTTGGGTAATCACGTGATTTTTTTTAAAGAACCAGTAAAGACATTTTAGTTAGATAAAATGGCCAGGTGTGTGTTGCGAGACTCCCTTTGCACTGTGTGCGCCTATACTTAAGACGTGTGTTTTAATTGATTTCTCGCCGAGTTTCAAAAATGTCTTTGCTTGAATCGATCGAAAATAACTTTAACATTGAATACACTCCCGAGTTTTATACTCAAAGTGATGCTGATGTGTTGCTGCAAGAAATAATACAATTGCCTTTAGATGTACAGCCTCTGCAAAGTATTGAAAAGAAAATTTCCCCCGAGTTTTATACTGAAAGTGATGTTGACGTGCTACAGCAAGAATTGTTTCAATTACCCCTGCAAAGCAGTGAAAAGAAAATTTCCTCGACCCGTAAAGTAATTACTTTTGCTGATGAAGGAATCAATTACAGTTTACCTGGAGCAACACTCTCTGTTTACTCTTGGATACCCATTGCAAAAAATACGTGAAGATCTACAGAAAGTGACAAATTATGAATTTAATATGGTGCAAGTGAACTTTGGCTCTGAAGAACAACCTAAAATTGAAGACGGCAACTATGAAGATTTTAATCTAGACCTATCATCAGGTGTATGCATTCTAAGTTTTGGATCTAAACGAACTTTGGATTTTAAACCAGCGAACTGTGAAACCACCACCATTAAATTAGAACATGGCTCAATGTGTAAGATATATCCCCCAACCAACAAACTTTTAACGCATGGTATTCCTTCTGAACCTTATGTGACAAACCCACACATTAACCTTACATTTGCCAAAATGTACATTTATGAGCCTTCCCCGAAAAGCGCAAAGTTGGACAATTGGACGGACGATCTTTACCATAGCTTATATGCTTCTGTAAATAGTACATGGCACTTGGAAAGACTTATCTACGTTTCACGTTTCACTTCACGATGAAAGAACTGACTTGAAGATCCATATTAGACAATTTGTTCAGAATGCCCAATTAGACTATATACCAACCGGTCAGGGAGTCGTGATGAACCCTTCCACATGGATCGAATTTATTGTAAAACTATTAGATTTTAATATAGGTCATAGCAATAGCTCTTTTATTTGTAATAATCAATTATCTGTATTTAATGATGATGTAAAATGCATCTTACAACAAATTTACAAAACCGGAGATTCATTCACGTTAAATCCAATTTCCTTAATACTTTTAAATGATCAAGTAAAAAAACTTTGCGAAATGAGAAATGAAATATTGGAATGCATTTAGAAACGCTATATACGACGACCCTATCCCATTTAATTTTAAAATTAAAGCCGCAAAAATGTAACCGCGAACCCCATTGCACTTATGATGGGGCTAAACAACAATTAATGAATATAGTACATCAGGAAATTTTTAAAAACATAGGCCGGGTTCAAGATCATCCTTCGCAAAGGATACATGCTTGCTCGAATAGAACACATGTTGATGAGAGAGAGGGCCTTATAAGTAGTAAAGCATGGTTTATGGTCGACATGTCGTATATTGCAAGCGAGATATGCGAGAACAAATGTACTTGTCATTATGACGGAGAATTTTTTTCAAACATTTTCATTGAAGACTATATGAAGTATCTTCAAAATGTGCTATTTAATACATTTTTTCAACCGTTTTCAGATTTTGCTAATTCCAAGGATGACAAAACATGTGTAATTATGTGATGTTATTGGTGTATAACTAGTATTGCGATTGTAAAAAATATATTAAAACCATTGTGATTATGTAGAAAAGGTATGCTTGCTTCTACAACAGTAAGATTTTACTCACTTGTGCATGCTTAGTTATAGAATACTCATTGAAAAGTTATTATTTTCTTAATTGTGTAAATAGTTTGTGTAATTTAAAATATATTTTTGTAAATAAAACAGTTTACATATGCAAAACTTTTCTGTGTTTTCTTCATGTGTATGTATGTGTGTTGATTACTTGCAAAATAAAAATCTATGAAATAAAAAGTGATAAAATTAGCATACTTGGTCACGATTTAAGTTTCTCGTTTTATACTTATCTTTTATACACTACAAGGTAGAAAGTTAGAAATTTAACAAAATTTATTGAAGCATGTACTATGGAAACATTAATCTACTACATAGAAATAAAATGTTTTGATTAAAATCATAAACTTAAGTGTGATAGGTAAATTGTGTTACATGAGAATTCCCAAAGTACTAATTTTTTATAAAATGAACTTAGCTAAAAAGTTAGTTTCCATAATTTTATAACTTAATCGATTTTACAGGTTTTTCAAAAATAAAGTTAAGTGAGATAAAGAAACTTAGTATTTTTAAATAAAGATTTTTTAGGTGTTCTTTAATGTAAAGATCTTACCATACTTTACTTGAAGTAACAGAATATTTTAAATCAGACACTAGGTTTTTTAAAACATTAGAGTATTAACTCAGCATATTTTTATAATTTTTATTAAGTAATGGGCTTGAATATTTTTATGAGAAATATCAACTAAGTGCGCATGTTACACATTTTAGTGATTGAGATGGTTATGCTTACAAATTTTAAATAAATATGCTCTTACTTTTATAAATGTTACTTGTTCAAACTAAGTATACTTTTGATTTGTATACGTTTATGAGCTCTCATAAGTTATGAAATTATTTCTATAAAGGAACTTAGCTAATAGAACTTTGTAAATTTCATAGAAGTAGTATGCTTAACATGTTTTTGATAAAATGGATTTAAATGTGGTACAGAAATGATCAGCTATTTTAGCATAGATGTATAAACTTATCTTTAATTAAACCTTAACTAATTAAAAGTAATATAATTTATATCTGTACAAAGTGAGGGACTTAGACTATTTTTCAGAATTATCAAGTAAAGGATTTTACAAAATACTTAGTAAACTGCATTAATAGATTGTAAGCTGTAATTTTTTCTTTTAGAAGTTTTGCACATTGGTATATTTTATGTTCTGATAAGTCGTTGAATATGTTCTTGAAATAAACTAACATATCTGTACTTTGAAATTTTTATAGAAGTGACGAACTTTGGTATTTTTAGAATGTTACGAACTTGATACATTTTTTCTGAAGTGCTAGATATGTGAAATTGTCTTTTTAGAAACATTGAATTATTCAACTTAGTGCATTTCAGCTACTCTTTCAAGATAACGGACTTAGAATTTTTTACAAACAGCAAGCTAGTAACTTGCTAAACATGCTTCTTGCAAATATTTTTAAATACCGTTCTTAAAAATTATCAAAGTTGTAACTACTAAGAACAGCAGTTACCTTTTCAGCACACACTACGGTATTTTTAGACTAAAAAGAAATAAACAAATTAAAATATAATAAATTAGGTAGACACTGTGATGATTTTTAAGAACAATATTTTTAGAATAATATTTTTTAGAATAATATTTTTTAAGTGTGTGTTGTTACGTCTGTGTTACGTCAGTGTACTGGCAGTGTTTGATTGAAGTCGCGGGCTCACCGGGGTGATCAGGGAGATACTTCCGTACGCACGTGTAAATCTTTGCAAATCCTTATCTGTTCGTTATCAGTGCATTGTGTGCCATCGATATGATGAATCTTTGTAATCGATATGCAGAATCATTCCGGTGAGTGTTTCCCCTGATAACAGTAGGTAATACTAGCAGCTAGAACTCAAAAGGATACTTTTCTCCCTGACTGAAATGCGCATGTGCAAGAACTTCGCCTCTGATTCTTAGACAAATGGCTACCAACATTGGCGCGAACGCCATGTGCTTGGCTAACTGAAAAAGAACAGGAAATTTGAAACGATCTGTCGGACAGGAGAGCAAAACCTTGTGTTTTATTTCAAAAAAGTACATGCTGCGAAGAAATTAAATAATTATAAATGTTGCTTTTAAAGGATATTTAAAAAAGTCAATTGCTAACATTCATTTTTTAACTAAAAGTTGGATTAGTTTAAAAATGAAAATTTTAAATCAGCATTAAATTGCGTAACAAAAATTTTTAACTAAAAATATTCCTTTTTAAATTTTAAAAAAATTAAACATGGACTAGTGTTAATTTAGAAATTATAAATCAACAGTGAAATTCCTGACAACAGTTTTAATTCTTTTTTTTTTTTATTAACTTTGAGGTTAGAGTGAAATTAATGAAAGTCTATACAATAAATAATTGAAACATCTTCATTTTAAAGAGATAATTAATTGTTAAATAGAAAAAAATCTACTACTCTTTCATTCTAATTATTAGTTTGATTTAAAAGCATATATATATTAACCTATTTTATTTAATTGAATTTATTAATTTTTTTTCATATTATACAGTTTTTTCACCAAAATAGTAAATGCGATTTAATTACATTTTATTATATGCTTGTTAAATCAAAGTAATAATTAAAATGAAAGAGTAGTAGGCTTTTCTTTCCCATTTAACTATTACCTCCTTAAAATGAACATGTTTCAATTATTTATTGTATAAACTTTCATTAAATTCACTCTAACCTCAAAAAAAAAAAAAAAAAAAAAACCCTATTGTCTGGAATTTCAATATTGATTTCTAATTTTTAATTTAAAACTTATCCGGGTTTAATTTTTAAAAAGGTATATTTTTTTAGTTTAAAATTTTTGTTACAAAATTTAATGCTGATTTAAAATTTTCCTTTTTAAACTAATCCAGCTTTTAGATAAAAAATGCATGTTAGCAACTTATACAAAATCAATCCTATAACATCCTTTAAAAAAACAAAATCTATAATCTTTTAATTTCTTCGCAGTTAGCACGACAATTTTTTAAACATCCTTTAAAAGCAAAATTCATAATTATTTAATTTCTTCGTAGCATTTACTTTTTTGAAATAAAACACTGTATGACAGATCGTTTGAAATTTGTAGTTCTTTTGTTGTTAGCCAAACACAGGGCATTCGCGCCAATGTTTGTATCTATTTGTCTAAGGATCAGAGCTCGGAGGCGAAGTTCTTGCACATGCGCATTACAGTCAAGGAGAAAAGTATCCTTTTGAGTTCTAGCTGCTAGTGACGAGAGGCTGGGCAGGCCGGATTAAAGTGCTCTCTGGCGATTTGGCGTGCATCCTTTGGCAAGAGTCGTTTCTCCCGCTGTTACACACTGCACGCTAGGGGTTGCCGCCCGCATGAAATTTTATCTCGCAGCTATGGCAATGTTTTGACTGGTGTTGATAAGTGATTTTTAAGAGATATTAAACTTTAAAATTGGAACACATTTTAAGAAAGGCTGATCTATGCAAACGAAATAGTTTTTCTGCTCTTTTCGATTTATAAATAGAGCGCTCAACGTTGCCTTACGCTGAGGCCTGTGGGGTGATTATGGATTGATGCCATTTATGGGATCTGCATCAGTTATGTTTCATCAATTTTTCATTTCAAATAATTGCATTGCATCCGCACTTTAGCATTGAAAGACTAAAGTTAGGAAGCAACGCTGGACGCATAAGGGGACTAGTCAATTTAAACATCCCAACTATCCTAATTTGAACATTGTAAAGTAGAGAGCCTGCAGGTCATGACTTGTAAAGTTCATTTGCATGTAAACTAGATCTCTTTTTTCATTTGTGTATTACATGAAGTGTGCTTTTAAAAAAATTACAAGCAAAAAATATTCATTAGAAAAGTGTGTTTAAAATATCGGTTCTCCATCCTCTAAACCTAGCTGTGGGAATTTTCGATTAGAAAAAACGACCTCAGAATTGCTAACATTAAGATACTGTATAGGATAATTTAGGATTTTGTTTGTTTAAAAAGAAACATACAAAATATAACAATTTTAAAAGCCAAAGTAAGGGGGAAATAAGAACGAATGAATTTTAAAAAAACAGATAATTAAGACAAAAAAATTAAAAAAATTATAATGCAATATATGGGATCTGCATCAATTATATTTCATCAATTCATTTCAAATGATGCTTTTTAACTGTCCACTGTTTCTTTTTTATTTCCGTAACATATTACCTTCAAATCTAAAATTGTAATTTTAGACTGCAATTTTAAATGCATTAAAATATATATTTAGAACAATTAATCAACAAATAAAAAAATATATATATTGCTGTTTTCGCGGATCAACTTGCGGTGCGGGCGGCAACCCCTAGCGTGGAGTGTATAACAGCGGGAGAAACGACTCTTGCCAAAGGATGCACGCCAAATCGCCAGAGAGCACTTTAATCCGGCCTGCCCAGCCTCTCGTCTGCTAGTGTAGGTAATCACATAAGCTGCTGCGTGTTGTTGTGCAAGGGTTGATTCCATCTGTGGGATAAGGATAAAGATTACTATTAAATATTTAGGAAGAAGTAAGTAATTAATTTTTATTTAATAAATTGTATAATTAGCCTATTTTAATTGAAAACATGTTTCTGTACATTTGTAATTTTGTTCTGTAAAAATAATTCTAAAAATATTATCAAGAGTGTACTATATTTTTAATTCATGTGAGTGATATTGTTTACAGTAATTAAGAAATATAAAACGCTTCTAAATTATTTTTAATTACTAATTTTATTTGTGTATTAAATGTTAAGTACAACACACCACGTTCGTTAAAGTTTAGATTTTTCCGTGTATAAAATGTTTGCTTATTAGATTATTATTTTTAACAATAAATAGATTCAGTGTTTAAGTATCGTGCGGTGTAAAATTAACATAACGTACTTTTAATTATTGTATGATTCTAATTGTTAAATATAAGCATGTTTATGTAATCCTAGAATATTTTTAATATTAATTAAGTATTTTTAGTTAGTCATTTATAGTGCTAACAGGATGATTCGCATATAAATTATTTAGTACTTTACATATTATAACTTGTTTTGAATAGAGTAATGACTATGAAACATAGTGCATATATATTTCAAAGATTTCTATGTTGCTTAATAGTATTTTCTGTATTTCAGTTTGTGTACTTTAATGTAATAATGCAGAATAGAAAATATTTGGGTGATGAAGTGGTAAAAGCAACCCTGCAAGCCACTCCAATGAAAACACAGTCGAATATTAGTAAGACTCTCAGCCCAGAGCTTGACCCTTCAATTGTTATTCTACGGGATGTGATCACAAATTTCAACTGCTATGCATTCAAAGATGGTCTTGTGTTCGAGGGCAAGGCACGACATGTCCCCTATGTCGTGCGCCAATTGTGCGTGTGGCAACCAGAATGGATTTGCAAAATGCATTGTGTTGTGTGTATAACAAGGCAGGTCGCACGATATTTGGATTCCGACTGCTTTTTAAGATGTACCATAATGGAATAATTCACCAAAAAGTAATTACTAGCAAAATTGCATTGGAGCGTGTAAAGACATTCACTGCACTAACTCCTGTTACTCGTATAAAAGACTATCAAATTGACATATGAACGTTCAATGTACTGTGGAATATAATTTATTTTTTAATAATGTGCAAAGACAATATGTACAATGTCTTACTGTAAATTATATTCCACAATTTAATTTTTAATTTTATAAAATATTAATAAATTTTTAGTTTATATTCTACGACTATTTTTTGCTTACCGTTTGGCTATTTAATTTTTATTATCCTAGTGTTTTAAAACTATCAGTCAGTACGGATATCTACAAATTCTTTAACCAAGAAAAGAGGCGTTTCATCTGCACGCAACAACAGGGTTGGTCGCCACGTTATAGGTATTGTGACTAATTTTATATATATTTTTTATTTCCTGATGTATGTTATGATTAGCTATCTTTTAGAGTAAAAATTTTAATTTATTAGCAAGTTTTCATTAATAATTTCAGTTTATGACTTTTGAGAAATAATTTCATAACTTATGAGAACTCCTAAACGTATACAAATCACTTAGTTTGAACAAGTACCATGTATAAAAGTAAGAGCATATTTATTTAAAAGAGCATAGTGTTTGATTTAAAATATTCGGTTACTTCAAGTAAAATGTGGTAAGATCTTTACATTAAAGAACATCTAAAAAAATCTTTATTTAAGATACTAAGTTCCTTTATCTCACTTAACTTTTTTTGAAAAACTTGTAAAATCGATTAAGTTATAAAATCATGCATACAAACTTTTTTAGCTAAGTTCATTTTATAAAAAATAGTAATGTTGTGAATTCACATGCAACGCAGTTTTACCTATCACACTTAAGTTTATGATTTTAATCAGAACATTTTGTTTCTATGTAGTTAGGTTCATGTTTCCATAGTACATGCTTCAATAAATTTACAACTTTTTACCTTGTAGTGCATAAAAGATAAGTATAACACGAGAATCTTAAATTCTGATGTTTTAAAAACATAGTGTTTGATTTAAAATATTCGGTTACTTCAAGTAAAATGTGGTAAGATCTTTACATTAAAGAACATCTAAAAAAATCTTTATTTAAGATACTAAGTTTCTTTATCTCACTTAACTTTTTTTGAAAAACATGTAAAATCGATTAAGTTATAAAATCATGCATACAAACTTTTTTAGCTAAGTTCATTTTATAAAAAAATAGTAATGTTGTGAATTCACATGCAACGCAGTTTTACCTATCACACTTAAGTTTATGATTTTAATCAGAACATTTTGTTTCTATGTAGTTAGGTTCATGTTTCCATAGTACATGCTTCAATAAATTTACAACTTTTTACCTTGTAGTGTATAAAAGATATGTATTAAACGAGAACCTTAAATCTTGACCAAGTATGCTAACTTAACCACTTTTTATTTCAGAAGTATTTATTTTGCAAGTAATCAACACACACACATGAAGAAAACACAGAAAAGTTTTCGTATATATAAACTGATTTATTTACAAAAATATATTTTAAATTACACAAACTATTTACACAATTAAGAAAATAACAACTTTTCAAGGTGTAATACACAAAAAATCTTACTGTTGTAGAAGCAAGTATACCTTTTCTACATAATCACAATGGTTTTAATATATTTTTTACAATCGCAATACTAGTTATACACCAATAACATCACATAATTACACATGTTTTGTCATCCTTGGAATTAGCAAAATCTGAAAACGGTTGAAAAAATGTATTAAATAGCTCATTTTGAAGATACTTCATATAGTCTTCAATGAAAATGTTTGAAAAAAATTCTCTCATAATGACAAGTACATTTGTTCTTGCATATCTCTCTTGCAATATATGGCATGTCGACCATAAACCATGCTTTACTACTTATAAGACCCTCTCTCTCATCAACATGTGTTCTATTCGAGCAAGCATGTATCCTTTGCGAAGAATGATCCTGAACCCGGCCTATGTTTTTAAAAATTTCCTGATGTACTATATCCATTAATTGTTGTTTAGCCTCATCATAAGTATAATGGGGTTCGCGGTTACATTTTTGCGGCTTTAATTAATTTACCGGGTTTTTTTACCGTAAGAAGTACTTTACAGTAAAGAAGATTTTGCAAGATGTGGCTTCACGTAAGTAAAAACCTTGTATTTTTTAGTTCAAGTAATGATTTGCGATTTAAACTATCATTTTATCTAAGTATTGAAAGATATTTTATGTACATGCAGTATACTAAAACGAATCTTCAATTTTTATCTTCAATAGTTCAACTTTCTAACAATAGTATTACCCAGTCTAAAAGTTTATGCTAGTTATGCTCACCTTTCTGTAAAATAGGTTAAGTGCATCAATAAAAGACCCCTCAAAAGGTTGATTCATGTATAAAATTATGCTTTCATAGTCAAACTGAACTTAGTGTTGCACATAAACAATCTAACTTGTATCGTATTGAAATTCTATAAATCAAGTTATACTACTTGGGATATACAGTAAAAATGTTTTGTAGGATTACTAAAAATGTAATTTTTTCTCTAATTGATCTATAGAAAATATAAACTAGTATAATCGCTGCCTAAAATTTATCAAAACTGTGTTGGTAAGAAAAAATGTTTAGATAAATACTTTGTTTGTTTGTGCTTTAAGGCAAACCTGCACGCGGGGGTATCTGCCTAGGATGAGGGGTGCCTTGGTGGAAGACTTTCTAAGGGGATCTAACGCGTGATCATGCATTTCGTATACAAAAACTTGAGTTTTTTGGGATATATGGCTAAAGTGGTTTTCTCGCAATAGAATATAAGACTATATCCAAATCATTATTTGTAAAATCTTTCTATGGTATAATTTTCTCACTTGCCTAACAGTAGATTAAATTTGTAGAAAATGTATGGGTATCCTAAACCTTACTTTAATGTTAAACGGCTACTTAACAAAAATAGGATATACAAAAAATTAGCTAAAAATTAAAACTCATGATTAAATGTTTTTTTCTTGATAAATTAAAAACACTTGATTAAAAAATATTTGTTGTAAAATTAATTATTAACTTAAAATTAAAACTTGGTTTAAAAAAATAAAAATAAATTAACTCGTGATTAGAAATGTATTTGTTGTAAAATTATTTAACTTAAAATTAAAACTTGGTAAAAATAAAAAATAAATTAACTCTTGATTAAAAAAAATATTTGTTGTAAAATTAGTTTAAAAAATATTTGTTGTAAAATTATTTAACTTAAAATTAAAACTGTTGGTTAAAAAAATAATAATAAAAATAAATTACTCTTGATTAAAAAATATTTGTTGTAAAATTAATTATTAACTTAAAATTAAAGTTCGTAGGCCTCCTGGGGATGTTGTTCATTTCTTTGCTCCACATAGTTTATTATTTAAAGAAACAAAAACAACAACGCATCCTCTGTGCTACGCCCTGTCTCCATTCATGCGAGGCTAGCGTGATGGGGAAAGGCACAGTAAAAATTTTTATTTGAAATGAGGCGGTAGACATTCTACCGGGTGGCTGGTGGGTCCTCATTTAATTACAATAACAATATTTTTTATTTCAGGTTTAATTCATAAAGTATAGCTTATTTAAAATTATGTCAAAGTCCCTTATTTTTCATGAGAGAATTCATCGCAATCTGAAATTTTTTTCCAAGTCCCTTATTTGAAAAATGTGTCAAAGTCTGAAAAAATTACAAGTCCCCTTATTTGAAAAATATGTCACAATCTGAAAAAATTACAAGTCCCCTTATCTGAAAAAAAGGAAAAAAAATCTTATCAGTCCTTTGAACATCCGGTCTTAGCATCCTCTCCCCACATCCGGTCCGACCACGCCCCCTTCCCCGCTCAGCATAGGGAAAGCATCCGAACGGATCCGCAGAATTAACATGGGATCCGCATGAGGTGAACGAACATTTATCTACTATTTTCATCTCAAAATACATTGGAATAAAATAAACTAGAAGTTTTTGTAGACAATCTTACTTATTCTTGATTAAAGTTTTAGACGTATTTTGTATTTTGAAAATACATGTATTTTGTGTTTTTTTTTTTTTTTTCAATTTAGAAAGTATTTTGTAATTTTTTGTGTTTGAAGAAATGTAATTTGTATTTTGTATCGAAAATACACTTTTTATGTATTTTGCCCAACTCTGCATAGGAACTTATACACAGTTCACACTATAATTTATTTAAAATGAAACTTAAACGTAACTCCTAAAGAAAACACAATAAACGACAACGAGTGTGATGTCGGTTCACTTTTTAACACAGATTTAGAAAATAACTGATAAACCAACAAAAGAGAAGAATTCATTTTATGTTCGAGGGCTGTCCTTGGAGGTTTTTTATTTCTTTTTCATTGCTTTCTCAGTAATTTTGTGGACTGGTCTAAACCAGGAAGTTCTTATAGGAAACAATATGTGCCTTGTGTCTGTACCCCCTGAAAGTCCTGTCCTTGTTTATCAGTAAGTCCTCGAGCTAAAGTGTTGGTATTTTTGTTTATGGAGAAGACCCGCCACAGCCCCCCAGGAGTTGGAATTTTTTCTTTTTTTTTTTCTGAACACTCGTACTCGTACATCTGTGTCCGTTTACAGATAGCGGACACCCATGCCAGACCAGACCCAGATGAATGGAGGTAATTTCGTTTCGTTGCCTGAAAGTGCGCGAAATGTAGGGGAAGAGAAAAAAATGGTGCTTAGAAATTTTGCTACTGAGCATGGTTCTTCAAGATGCATATATGTTTTCTCTGCTTGATGCTATGATCTTATCATATGGAAACGCAAAAAGGGTATAAAATTATGAGAGTCTGGGATAAAATAGTTGTGTTTAGTTACACGTCGTTAAAATTACTTTGAAAAAATTACTAACTTGTAAAGTTCATTAAATGATATTACTAAAAAAGGATTTTCTTAAAAAAAAAAAAAGAGCTTGACTAGCAAAGTTGCCTTTAGAAAGGAACACTACCCTTTTTTTGAAGGTTAAAAAATTATAAGGCTTAATTATTTATTTATTTTTGTACAGGAGTAAAAAAAAAGATTCACGTTGTATGCGACTGCGCCAATCAGCGAATGAGACTTGGGAGCAACTGCTACCCCCCCCCCCCCCCCAGCAACGCCATTGGTTTCAAGTTTCTGGGAAAATGGCATTTTCATTTTATTTTATTTGGAGGGAGCGAGGGGGACCTTTTATAATATTAATTTGCAAACTCAGTGGCGTAGCTAGGAGTTGACCAGGGGCGCAAGCCTCAAAAGGGCGCACTTAGTAGTCTTTTCCTGCATAATAGTAAGTAGGAAGAGGTCTTAGAGGAACAAAATTCAAATCTTGACAATGGCCCTCACAAGGAAGGATTAAAGGAAGTAGAGGGGGAGATCGCCCCTCCCCCCCAAAAAAAAGTAAAATATCCTATTTTACTTTCATAAAATGTGTGTGTGGTTGAATCTTCCAACTATCCCCCCCCCACACACAAAATTGCAATAATACGTTACTGGGCCTCATGACCCCCTAGCTACGACTTTGTGAAAAAGGAAGAAAACTACACTATCAATATGAAATGTAGCGAATATTTTTAGACATCGAGCGTATTTTATCATCGACAATCGAAAAAATCCACTAACTGATATAAGTAAAAGCAGGCTGAGGGGCGATACCATTTAGAAATCACAGACTGTTAGTCCTTCATGCAGGTGGGAATCGAGTAAGGGAAATATTACAGTTAATAGATATTTAAAATTTTGTACATTTCATTCTTCTTCGTAATAGTGCAGTAAATCTACATTTTTGTATTTTAAAAACTAGAACACTCGAGCAATGGTGAATTAATGCAATTTTGTCGAGGGGGCGCGGTTAGAAGATTGACATGTGCATAGCATCCATTTTATGGTAGTAAAATAGGACCTTTTACATTAATTTCTTTTCTCTCGAGGGGGGGCGGTTACCCCCTCCACCCCACCCCCTTTAATCCGCACTTGCAATCGAGGAAAAAAATATTTTAGTTAAAAAAAATTTTGGTAAAATCATACAAGACGGTGCCCCCTTATGTAAACACGGCGATAGCTGCTGGAGCTTGGCGGTCGCCAAGCATGAGCGCTACAGACCTTGGCGCCAAGCTCCACCATCGTTGGAGCTTGGCGACGGCCAAGCTCCAACGGCTATCGCCGTCGTGTGACGAATAGACACTAGTATATACCACTAAAATTTTTACAAAAAAAAAACACCCATTCTAAGTAAATGACACTATATAAAACAGTCCAATCCACAACAAAACATTAGAAAAAGTAGATTAAACAAGCACTTACCTCACTTATCCCACCTCATTTTTTCCTGGAAGAACCGGGAACATCCATTACAACTAGAGCCCCTGGAATAACGTGGGCCAGCTCACCAGCGGCCATCTTGGAACCGCGGATTCGGCTGGCCGACGTATTTGGCACACTCATCACTGCGTTCGCGCGTTTACGATATCCAGTCATTTCACTCATAATTTAAGTTGTTCAAGCTAGATTTCAAAACGGAAAATCCTGCGACTTGAGCAAGCATTTTTAGTTTAGCGGACACCGATAAAAAATAACATACAGGATAAAAGTAATATTTGAAAAAATGCAATGTTAGCATTTATTGAAATAAATTAAAAAAAAAAACTGTCATCAAATAACATTAGTCAAAAATAATTTTTTAAAGAAATTATTCATGAATCACAGTAACATTTTAAATAAATGAAAAAAAAAAAACCAGTACTTTGCAATAAAAAAAACTTAAATCCTACATTTTAGACCTTAACTATTGTATGTAAATTGTACACAATAGAAAAAAATTTGTCTTTGAAGCAAAAACAATTAAATCATTAGAACAACTGATACAGCTATTACTATATTTCGAAGGGCTAGTATATGGACTGACTTTTATTATTATTATTACTAGCCTGTTCTAATCAACAGTAAGGTAATAATATGAAAGTACCTCTGTGGTGCTCCTCATCCACCTGGTCCTACGGATTCGCCTAGGCCTTCGGAAACGGGCTAGCGATCACTAACTTGCGACTGAATGCGAAGCGGTGGCGCTCGCAGATATTGCAGATACGCAATTATGCAAAACTTCCGCCCTGCGCAAGCTGCTATAAAAGTCGCGGCAAGTGTGAGCTCGTAGCAGAGGCGCCGACTTTACAAAATTTCTGTGGGTGCCCTAAAAGTCCGTGGGGGGAGGGGGGTAACAAAATGTTGAAAGTCGCACAAAGTGGTTTGTAATTTTTGATAAAGGATCGCTAAGTTTGGTGCCAAAACGTGACAATTTATTTTAAAGGGGGAGTACAGTTGGAATGTACTTGGCTAAGAGCTGGATTCTCCGCTCGTCGCTAATTTTTCGCAGTCGTTAACTCTGCCCCGCCTTGAGGTGGAGTTTTAGGGAGGAGCGTCAAGGGGTTCATGTGATTGGCTAAAAGACCTCACGATGGCCTCCGGAATCGTTAGCGCAGTCGGTAACCAAACAACTGGTTCTGCCCAGTCGGCAGCTAACCACAGACGATTTCGGAAACCACCGGCGGAGAATTCTACCCTAAGATTGTAAAATAGTTTTAGTAGGTGATTTTAAGATAGATTTCGATTCCGAAGATGGGTTTTTATGGAACAAAGAAGAAAAATACGGCACACTCATGAATAACGATACACTTTCCAACCTTATGGAATCTTTTCCAACTACCCTTCAATCTTTTCCTATAATTATTTGCTTCCTTGCTCGTAACAACTCAATCATTTGACTTTTCGTGCACATTTTTACCAGTGGGAAATGGGTAATACAAATAGTCATTTTAGCTCCACATAAAATATCCAATATCTGAGGGTATAGATCGAAGAAACGATATCTGTCTCACGGTTTTGGTACACAAATTAAAATAAACTAACTGCACCAAGGATTCGAAAAAATTCAGGATAATTCTTTACAAGCTGCACTACACACTGCAATAAATGCGAAAACTTTCATGAAACTTTCAGAAAAAAATCTTAAATGTGGAACTGCACAGCAAAATATTTCTAAGAGTGGCCATTCTGCAAAAAATTTTCGTTTATTCGGGTGTCTAGTAGAGCTTGTGAACCTACATCCTAAAAATTGTGAAGTGCTTGAGATAATTAGTTTTCTTTTTTGTATTTATATACCAAAATTGCGTGTTTTTTCCGAGCGCTGAAGGTGACATTCAAAGTTTAATTTAAATGAATAGTGTGAATTTTGGCATCCGATTATCTGTACTACGGTGAAGCAACGCTGGGCATAGAATCAAAGTCTCCACCGTTTTGTGTCTTAGTAACGATAACAGCAAAGCAGTTAAAATCAAGATTCTTTTTAAAGTAATGAAGTATTTCTGATGAAATACCCTTCTTTTAGAAAAATCTGCTTGTGCTGGAGTCACCTTAAATTTGTTTGCCTTACGCAAATTCTCTGTCAAAATTCGAGAATTCCTGGGCGCACACCCCCTTTGCCCTTGTAATAAATCAGACCCGAAAGAGGTGTATTACACTATTTCACTTTTTTTTTTTTTACTTTTAGCTATAGAATTTTGATTGGTTTTAACTAATCATTATAAATTTCAAAGCAAAAGAAAAGTGTATTGGGGGGGGGGGGAAACATGCAACAATAATATCACAATCGGTCAAATTTCTTGTCATGCAAATGGAAATTTTGTATAAAAAGTGATTCAGTTTTCGAATGTAACAATTCACGATCAATGTTATTCTTGTTTAATCTATCTCATCCCTGTGTGAAATCCCCAGTTTTCAAAAAATGTTATTCATAGTATTGTTTCTCAGCTCATTCATTTCCTGTATTTTTTTTTTTTTTTTTTTTTTTTTTTTTACATTTTTGTACCCCTGTAAACAGCTGCAGCTAAGCCTTGACTATTTTCTTTTCTTTTTTTCCCCAACAAATTAAAAAAATTACAAACATTATACCTTTAAAATTAAACTAGATAATTTCCTCAGAATGAATTAATGCAACGTTTTCTATGTTGAAATGTGTGTAGGACCACATAAAAAAGATTGGTAACTATTTAAATGCAAACAGAAAAATAATGCAGAACAAAAAAAGTTGTTTATCTTAGAGTTAATAATTATTCAAAAAGTATTTTTAATTGTAGGCCATATAACATCCAGGCATGATTTTGAGCATCCTCCTGAAGTAGAGCTATTTTACCCTCTACCCTTATGTGTTCAAATTTGCAAAATTACGAGAGACATACATTTCAGTAATGTGTGTTCATGCGCCCATGATTTCAGTATAATTTTACAAAAACAGCATTGGGCTAGATCAAAGCAAATAGTACCTAATTCCGCTTTGTTAAACAAGAACGAAAATTGAACAAAATATTCGCAGAAAATGAAACAGAAGGCATCTCGAAATGTTAGTGTAGACGACAGTCTGTTCCATCCTTTTCAATAAATAACTGAGCACTAAAAATCATTCAAAAATAAGAAAAGGAAATTGAGACTTTAGAAGAAAGTGACAAACCTTTATACCTTAGAAGCCTCGCCTCAGTCTCATTCAATTAACACCAAAACGCCGACACTTTTTGATGAATGGGCATCTTTTTTTGTTCCAGAGACATACAAAGTGTTGTATATTAGGTGCTTGTAAACAGACAGATCTTGATGTTCTCTATTTACAATAAAAACAATTAAACCTACTCACTTCGGAATCCTGAAGTAATATTATTAGAACTATCTCAAAACATTTCGATAATGGGAATGAGTCTTTCACCTAACTCCTGTTATCTTTCCCGCGTGAACTTCTGATTGTAGCCAGCGGCTTTGTCTCAAATTCTCCGTTTTCCGGTACTCTTGGGCTAACATAGTAACATAGTATCATTGTATTCATGCATTTTCCCATGGAAAATGAGGATTCTGGGATGAGGTCTGTTTGTGTGGGTCAGAAAGGGGGGGGGGCACAGTGGGCAAAGGCATTGCCTGTGGGGCTGTAGGGAGTCGCATTGTGAAAAAGCTTTGAATTTTAGAAAGACATTGTTTCCGTGGGCGCCAGATAGGAAGGCAAGTGGCAGTGGGGGATTGAGATTTGAGCCCGCCTAGTATAGTAAACATTTTTACAGCATACTGAACTTCTAAGTATTATTTTCGTGCTAAAATGTCTGAAAGTTAAGATGACCCCCATACACCTCTAAATTAGTACTCTTATGAGAAACTATTATAATAATTATTATTATTTTAAGTAGACAAAAATATTACCTGTTTGGATTCCTTTTTTTTTTTTTCCATGCACTTTTTAAAATTTTAGAGTATGTGCTAAGTTACTACTTATTGGAATTTTATTATAATTACTCCAGTTCCGAGGCACATAAGGGTGTATGCCGAAGAAACAAAATCTGCATAACGGTCTTAATACACAAATTAAAGTAGACTATCGCACCAAGGATTCTAAAAATTTAGGATGATTCTTTATAAGCTGCACTACATACCGAAATAAAGAATAACACTTCTTTAAAATTTTCGATTTTTAAGAATTTTTTCTAAAAGTTTCGTAAATGATACAGGTTTATTGTTTATTTCAGTGTATAGTGCAGTTTCTAAAACATACATCCTAAAAATTTGAAATATTTGACATAATTAATTTTTTTGAATCTATATACCAAAATTTCATGTTTTTTTTTTTTTTTTTTTTTTTTCCCGAACTACAGCGATAAGCTGAAAGTAGCTGTCATTCAGTTGCCTTTAAACAGGGTTTAATTTCTATCCAAAAAAGTGCAAGAGCCCTGATTTTTTGTATTGCAATTTACAATATTAATTACCTAATTTAAGGTATTATTAAGTTAATTTTTGTTACCTCTGTATTAGTTTGCGATGTAATAACATTAATATCAACAGAAACAATTACGATGGTAATTAAAAATTTAAATTTAGTGTAAAATTTCCCCGAGAAAAAAGAAGTAGTGGAGCTGTGCTCCCTCCCATGCAAATTAAGCACTTCCTTTAAATACATACAAGTATTTAGCAACCACGAAAACTTTTCTGTGGGTGCTTGAGATCTGACATACTACATAAAAAAAAAAAAAAAAAACTGTCCCTCACTAAAATTTTATTTTCGAATTATGCAGTAGCAAAGCACTCGTCGTCATCAGTGGCGTGACTATACCGTTACGGCCAGTAATGAATTCATTGGATAGGGTCCTTCATCATTGTACAGAATCTCAACCAACATGTTGCAGTTCACTTTTTCTAGCTTTCTATTTGGGAAAGGCTCCCCCTCCGTCCGGGGGACCGTGGCTTTTGCCCGTTCTACCGCCCTATAGTTACGCCAGTGATTGTCTCATCGAAGTTTCTCATACGCATCTAAATTATAAAGGACATGGGTGCTCATATAGGGAAGTAGGTGGGGGCTCGGGTCCCTCCCTCTAGCCGTCAGTATAGTGAATATTTTTATATTAGCTAACCTTTTTTTCACTATTTCAGTACTAAAATGTTTGAAAGCGCGATTGCCGATGACCTTACAAATGCCAGAAATAACCCCTCACCCCCCTCGTCTTAAAGTACTCATATGGACGTCCATGCCGAAGCACCCACATACATTTGGCCTCATTAAAGATTTTCTTTTAAACTTTTAAAATATCACACAACTAATAAGCAAAAAATATAGATAGATAGATATATGAAAGTGAACGAACAGCAGCAGATGCTGCAAATGAAAGGATAATGAAACACTGAAGACGAGCTACTTTGTGAAGAATTGCGAAATGAGAAACATTACTCAGAAAAGAAAAGAAAGAAAAAAAAAAAATATTCAGCCTTCAGCTGAAATTAGTTTCCCCTCCGCTAAAGAGGTTTTTTGACAGAACCTTTTAATTTGTATTGGCAGCCATGTACAGGATGTATTTGCATGTAAATCAAACGGGGAGAAACCAACCGTTCTTCCAGTGGTGTCAAGTATTTTAAACAATCCGGTATTTCGGGGAATTCGAAGCCATTGCTTATAGCTAATTGTGGTATTGTCAATTTAATCAAACAATCGTAACATGTTCTGCAAAATTTGCCAATATCACCGATATCTTTGTAAAAGACTAGTTTTATAAATTCCGTTGTCGCTCCTTTGGACAGTAAAGTTGTTTTGGAAAGGGTTCTTATTGACTTTTTGAACCACAGTCGATCACAACAATAGCATTGGTGGATTGGACCATCAGCAACAGCTTCGAAAAATTTCTCAGCTAATTTACGAAATTCTAGTTCTTCACACCTTACATTTAGATCAGTATCTGTTCTTGGTCTTTTCGATGGTATATCTAGACAGAGTCGTAAACGTTTTCTGTCTTGTCTTCTGGATTTGGATTCCGCTTCTTGAGCACGAAAATCTGGATCTTCCCTTTTTCTTTGCATAAATAGACGGTTAGTTTCACGATGACTTTCTTCCGGATCAGACAACTGGCGAGGACGGCCAGCGCGGCCTTGAACAACAATCCCGGGTATATTCTTCTGATATTTAACGATGTAATACTGAACAGTAGAGCGTGAAATACCAAGCCTACGAGCTATTTCACACTGCGTGAGTGGTGTGTCAGAAAAATAAAGCGATATGATTTGGTCTTTAGTCTCTTGAGAAAGCACCATAGTCTCAATCAATCACGGTTAATAGCTTACTTTATTTACTACTATCAATTATCATCCACGACCTTTTTTTGTCTAGATATATTACACCTTTCAGCTACATAAATTTGTTTAGAACAAAAAAGTTATTTTTATTCTAAACTATCGTCCTGGCAACCAGCGAAAGAAAAAGAGGAAAAGAATCTTCGTTGCCATCCCCGCAAACACCTTGATGGAATATACGTAAATAATTTAATTACTTTTAATTCATAGTTATTAATACAAAACTATTCGTAAATCTTTTGTGAAAAATTGCTCGAATTTATTACTTCATCCTTTTGTAACTAACGTAAAGCTAAATGTATTTTTGCGTATACACTAAAACAATAAAGATTTTTCATGTATTTTATTGATCCATATGATGCGAATTTCAAAAGTGCATATGCTTACTTTATTTACTACTATCAATTATCATCCACGACCTTTTTTCGTCTGCCAAAAACTATTACCCTCTTTAGCGGAGGGTAATAAAACATTTTAGTACTGAAATAATGCAAAAAGTTCCGTATGCTTTACAAATATTCATATTACGTAATGGCATAATTGGGGCGGGGGAGGTGAAACCCTCCGTGAGTGTACATCACTGTGTTGGGGTTATCAGACGATTGCTGGTGCTCAGCATTCAACGTAATTTTTTTTACAAGCCCGAAGCACCCACATAAACGCCTTTTCCTAGCTCTTTCTGGGAAATTCAAATTATGACTTGGCACTAAAATTTCTGTGGGTGCTCCGCACCCACAGAATTTTTTCAGTGGGTGCTTGAGCCCCGGAGCACCCACGTAGTCGGCGCCACTGGCTCGTAGCAGTAGAGATGGGCGGTTCGACTCATTTTATTGATTCGAATCTCAACTCACTCACTACTTCGATGATTCCAATCAGTGATTCGAATCTTGAATCAATAAAACAACTTAAGAAATTTTCCCTCTCTCTGCGCCGAAAGCCGTACTATTTAAACACCCTTCACCCATTCATCGAGTTTCTTCTCCGCTGAGTTCTCGGGCAGCTAGCATTTCTCTCTCCTTGCTCGAGTAAAACTAGTGTTTAAACTGCCCGAAATGAAAATACAGGGGAGCTTCGTATGACCCCCTGGGCCTGTAAGATTAAAAGGTTAAGTTTGGTGTCAAAGTATTCGAAATTTTATGTATGGATGGGGGTTTACGTCTAGGGGGGGTCGAGAATCAATAAAAACGCGCTCCGATGGATAGTTTCTGAGATATACGTTAATTAATTATGGTAATTAGACTAATTAACCATGATTGAGGCTTAAAAGGACTGCAAACATGTAGAAATTGGCTCTGGGATGGTTTCCAGACTTTGGAGATGCCGCCGGAGGAGGCTAGTGTTTAAAATACCCAAATTGAAAATATAGGGGAGCTTCGTATGACCCCCTGGGCCTGTAAGATTAAAAGGTTAAGTTTGGTGTCAAAGCATTCGAAATTTTAAGTATCGGTGGGGTGTTGTAACTAGGGGGGGGGGCGAGAATCAATAAAAACGCGCTCCGGTGGATAGTTTCCGAGATATATGTTAATTAATTATGGTAATTAGACTAATAAACCATGGAGCTGTTTTTTACGCGATCCGGCATCGTCATCAACGGAGAGAAAGCAGTAGCAAAAGCATCACAAGCTGGTATTGATCTCAGGATTTTCTTATCGCCGGCCTCAGAGGCGTAGCCAAGGGGGGGGTTAGGGGGGTCATAGGGGTGTCAAAGCATTCGAAATTTTAAGTATCGGTGGGGTGTTGTAACTAGGGGGGGGCGAGAATCAATAAAAACGCGCTCCGGTGGATAGTTTCCGAGATATACGTTAATTAATTATGGTAATTAGACTAATAAACCATGGAGCTGTTTTTTACGCGATCCGGCATCGTCATCAACGGAGAGAAAGCAGTAGCAAAAGCATCACAAGCTGGTATTGATCTCAGGATTTTCTTATCGCCGGCCTCAGAGGCGTAGCCAAGGGGGGGGGTTAGGGGGGTCATAACCCCCCCATGAGGAATTTTTTACCATACAAAATGTATATTCTTCACTACATTATCACACACACGCATACATATATATGAGTTGCAGTCATAACCCCCCCATGAAAAATTTCTGGCTACGCCCCTGGCCGGCCTGTATTTTTGACCTTTATCGAATTCGAGATTTCACTGTGAAAATGGGAATATCGGATATTTGATGTTGAAATAAAACCGATATGTCGATATTTATCGATTTTTGGCCCAGTTCTACTGAGGGGCTGCTGCCTCCCCAAAAAAATGGGACCCTTTACTTAGCTTACAATTGAACTTTATCTTTAAATTTGATACCCAGCCCACCCCGAAATAACATCCTGGCTATGCCACTGTCAATAACACTAACTACGCCACTGCTTTAGACCCTATTTTGTATTTCTCTGAATTGCGAAAGAAAATAAAATCATTCCCCTTAAACGACAAACAAGGTAAAAAAAATATCTTAAACGAAATCTGCAGCAATAAAGCGAAATGTTATTTTGCTTACTACAAAGTCCTTTTGTGAGAGCGCTTAATACCGCCCCTGTATCCTTCATTAAAAGTGACAAGCACAATCCTAACTTTATTTCATTCTATTTCCCTTCACATGAAAACCCGCCACCATGTAACTTAACGTTCCGTTTTTTTTTTTTTTTTCTCTTGAGCGTGGGGGCAGGGGACATATATTGAAGTTAAAAGTAGAAAAGGAATGTTTCATTAAATTTTAAACAAATATTAAACCAGCCAGACAAGTTGGAAGGAGGGAGTCCCCCGAGGGAAAAAGGTTTAAACAACTTTGAGACAACACCCGCTCTTCCACGAGCATTGGCGTAAATTGGCATGTAATATTTGGATGGGGTGACAAAATGTTTCCGATTGTAGAAAATATCATTATTATAAATAGCTCTGATACTTGAATTTTCTTAATTTTTTTTTCGGGGGGGATTGACCCCTCTTGCCCTTAGGAAGTAACGCCTATGCCCCCCGCCAAAAGCAAACGATGCTCGACCCACTCCACATCCACAGACAGATAAAACTTAAAATCCGACCACCAACCAAGAAATGAAACACCAATGATTCGAAAAAAAAAAAAAAAAAAAAAAACTCCAATTAAATGAAACATCCCTTCAACTCTTTTCGACTCCTTTCGACTCTGAGTCGATAGAAGATTCGAAAAACTAACGAATCTCAACGATCGTATACAATCACCGATACAGAGTGAAACACTGAATCAGTAAAGATTCGTTGCTGCACCAACTCAGTGACCAACTCACCCACACCCACTCATTTGCTGTTTCAAATCATCTATCGACTCAGAGTCGTAAAGAGTCGAAAAGAGTTGAAAGAGTAAGGGAAAATCTCTGGGAACGGCAAAGGGAAAATAAGTTTTCCTTCCCTTCGCACTTGGAATGTATTTCCCCACAGTTGAGGGCTTGAGATTCGAATCAGTAGAGAGTGAGTGTAAAGACTGAGCCACTCAGTACCAAGATTCGAATCACTGATTCAACTCATCGATTCATTGGCCATCTCTACGTAGCAGTTCGATCTCTCTTGTGGTAACAAGCAGCTTTCCCTGCCAGGATCTGGTGTGGCTGTTTCGGAGTCCTATCAGATGTCATGGATCCCTCGACGTCGCTGTGATAACGAGTCTGCTTTCCTCGCCTTCCAGCTCGATGCCGTGGAGCCGTCTTCGCTGTGGATTCGGATCGACCGCTTCTTCCTGCGTCCAGCCTCACGCCATCGACTCGGTATTGCTCGCCGCTTAAAATACCACACAACATCACCTGTACTTCTCATGTTATCCGTTAGAACTTATTGTTTTGTTTCGTTCTGTTATTTGTTAAGTTAGTTTCAAGTTCAATAATTTTGCTGCTTAATAAAGCTGGATTTCGACGAAACCTGTGTATTCTTTTAAGGCTAGACAACCTTCGAATCTGGAGTCAAAGAAAAGGGTTTATTAATACCCTTCACCTTTTTCATTTAAATAAGCAGTCAAATTACGACTATTGCTTTATTTCCATTTATTTCTTATCACATTTTATGGTTTCGATCATTCGAGTTTTTGATACTTTGTGGCAAGCGTGGTCACGTCCACCTCGAATTATCGAGACTGTATACGTAAATCTTCCAATCCTTTTTTTTTTCTTTTTACAAGGGCGAGTCAAATATGAAAGTGAGCCCACCCCTCCCGCTCAAGAATGGTTCGGTCCATCATCTACGACGCACACTCATAGCACAGAGACACCCTTCATTTTTGAAAGTGACGCGAAAGTATGAGGTAAAAGTTCTTTAGGCGCTGATACATTGGGTTAAAGACTGCCGCGTCCGGTGAACATTCCATCTCGTTGGCCACTGTGAGGCGTTGGAGCAAACAGTTCAGAGAATGACATGAAAGTTGCAAAGACGATCCAAGACTGGGCCAAAGCCACCTTGCATTCACCCCCGAACAAAATTGCACAGGTTGATGAGCTGATTCGACAAAGCCATACAGCCCAGATTTGTCGTCATGCGACTTTCACAATTTCGGGAAACTGTAAAAAACATCTGAAGGATACCAGATTTGTGTCGGACGCCACCGTGAAGGAGTCGGTTACAGACTTTTTGAATCAGCAGCTTACGGAGTTTTATGAGACGGGAATCATGCGGCTCGTTTGTCAATGGGACAAATGTCTCAATGCTCATGGAGACTACTTTTAAATAAAGTACTCTGGTGGTCATATATTCGCATTGGCTCACTTTCATTTGACTCGCCCTCGTATTTTAAAAGTGCAGTTATATTTTTCAATTTCCGTTTAGTTTTTGCGGAAGTGACGCACTATCGGAGGTGTCACTGTAACAATTTAAATATACCTCTCCCCATACAAAATCGGAAACAAAATAAGAAAAAAATGCCCCAATGACCCTGCGTGGTTCATCACTGCCTTGTGATACTCATAATTCGCTGGACCGTTTCTGTCAGTCATTTGCGGTCAATCCATCGTCGTCAGCCGTTGGCCGAAGAGAACTCTTCCTTTCTAGCACTTGGTGTGTCCCTGGCTCCATACAACCGGGCCAGATCCGAGTTTTAGCCTACTACGACCAACATAGCAAGACCTGCCAGGGAACCGGACAAGATCCACGTTTTGGGCTTGCGACCCACGAGAACAGAAAGGCCACTTAATTTATTCTTGGCCGGTGTCATCACTAGAGGCCTCGGTCGCAGCTTCGACCCGACCAAGCGCGATGACAGCAGTCGTCACAACCATCATCCTCTGCAGAGCGCTCCTACAGACACGCATCGCAGCGAACGTCCGAGCGCACAAGGCAAGTGACCGTGATGCACATCACCTGCTCGCAATCCGGTGATCGATGTTCTAATCCATTACCTTCATAACATCATCACATACTTCACATACTTGCCCATTATACATCCATCATCAATTAAACACTTTGGACTAGAACCACGTGCAACCGGCTCGCGAGCAGAGAGAGCTCACGCACGTAGTGCCATTGCAGGCCACTAAGTTCATGCCTGTTACTTCTATATAAGGTTTCCATTGTTGAAAGGTACGTGGTGCAATGCGAACACCAACGCTTTGTTGAACCGATAAACTTGTTTTGAATGGCTCCGTACTCTAAAGTTTCAATAATTACAGGCCCTTCCATTGTTGTAAAGATAGATACATAATGCAATGCAAATACCGGCGCATTGTTGAAATGAATAACTTGTTTTGAATGGCTCAGTACCTTATTGTTTCAGTAATTGCCGCCCTTACCATGGCCGAGTGGATAGGGCACGAAAAATGGCAACGGCTGAAGTGTGAAGGTCCAGGGTTTGAGTCCCATCGCGCGGTTGGCTATCTAACGGTCGGGAATTGGGGTCGGTTTTCTCCAGGTGTAACATGTTTATGCGTTAGAACTCCTTAAAAAGTCCTCAGACCAAGGCACCCCCTGTTCTAGACTGATAGCCCATGCGTAGCTTGGCCTTAACAACACAAACATTCTCAGTAGTTACTGCCTACTTCAAAAAAGCAGGATATACAGGGTGGCCATAATTAAACTGCAAGTGTTCAAGGGGTGCTGGAGAGAAGACTACCGAGAATATTCCAGTGAAATGTGATATCTACACGTTTCAGAACATGCGCAAGTCCAATATGCAAAATAAAAAATCGTCATTTTCACCCGATAGATGGCACTGTACCGTATTTCAAAGGTCACCGGTGGCATATACAACTTCCAAAACCTATAGACAGAGCATAGTGCCATTCTAAGAGCCATATAAGCAATTTAAAACATCATTTATAGTTTATCAAAATTCCATACAATTCGCTTCAGTAATTAAATTTTTACAGTAACATGTAATCAAAAATTAACGTAAATTAAGATCACAAATTAAACAATTCATAAACATGCTTTGGAAAACAAATAAACCATTATTTATTTTCATTGACATTCATTGGACCTCTTAATCGTTTCATAGGCCGGTATTATTTCAGAGTAGCCGAATAATTGCTACCATTCTGATAGAATATCTTCACTAACAATGCACGTTCCTTCTTATTCAGAGTCATGATTGACCATTACTGAATGTGGTCTTGTTTTTACACTGTTCGATGGGCTTAAAATTTGCATATATGACTTCCATAAGCATTGGAACACGATATAGCGCCATCTATCGGGTGAAAATCGCGATTTTTTATTGCATATTTGACTTTCACATGTTCTGAAACGTGTAGATACCAAGTTTCTCTGGAATATTCTTGGTAGTTTTCTCACCAGCACCCCTTGAACACTTGCAGTTTAATTATGGCCACCCTGTACAACGCTTATTGTACAGTGAAAATATTATTATGTTATGCTATGAAAAGGCCTTTTGCTACTTAATTGTTAAATTTGAAAAGATCTTGTTTAATACTTTACAAATATTTATTTAGGCCTTTAGTATATTTATCAAATTCAGAAATATTAAATACTTTCAAATCTAACTTCTTATTTAATCTATATGGCTCTGATAGATATAAACAGGCTCCTGAAATCTACTTCTTACACATGAGGTGTTATACGAATTTTTCTTTTGGAAATTCACCGTTCTGAAATATTTTCTACATATGTACATATTTGTTATTGTTCTTTTTAAGTAAATAACTAAAAATGTTATGAAGTAAATACTTGATCTGCATTCTGTATAATTTGAAATTTATACTTAATCTATCAAAATGTAAAAGAAAAATAAGGGGGGGGGGTTGCAGAAAATGTTTCTATTCCCAAAATTTTCACCAATCCATATGAAAAAATCCCCTTGATATTTGAATATTTGAGAAAAGGGAGTCTGAATAATGGGAAAATGATGACTACTGAAACAGAATAACATACACAAATGAATAAACATAATTATTTTTTAAAACTTTCATTCATTCAAAACATACAATTACAAAAATTCATCAAATAATAAAAACGATTATATAATATACTAGCTGAAGTACCCGTTCTTCGCACGGGAATGAATGGACTTTTTGATATTACGATTTGTGGGGATTACTATTTATTGTAATAAAGAGATATAGCAAAATGGATATCGCTTTATATTGTGTTCAATAACCATGCATACCGAATTTCAAGGCAATCGTTTGTACGGTGCAGAAGGCCATGCGGCGTAGCGCAATCTAGGGGAGAGTTTTAGCAAAACGGATACGGTGGAAATATTCTTCGCATTCAGATAACGATGAATACGGAATTTCAGGACGATCGGCTGGACAGCCCTGACGACGCGACATCTAGTGGCAAATTATATAGGAAAATGGATAGCGCCAAACTCTTCCCCGTGTTCAAATATCTATGTATACCTATTTTCATAGCGATCAGTTGCACAGTCAAGAAGTGATACACTGCAGCGCGATCTAGTGGTTAATTAAAGTAATGATTTGCTACAGTGCCGTCAAGTGGCGAGTTATAGCAAAATGGATAACGCCAAAATATTCTCATTGTTCAAATAGCTATGTATACTGATTTTCATAGCGACCGTTTGAATGGTCAAGAATTTGGCCTGCTGCAGCGTCATCTAGTGGCGAGTTAAAATAATAATGCATTGCAGTGCCATCTAGTGGTGAGTAACATAAAAAGGAACACAGTTAGAATATATTCTTCGTGCTGAAATGTGTAAGTATAAGAAATTTTATGCCAATCGGTCGAACGGTATAGAAGTTGATGCGTTGCAGCGCCATTTAGCGGCATGTTACAGCAAAATGGATACTGAAAAATATTCTCAGTGTTCTAATATCCGCGTGTACCAAATTTCATCGAAATCGGTTGGACGATATTCGCATAGTAAACGGCTAAACGGAATAGAATTCGACGTTCTGCTGCGCCACCTAGTGGCAAGTTAGAGGAAAACGGATAGCATAAAAAGCTTCTCAATGATAAAAGACTTAGGTGAACCAAATTTCATGGTGCAACGGTGCTGGAGTTTTTCAACCTCATACACACATACCAACATTCATTTTTATCTATAACCAGTATCATTATATATCCCAGTCTCAAATAAAATCCAGTTTCAAATCTAAGCCTCGCCAAAGTGCCAACATACGCCATTTTGCAAGAGTTTTTTCAGGAAATCATTCGAAGCATTGACTTAGCAGCAATCAATATGGGAAATGATTCGGCCGCCAAAAAGTAAAGCACACATTTATTTGTAAAGGGGAATCCCTTAATACAACCGAATTTTTTTAAATTATCAACTATAACGTGTTTTATTCATCGTTACTCCGATGTACTAAATGAGAAGATTTCAATTTTCTGAAATTTGGCGGAATTCCCCCAACTTAAATCAATGTACTCAATTGGCGAGAATTCTGAAGATAGATCGCTTGAAATCCCTTAATAACTGCATTATTTCTTCATGGATCATTAAAATTTAACGCTGTATTCTAATAAAACCTTTGCACTTGCTTTCAAAAATCTATTTCCTTAAGCTCTCAATAAATTGCGCCAAGCCGAAAACTGTGCAAACCGCTAGAACTCACTTTCTCAAAATCAGCATTTGTGCCATTTTATTTTTTCGCCAAACTAAAAAAAAATTACGTATTAGCCTCGGAAATCTTCAATTCTTATTGTTTTGCGTATAAAACATTTCATTCCTGCTCCGATTTCCCATGCACACGATATTGTAATAAAAAATTAATAATCTTACAAATATAAACTAACAAAAAAAAATCATTATTATTCTTTTATTTTTACTTTGAGAATTTAAAACATCTTATTCGGCAAAATCGCCACACATGGCAACCACGATCCTTATTTCACACTTTTTTCACTACAGGGGTTACAATTACGGAAAGGTTTTTGCATGGAGAACATAAAAATCTCTTAAATTCCTGGAACGGTTGGACTTTCAAAGTTTTAAAGTGGACTATGATTTATTCTATATTATTTTACATATCTGTGCAAAATTTCAGGCTGATAGGTCCATTTGAGTTGTATACAAATCCACAAACAAACAAACAAACAGAATTTCATTTTTATTTATAAGATTAAAGTTATAAGAAAAGAGTAATAAATATAGCAATAAGAAAAACCTCTACTGTAGAACTACTACAAATCAAAATTTAGTTACTTACCTGTGCAAATAAAAATAAGTCATTTTTAAAGCTGTAGGAAAATGTTACTTTTTTGATAATGACATATTTTGTACAAAAAGAAACAGACATTAAAGTGGTATTGGAAAGATTTAAAATTTTAATAATTAAGTGTGCAGGTCCCGGGTCGTGGGAAAATCTATCGGCGACAAACTCTGATTGGCTCAATTTGTTTGATCATGCGCAGTAACATTTTTGTATGCACGTTGTTTTTAATAATCTGTGGTGGTTGTGGTAGATAGTACCCATATATTTGAAGTTTCCTTGTCAGCTAATTATAACATTTTTATGCGCACTTCTTGCATATTGCTTGCCTATATCACTGTTCTTTACAATACGGGGTAATGTACAACTTTTTGACTTAATGTGTATTTTAATAAAAAAATTAAGTCGACTCGTCAGGAATGGCGAAATGTTGAATAAGAAGTTAATGATGAATTATTCCTTATTGAAGCTGAATGTAATGTGAATGATATTGAATCAAAGCCTATTAATGCGCACGATTATAATTATTTTCGTAATGAATTTGAAAATAGGATCGATGAAAATATTTTTGAAGATTCAAATATGTGTGATCCTACAAGCAGTTCTTGTAATAGCTTCATTTCATTTCAGAAATTACTGATGAAACAATAAAATTTAACTTATCGGCTCCGCAATTTTATCCTAGGCACTTTAAAATTGTTTATCACATGTTCTTTTTGGCGCCATATACTTTTTTTGAGCGTAATTATCAGAATAGGTTTATTGATATATTACATTTAATAAACATGTCTCCGATACATTTAAAGAGTGTAATTTGTTAAATAATAAATGGTAGAGTAAGAAATGTATATAATTATACATTCTGCATTATGTACATTTGTGTTTTTATCTGTTAAGCCATTCATTTACAGATAAAAACACAAATGCTTAAAACTTTTCTATAAGCACTTCAAAAAATGCCTAAAATTTTAAATTCGGTGCTACCGACGATTTTTTATTTTTTTTTTTTTAACAAAAATGCTCGAATGTGCAGCGAACACTTCGAAGAAAGTCATTATATTGATGACTTACAAAACAGACTTTTAGGTCTGCCTATAAGAAAAATATTAAAACATTCCTACAGTTAATTTACCTTCTTTTAAATTGGAAGAAAAAACAACTCCTAGATCAGAAAGGCAAAAAGAAAGAGGAAAGTTTCGGAAGATGCTTTCAGTAGACTAAGTATAATTTAAGTCCTAAGAAAATACGATCAGAAGATACAATAAATGATGATGATGAAGTAAACTTGAATGAAAGTTCAACGAAAGACAGTTGTAAAAACTGTAACGCACTGGAAGAAGAAATCAGCAGTTTCAAAATTGAGCTAGAGTGTGCAAGAAGGAAATTAACAATATTAAAAAATAAAAATCGTTGTTCATTTAAAATCATGGCACATAAATTAAAAAGAACCCTTCTGTATAAAAAAAAAATAAAACATCTGAAATTGGAAAATTAAAAAGGAAAGTATGCATCCTGGATAAAGAGAAAAAAATTAAAGAATCTAAACGAAAAATCTTTTTACTTTATTAAAATATTATAGAAAGTACTTATATAATTGTTTTGCACCTTAAAAAATTAGTTAATAAAGTAAAACAATAAAATTAACTATTTACATTAAATCTTTTTAAAAATATCAGCTTTAAGCATTATTAGAATCGACTTTACAGACGAAAAGAAAAAAAATTAGTTTTTGTGTTTTTATCGGCGATCTTCAATTGGTCTTTCATTTCAAAAAAAAAATTATCATCTTCAACACTTTTAATAAGACGGTGAAAAGTTTCTAGTCCTATTACAGCATCCGGAAAACTAAGAATTTCTGCAATCTCTTATTCAGTTTAGCTCATTTCTTAATTTTCTGTAACCTCATGAATTTCATGCACTGTTAGCATTTCACTGGCCAATGCCATACTTTTTCAGTCCTAAAAATTGATTTTTCAAACAGTAATAAGAAAGGGAAAAAAATTAAAAACAAAACAAAACAAAAAACGAAAGTCACATGTAAACACGCTCTGAATGTAAACTTAGAAGTGGAAAAAGACTTTTTAAGCAGGAAAGTGTTTGGAACGAAACTTTTTAAACGGGTTGTTTTCACATTGTAAGAATAGGAAAAAATAGGGAACCGCAAATAAGAACTTTTTAGGCGGGAATTTTTTAAATGGGTTTTACTGTATATTTTTTAACATTTAAATTAAACACACACACACACACATACGGGTCCTATTGCGCGGCTGTCGATCGAACGGTCTGGAGTTTTGGTAGGTTTTCTCCAGTTGTAACGTGAATACGTGTTGGAACCCCTAAGAAAGTCCTCCTGCCAAGGCACCCCCCATTCTTGGCAGATCATCCTTGTGTAGTGTTGCCTTAAACACAAAATCAAATAAAATCAACATGTTCAGGAGACGTGCAATTTCGTTTGTCATTGTAAATGTTTCCTGCTTCCGAAAAAATGTGCTAACTGTAAGCAGTGCTCACCATGGGCGCCCATAGGAATTTTTCTAGGGGGGGGGGGGCAAACTCCAAAAATTTTTTCTAGAGGGGGGCAAATTTCAAATTTTAACAAATTTAGTGCTGGTTTTGCTATTTTTTATCGTCTTGAGACATTAATCTAAAACTCTAAGGGGGGCAAGTGCCCTACCTTGCTTATGGACGCCCATGGTGCTCACTCAACACATGTAGTAACATACTCTACACATGTTAATATTTCACACAGTTTTAAAAGTAATGTTTGTTTTATTTACATACTAGCAGTCCCGCACGGCGTTGCCCGTGAACCCCTTAAATTATGCTATTTACAAAATCTGACATGCAAACTGCAACTCCAGATTAGTACTCTAGGCCGCAATTGTATAACAGAATGTGCAGAAAATGGTTCCAGAGTTTCAGGTACGTACTTACAAACGCACCACTAAAGACAACTCACTGCCGTGGCCGTCACATATTTCCCCCAGAAATATCGTGTAATTTGCATTAAAATTGCTGGAGTTATTAAATATTTCATCCAATTAAGCAAATTATCTTGTAAAATCCACAATTTTCGATTTAAATTTCTTAAAATTAGGAAATGTTAGGTCATTAAACGTATTAAATACCATAAAAAGTACCATAAAAAATTTCATGAAAAGGTCCCATTAGGAAAAACGCGCCAAATGACAAAAAATCGTCAAGCTTGGCGAGTTTTGGCGAAATATCGCCAAAATTGGCCAAAAAAGTCCCCAAAAATTAGGTTTTCGAAGACCTACGACCCATAGAACCCGAGATTTCCAGAACATTCCATATTGATGCAACAAAAAGCAAAATTTAACTATTTAATGCGTAGAATACGAATTTTAAACTGTTTTAAACCCCAGAACAGCGGGTTGCTCCCAAAATTCGTAACACAGGGTAAGAAAATCTCCGTTTTAGAACAGTTTTTAATTAATAATTAAAAAAGTGATTAAAATTTTAAAATTCTGATTCTCAGGTGCACATTATCGGCATTCATGGGCTTATATATTCAAATTTTCAGAGTTCTGTGTGCAGTAGATTTGTCTGGAGACCGCACACAGACAGATTTACAAACATTCATTTTTATTATTATAGAGATAGATTTGGCGTAAACCTGATGAAATTTTCGTGCCATTTCATGCTTCTCAAATGCAAACGATTTGTTTATAGTAGCATTCGGGCGAAACTCGCCAAGCATGGCAACGTAAAAAACGGTTTTTTACTTTTGCGGTTACCACTCACTTCAAGCACAAATCTTTTCATGAGGCCAAGGTTCGCCAAACATGACGATCTAAAATCGGTTTTTAATTAATAATTTAAAAAGTAATTAAAATTTCAAAATTCTGAGCCTCACGTGTACATTACCGAAGGAATGGGCTCATATGTTCGAATTGTCAGAGTTCTGCGTCCAGTAGTTTTTTCTGGACATCGCACGCATGCAGATTTTCAGACATTCATTTTTATTGTTGGCGTAAAACTGACTAAATTTCCGTGCTATTATTTCATGTTTTCCAATGCATGCGATTTTGTTTCACAGTATCATGCTGGCGAAACTCGCTGAGCATGGCATCCTGAAAACGGTTTTTAATTAATAATTAAAAAAGTAATGAAAAATTTAAAATTCTGATTCTCAGGTGCACATTATCGGACTCATGGGCTTATATATTCAAATTTTCAGAGTTCTGCGTGCAGTAGGTTTGTCTGGAGACCGCACACATACAGACAGACAGATTTACAAACATTCATTTTTATTATTATAGATTTGGCGAAATAGTCATTAAAAAGCGCATAATTAATTATATTTTCAATTGAATTTATGTTAGCTTAAGACAATTACATATTCTTTAAGATAAAACGATTAAACTATAATACATTTTATCTACAAGGCGTTACTAATGTTTCACTATAATTAATATGTAAGATCTTGACTTTTATAAAATGAAAAACAGCACTTTTTTTTAACAAAAATAAAAGCAGTATAAAAATTATATCGTTATCTAATTAATACAATTTGATGATTTACTATCACTCATGATCTATGCACATAACCTTTTAAAGTTCCGTAGTTTTGTTTACAAACAAACCACACACCGGAACTCAGTTTGGCGACATTTAGAATATCGCCAATATCCAAACATCGTACTATAAGCATATACTTTAAACGTTATTAGAAGCAGGGGCGGCCCTAGGGCCGGACAAACCGGACCCCTGTCCGGGGCGGCAAATTTTAGGGGCGGCATTTTGGCTCGAATTTTAAAAATACATTTTGTATTAGTAAAATAGTTGTTAAAAAATATTCCGAAGAATATCATTCAGTATAACTTTACTAGCTGATGTACCCATCCGTCATTGATGGGTTTTTACTAACCGCGCGAAATTTCGTTTGCATTGTACGAGTACAAACAATGGAATTAGCATACTGACAGAAATATAGAAAGCAAAGTTATAACTCTTGTTCCATGATTACAGGTTAGAGAGTAACAAATTACTGAAACAAACTGTCAATCGAGATGCAAAATTAACGTTTTCCTTTAGTGGATGAGCTTCCTACATCAAGAAGTCATTTAAATTGTATTGTTGCAAAAGAAGATGCTAGTAATGAATATTAAACTGAAAAGAGAATATCTTTAAAATTCTTTGTAATAGCAAGTAGCCTATATTTAACACTACAACGTCCGATTGAATTATATTTTGATCATTTTGCATGATGCGCGAAAAACTTTATCAAAGTTTACGTCATACCTAAAAAATAATTCAAATTTGTAGAAAATTAAAAACCTGAAATTTTAATTTACCAACCGCCTACTATTTAACAAAATTTCATTTCATTCCCTTTTGTCTGACCACTAGTTGTTTTCACGAAGTGGTCGCACAAAATTTTCTCTAATATATATATATATATTATATATTTAAATTCAAACAATGTTATTTAACTCAATCTCCTCGATAGTAACTGAATTTTGTTCTTTAGAAATTTTAATATTATGCCTGTAAAAATTTTGCACAATTTTCCCAAAATTGAAAAAAAAAAATAATAATAAAAGAAATCGACGTAATTTGTTTAAGTCGGACAGCCACCTATTGTAGTACCTCCAGACGCCTTAAAGTGACGCCCTCCCCCTCTGTCCCCGTCCCCTAAAAAAGAAAAGAAAAAATACAATGCAAATTTTACAAACTTTTTCAATTTATTCAAATCTTTTAAAAATTTCGATGATGCTTTGTTACCCATCATATGACCTAATTTCAGTCTGTTCTCTTAATCCGTTTTTGATGGATGCCAGAACTTTTTAAGCGATTTTTACAAAATTTCAAAGTCTATGAATTATTTAAAACAATTTTGGTACTTATCGTTTCAATTAACGTACTATTCAATATAATTCCAAATTTCATTCTATTCCATTGAGCCATTTTTTAACAAAGGGTGGACATACATTTACACACAGTTTTCAAACAACAGTTTTAAATCTCAAAACTTTTAAACGAATTAGAAATAGTTTAGAACCTGCTGTTTAAATTAAGCTGCCACTTTTGGTGCTGCTAAAAATTTCATTTCATTCGCTTCAGTTGTTTATATGTGATGTGCAAACAAATATTTACACATTTTGCATAGATTTTTCACAAGGTTTCCAGTTGGTTTCAAATTACACTTTGTTAATAAAATTCAACAAGCAAATACCATTCCATATTTCTAGATTGCATTCCTGATGCCAAAAATATCGAACAGATCGCATTCTTGGTAAGGTATAAAGGTATTGACAAATCTAATTCTAATGATAATGAAACACCTTGAAGCTACCGTTAAAATTGATGAAAGGATTTTAAGTTTTTATTCCAGTGATTTGGCTTCAGGATTACTTAACTCTCTCAAACAGTTCATGTTTCTATGCTCTATTATTATTTGGTACAAAATCTTCAATTGCTTGAATCCGTTAAGAAAGCTATTTCAGTCAAAAGACAACGATTTACCACCTGCTCTCGAACGCTTAAGAAACTGTAAAGATTTTTTGAAAGGATCTTCGATTGGATGTGATTTTAAATGAAATGTTCTGTTATGCCAGAGAACTGACCGACGAGATGGAGATAGTATTCTGCCTAACACTGAGTTTAAGCAGCCATGTAACATATTAATTTTGATTGCGAAGCACGAGATGATCTGGTAAAAGATCCTAAATTAAAATTTAAGATAGTTTATTTTTTTACAGTACTAGGGGCCACGGCCCCTAGACTCGTTTAGCTCGCTTTTCGTATGAGGCATTCGGGCCCCTAAATAGGGCTTATTCGTAAAAAAGGCATAATTTCAACAAACAAAACCCAATGGTTGGATCAGATAGAATGTTATCGAGCTACACATTGCTTGTTTCTGTCATGTTGCTTGGAACATAAAAATTTAAACTTCGCACTATTTTTAATTACGTGAAACCCATGAAACACCTTGCGTATTAGCCAATCATGGCGAATTTTCATAATTTGGCGACTTGCGTATACGTATAGTTAATAATTCGCTCTAAGAAAACAGTACTTTATATGTTTTCTTTGTTAAAAACTATGTAAGAGCTTGCCATCAACGCCGACTTTTCATTATTTGGCGATTTACACATGCTCACAACCTATAATTACTGCTCTTGTAAGGTTCCCGGAAAACCGTTATCCATATTTTCATATACATAATCCTTTGCAGATTGGCGTATTTAGCACCTCGAATTATATCATCTCGCCGCTCTGGCAAATATCCAAAATGCAGTATAACTGCTATAATGGCATAGTTAACGCCACCAAATATTTCTACTGGTAGCAAATACTCCAGCTCGACCGAACCGGCTTTAAAATAATCTGCATTTTAATTATTTTTCATTTTCAAGATATTGGCGGGTTCTAACATTTTTTGAATTCGTGGTTTAGATTGAACTTTTTTGGAAAGATACCATTTTGCCAGATAGCACCAAATGCCAAAATGGCGCAGTCATAAAATCAGTTACAATTAGTTATTCTGTTTTGAAAAAACGAATAATCGCTCATTCTAAACTCCTGTTGTCTAAGCGAACTTACTATTTGAAAATTGCCAACTTTGTCTAACACACTTTGAGTTATTTATTTCATATAATTTTTAATTTGGCGTAAAATGGGTGTCATTCTACTTCATGTTTGTCAATTTCACGATTCTACATACTTTGAATTGCTTTTTTGCAAAGGAATGAATGATTTTATGCCAAATCTGTCAGCCATTATGTTTTATTTTTTCAGTTTTTTTATTAATATCTTCTAAAATAATTCGATTTGCAAAATTTAAGTGAGCTTATCAGGTTCCTCGGAATTTTCCGAATCCGTGGACATTTTTCTAGAAATTCAAATCCCCATGGTTAGGTGAAGCCGAAGAAGCTTTTGACAGCGGCCGTTACTTTTTTTAGAATAGAGAAAAACAAAGCGATTAATACCTTAGAGTGCAGATTTAATTTAATAAGCACCCAATGTAATTGTTTTAAATTTTTGCACGACATATATGAGTTAAAAGACACTCCTAAAAAGTGCTAATTAAACATTGTAACACAGTGTAACAGTGTTAACACTGTTTATAGAGTAAACAATTGGAGTTAATTTTGACCGATGGGGAACCAGGGAATATAAACGCGCTTGATCTAGTAAATGGAATAGTGTCAGTTACGGCCTTATTAGGCAAAAAGGAAAGTCCAATTGAAATTTTAAAGCTAATTTCAACTCTAGATTTTACACCACATCTTGCTCTTGCTTCGAGAATTCCGCTTTCTTTGCCGATAATTGTGGCAAGTGCAGAGAAGAGTTTCTCAAAATGAAAAGTAAAAATTTCTTGTGTTCCACAACTCTTCTAGACAGGTTAAATAATTTAACTACACTGGCTATCCGCTATCGAACATGAATTAGTTGCAAAACTTATTTAAGAGAAAAAGTCAGGAATTTTGTGGAATTAAAAGTCAGAAAAAAACTCTTGATTTCTTACTCTTTCTTTTGGTTTTTAGCTTAATGTGTGATTTTTAATAAATATGGTTTTTCTTATGCTGTGTTATGTTTAAAGAGCTATTCCAGTTTTATAGGCATGAAAACAGTATCTGTGAACAATTTATTTCTTTTAATAGTAATTTTACTGTGGGGGGGGCGGCATTTTATATTTTTGTCCGGGGCGGCAAACCTGTTAGGGCCGGCCCTGATTAGAAGCTTCCAAAGACTAAATTACAACATTATACGATTATTTAGAACCTGAACTTTATACTACATATCACAAATTCAAGCAAATAAATATTTTTAATTGAATTACTTACACTGCAAAGTCGAGCTTCTGGACCCGGGTTCCATTGTTCACGTCTACAGTTCACCATCCACTCTTTCCTTCGTTCCATATCTCTATGAAATCCATAGGCGTAGAGTTATATGGGCCCGTGGGGCTCGAGCCCCCCCAATAAATTGATAATAGGGGCTGAGCCCACCCAATAATTTACCACTCAATACAGAAAACTAATTTATAACATAAAAAAATGTATTTCACGCCATTTACAAACGTTTAAAAAAAACCTTTACTTGTACTTTTAAAAATTTTCTTCTTTTGATTTTAATCATGATTTAGTATTCATTGTGACGCCACGTAACACACAATGTTACTATAAGCTGCCCTCGCCAGGCTCTAGTCAATTAAAATCGGATTATGCAATGTAAAGTATGAAATGAAGAAAAGTTCAGATGTGTCTAAAATGAACTATCTCATCGAAAATGTTTTTTTTTCCTCCTTTGGATTTTTTACTTTGCTTCTGTTTTTAACTTAAAACATGGTAGGAAGATGCTAACATGGATATTTACCTTACATTGGTGTAGAATTCTATGGACCCATAGAGATCGAGCGCCTCCAATAATTTACACTTATATATAGTAAGTCATAGCTGCAAACTACTACGGAATATAACTAACCACTTTTTGTAAACAGTATATTTTTTAATTACTTTTTTTCAAAATAGTAACCAGCTCGCGTGAGCATCACAAACATTTTGCTATATTTTAAGCCGAAAAATCATGAAGAAAAAGTGGTTAATTATATTCCGTAGTAGTTGGCAACTATGAGTAAGTTATATGTATGTGAATCAGTGGCGTAGCCAGACATTTTTCATGGAGGGGGGGGGTTACGACTTTTGCAACTCACATATATGTATATACGCCACTGACGTGAATATATGTGGTTGTGGGGCCCGGCCCCCCCAATAATTTTGAAAACTTTACGCTTATGATGAAATCTAAACATTTTTTTCCCGCTTCCAAGACGATTAGAACAATTCACAGCTGAACAACCCCCCATAATCAATTTTATTCAAATTTATAATATATAAATAACCGTTGAGAAGTAAAAAAAAATGCTGGTAATACACGTAGCATATACCAGATTGGAACCTCGTGGTAACCCTGTGGAACCAGAATGGCGAGTGCGCGAGCTCCCCTTTTTAGGATCCCTAATTACAACGATGAAATTCCCCGAGACGAAATAACGACGAAATTCCCCGAGACGCTCACTAATTTACGATAAAGAGTCCGTAAAACGGAATCAAAACCACAAGGAAAATAGAACGCGAACCACTCTATCAGAATCAAAAAAGTACCAAACTTCAATCTTCATGCAATTCGCACTAAATGGAAAATTCCATTCTTCAAATACAACGCGTTTAATTATCAATATTGCCACTCAATTTCTGGAAAAAAAAACTGAGTTTTCCAAACCAACATATGATAAAAAAATCCAGACTATTTTTAAGTTTATGACGTCAACTTTATATGTGTTCTCGATGGGCGCCCTCGAAAATATGCTAGCGCTGGCCCCTTTTGCGAGACCCCCCAAAAAAAACATCAGTGGGTCCGGCCATCGCTTCAGGGGGCCCCCTCGAAAATATGCTAACGCTGGACCCTTTGCGAGACACAAAAAAAACATCAGTGGGTCCGGCCATCGCTTCAGTGGGCCCCCTCGAAAATATGCAAACGCTGGCCCCTTTGCGAGACACAAAAAAACATCAGTGGGTCCGGCCATCGCTTCAGGGGGCCTCTTCGCGAGACCCCCAAAAAACATCAGTGGGTCCGGCCGTCGCTTCTGGGGCCCCTCGAAAATAATTTAACGATGGCCCTTTCGCGAGTTCAAAAAAAAACATCAGTGGGTCCGGTCATTCGCTTCAGGGGGCCCCCTCGAAAATATTCTAACGCTGGCCCCTCGTGAGACCCAAAAAAAGTTGAAGCAAATTAGAATAGTTAGAACACGAAAAAACGAAAAATAACAATAACGCATGCAGTGGCGGCCCGTGGTCAAAAATGTTAGTGCAGCCGGAAGCATATGACCCCCCCCCCCTTTTCTCCGGAGAGGATTGGAAAATCTTTGTTACTGAATTCGAAAGCTGGCGGATTAAGCCCTCACCGAGGAAAAAAAAAAAAAAAAAGAAATTACATAAAAAATGTCAGAGATCCTATTTTACTTCCATAAAATGGACATAAATTTCAACCAGCCGCTCTTATCCTCAAAATTGCATTATTCCGTGTCTGATTCGAAGTTTCCTTAGAATTCTCTTTTGTAACGATAACTTGAGAAGAAAAAAAAAAAAAAAAAAAAAAAAGACAAATTACTAATTTTTTATAAGTCAAATCAATCCTCCTTTCTTTTAAACATGCGAATCGGTCAGTGATGTCCCCATAAAAAGGCGTTGTTTTAATTCAGATATCAATAATTTTAAAAGCTCTTTAAAATTTCCCATGTTTAAAGAATTTTCTCGCTCGCCATGTCCTCTAAATGCCAGTTCTTGCTTATTTAAAAACAATACTGCTTTGATGGGTAATTGTCCATTCATAAGCGTCTATTCAGGCTTACCTTCTTGATAAATTCAGCAATATAAAGTCCAGAGTTTTCCAAACATATATTCTCCTTACCCCCTCCTCACTTCTCGCCCGAGCGAATCAGTTAGTCGAGTTCTCAAGTTTAGCCGCCGTTAGAAAATCTTCCATCGGCTGTATCAGCTGCATACTCCCTATGCCGGAGAGGCTGCTGACGTAGTCGTTGTCATGGCAACGGTGCTGCCAATTTTCTTTTCAGCGCTCTGGGCTGAACCAAAGATTTTCCCAATTGAATTGCGGGAAGATTAAAGTGCTTTTTTTCTGAATGAGCGATCCGGCCACAATACGTTTTTTTTTTGTTTGGTTTTTTTCGGAGATTTTTTTAATTTACCGTAGGAATTCCACAATTCTAATCTGAATTTAGGAAAATTAGTAGAATAAATTATTTTAAAGTATGTGCTGATAATTTCGAGTGCAGCCCGGCTGTACTTGCTGTATCCCACGATCCGCCACTGAACGCATGTGCACAAGTGCAAATTAACAGCTTAGTGACGTCAAATGGAGCAAGCGAATTCGTTTCATTCATCTGCTTACGTCACACAGTAGCTAGAATAGAAAATAGCTATTACGAATGCGTGAAAGTGCAAGAAATTTCGGATCTTTCAACAGTTTTAAAATATCCAATTTACAATATTTGACGCATTATCATCCCCCCAAAAAACGTCGCCAAGCTCTACACATTTCTTTATGGTTGCCAGCCAAAACTACCATCGCCAGGGTACTTTTCTCCAGCTGAACATCGTCCACGATGGCGCCAGAACCAAGGGGCACCGAATACGGAACACAGACCAAAATTTTTCAACGTTAATTTCTTGTAAAATGTTGTACATGAAAATGTAATTCTGTCGCAATTTCATTCGTTGGCTTAAGGCGCCTCAAGCAGAGGGCGCAGGGGGACACGTCCCCCTGTCCAGTTGGCATCTCGGTAAACATTGAACCGATTCTTAAACATTTTTCATGTTCAGAAAGCTACAATATTCCCGTGTATTATAAGCTACCTTTATCCATTATATCACATAGTTCTTTTGCAGTGACACATATAAGAATTATATTACGCTCTGAAAGCACCTCTAAATACTAAACGGTTTATATTGATATTGTTAAGAATTTTCGGTTTGTTCTGCCTCCCAGATATTAAAATTATTCTAAAATTCGTGCCCTAAGCATCAAATAATTAAATTTTGCATTTTGTTGCGT
The DNA here is from genome assembly GCA_038373885.1 of Cheiracanthium punctorium. Classification (NCBI taxonomy): domain Eukaryota; kingdom Metazoa; phylum Arthropoda; class Arachnida; order Araneae; family Cheiracanthiidae; genus Cheiracanthium; species Cheiracanthium punctorium. Next base: position 469,590 of record JAWZYV010010900.1, on the reverse strand, counting down.
ATCAAAGTCGGTTAACTAGAACGCGACGTACGGAGTTTTGGGTTTGCCCATTGGTTAACATAGGGTTTTCTAGAGATCTCGAGAAATATTGATGCTAGAGCTTTGGTGATTTCACTTATGGGAACTTATTTTTTATGCCAAATTAGGCAATATTTCGCCAAAAAGTCGCCAAGCTTGGTTACATTTCGGTCATTTGGTGCACTTTTACCGATGGGGCCAGTAATGCTTGTTTTCCTGCATGCGCTGTAGCCTAGTATTACTAATTTCCATTTCAGTGACATAGTCAAAATTCGAGCTTTATGCGGGTTCTTCGAGAAATAGCTCCTACCAGAATTTTCGCTTAGCTTCTGCGACACTTATAAATAGAGACAGGGCAGGCCAGCAAAGATAGTTATATTCGAACGCTAATTGAGTCGATGCATTACTCTGTAAATTGTGCTATTGGAAGCAGTATTTTGCTTGTTTTTGAGTACAGAGTGTAAATTCTTCATTGCTGAGTCCTGGGGGACTGTTTATGATTTCCTTTGTAAGTTTCCATTGAATTTTTGCCAGTGGAGGTGTTTCATTTTTTTGTAAAAAATACAGCGTCTGTGAAAGCTTCTATACTGAGAGGACTATTATAAGCAAAGTACTAGCCATTAGTGTCTGTGAATTTTGCACAGCTGATTGTTCGAAAGTTCTAGAAGCAATAAAATTTGTGTTCCATCCTGACAAGTGGACTTTTTACTAGAACTTTCTATACTAACTGGACTTTAGAGCGACGAACCTAAGAATCGAATCCCGACGAAGCCAATATCTCTGTAACTATTGATCCGAATAAAAAACTTTTTCTATAATAGAAGTATTCTATTCCTAAGTATTATAGTTTTAGAAATTTTGGGGCCAATCGGCTGTTCTAGGGGTAAACTAGCTTAAAATTCGTATTCTACGCGCTAAATAATTAAATTTCGTATTTTGTTGCATCAAAATATTTTACCTAGACCGGGAGATAGGGAGTTTTGGGTTTCCCAATTGGTTAGCATAGGGTTTTTTAAAATCTCGAGAAATATTGATGTTAGAGCTTAGCTGATGTCACTCTTGGGGTCACTTATTTTTGGCGCCAAACTTGGCGATACTTCGGATATTTGGCGCGATTTTTCCAATGGGGCCTATCAGTGGCGCACCCAGGATTTTAGTTTAGGGGGAGCTGGCTACAAATGCTGATGAACTCGGCAGGCGCGTAGCCAGGAAAATTTTTCGGGGGGGGGGATATGAACTTATATGTGTATAAATAGACGGAATTTCATCACTAATCCAAAAATTTCGGGGGGGGGATATATCCCGATATCCCCCCTTGGAACTCGGTTATAGTGACCTTAATTAAAGTTATAACTCTCTTATAACGTCAAAATATTCTGTGCCAGTCGACTTGACCGTAAAACACAACCCCACGAGCAATGTAACTCATTTTAGAATCAAATAATTATATGATCTTTTCAGTGATGTTGTAACCAAGTTTAACCGTGTTTCATGCTCTAACTGTAAGTTTTTATTTAAAAACTAACAACTTTGTTTGGTAAAAAGTATTTTAGAAATAATTTGAAGACAATTTTTAAACAGAAAACATTTAACTCATTAGTGACAATTTTCAATACTTTTCGCTTCTAATTTCCCGCCTTTGAGGGGGGGGCTTCAGCCCCCATAGCCCCCTCCGTGGGTGCGCCTATAAATTTCATTTTCCTGCATTAATATTGCGCAATAGTCTAATGATTCAACTGTATTTCTATGATGTAATCAAAATTCGCTCTTTAAGGGGATCCTTCGGGAAATTTCTAATAGCTTCTGTATCCCCTATAAATACGACAGCGTGCTGCCCCGGTTGAGTCATTCTGTTTTTGACTGCTATGAGAAATAGACGTCCGTTCTGTTGAGAGCATAAGACTCTGCGTTAGCGCTTATAGATGTAGTAATTTGCATGTTTTTAAAAGTGCGTTTTTAAGCGCAGTGTAAATTCCTCATTGCTTAGCCTGAGGGACTGTTCCCGCAATCCCTCAAAAGATTCCATTGAATATTTTACTTGTGGAAGTATTTTATTGGGTGTGAATTACAACATCTGTGAAAGCTTCTGTACTGAGCGGACTGTTCAAGCTACTGGCCGTTAGTGCCTTTGAATTTTTTATACAGCTAGAAGCAATAAAGTTCGTGTTCCATCCTAAAAAGTGGACTCTTTACTAGAACTTTCTACTCCTACTGGACTTTAGAACGACGGACCCAGAAATTAACCTTTTCCCGGCGGGGAAATTTTTGGCCGCGCTGTTTGAGAAGGACGGGAGCATCTGAAAAATGCTTTCCCCCATTTCAGTGACTCTTAGCTGAAGCTGCTATCTGCGCAACAATCATTGATGGATTCTCTTTCCTGCCCCCGAAGTAAAACGAACTTCTTGAACAAGGGGATTGATTACCTTTACGCGTATATTCTCCTTTTCAGGAACCAGTGGCGTAGCCTAAGTCGGGTGCAAGGGGACGCTGGATCAGTTGAACATTATTAAAGAATTTATTGCAGTATGGATAATATATATCAATACATTAAATAATGCATTATATATTTCCTTAAGAAAGAATTTATAGTTTTAAAGATAATGTGTTATAAATTTTTTTAAAAGCTATAATATTTAAAAATAATTTAATAAATTACACGGTAGTTTCAGTTCAACACAAGAGACTATCTAAACGATCTTTCTTAATTGCAAAGTAAAATATAAATAATATGCCTTCTATAATAGTTATTTGATTGTGTGAGTATCATACAAGACGTACAATGGGGTCATAAATTTTACTCTGTGTACAATGTTTGTACTTGACACTGATTTAAAAATATGAAATTCGAAATTGTTAAACACGCAAAAAATTCTAAATTATTTTACTCCGAAATACCTCTTTTGTAAAAGAACTGCTCATACGGGAGTCGTCTTGACCTCCAGGATTCTTTTAGTTTTGCCATGAGATTTCCGTGAAAAAAAGGTCCCGCTTTCTCATCTCAGAATACCCGACTGATGAAAGAGACGGAAAAGCTAATTTCTCTCTCTGTTCTAAAGACCATTTCGAGTTCTTGTAGATAATGTTAAACGAAATTCACATAAAGAATTGAAAAGGACACATAAAAAAATGAATTGCAAATATATTACGTTAAGCATCTTTATAAACTATACATAATTTTTATGGTACATTTTCTTAATTTTAATACAAATTTAGATTCAAAAAAACTTTGGCTTTATAAGCACCTATAATGATAGAAAATTTACAGTTTTTCTTTAAATGACTTTATAAACCAGTTCAATTCTTAATTTTTTTTTTACCGCAAATTCGTCTATACATCTTTCAAGAAACACTGGATTACTGGAAAGTTCTCTTAGTAAATCTTTTTCTATCGCTAATGAGCTGAGATTACTAAGACGGTTGTTGCTCATAGAATTTCTAAGAAATGTCTTGACACGTTTTAAGGCACTCATACTCCTTTCACTACTCGCTGTTGTCGCTGGTAAAGTGAGAACTAAGCGAAGTAGTTTTGTCACCTCTTCATATATGCTATCTAAACCATTTGTTACTAAATACTTTAACAAATTTCTGGGTTCCAGATCTTTCTTTTCGTCGGCGTAGATGTTTTTTAGCTCATTCTGCAGCTTATCTTTTTCAAAAAAATCGAAAAATTTAAGCAAATTATTTAGAATAACCACAGGAAATTTTTTCTTATAATCTTTGAAATTTCTGTCGTTCACAAGTTCAGTGAATTCTAAACTTGAAAAATCTTTAAATCTATCTTTCATTTGAACAATTTGCGAATCAATTATCTCGTAACATACTTGCTTCAAAGCAATTTTTTCGTTATCGGCAAACTGCAAATTTCCGTTTAACTCTTTGCATTTATCAATACAACCACGAATAAAATCCTCACTATTTCTAATTGTAAGAATTTCTCGGTTATTCGCAACTAATTGGTTGTACTTCACAGCTTGAGTCCGTGCTGCCTCTGATAGAACAATGATCTATACGAACTTTTCCCAGCAAAACGAAACTCTCCATGTGCTGCAAGTGCTTTGAGGATGAGGCATGCTTATTTGCTTTTTTAATAAAGTTGCTCAAATCGGAAATTCCAGTCATGCACCATTCATTGTCTTTTTCACCAAATAATAAGCATACGAAGCAAAACATTTTTTGCTTTTTATCGCATCCCGCAGTCCAAGTATATCTGTTGTACCACGAAGGCTGCCATGTGCGAGTAATACCTTTGTTTGTCGTCTGCTTAATGTTCAGACATGGCGTAGGTCTTCTGTTTTTAAAGCTGCATCTTTCCTCTAACGTTATGTTCGATGCAGGAATTTTCTGCAGGTAATCAATAAATAATATTTTCATCGGACACAGTGTCCACTTGAGCCATTTATTTTCCCAGAAAAAAAGCACCGCCGAAAAATAACGCAAAACAGTAGTGAAATAAAGCTAAAAGTTCCCACGATCGCTGACCAAAATCACCCGGAAACTGAAAGCTCTGAGCCTCTCCTCTCTGAATTGTACCCCGATACGCCAGCGTTCCTTACCGCTTTACTCCAACTGATAAGACAGAATGACCGGCATGGGCAGTGTCTTAAAATCCGTAAATCGCGCCTTCCTTTCTCAGGAAACTGGACGCAGGATTCTCCGAGCGCCCCGCGGAGAAAAATCCATGGGCGCAGCGGAATAGAAGACACGATTTCGCACATTTTGCGTAATAGTTGTGAACATGAAACGGATGCTAGGCAAGACTTTAAATGCTATGTTTGGCAAAAATAAAAATTAAAAAGGGGTACTTAACTGCGAATCAAATTCGTGCACATTCCAATTAATAAAACTGTGTGATTATTAAATGTTCTGGGAACGCTCAGCGTACAAGCGTTCCCCCACGCTACGCCACTGTCAGGAACTGGGGTGCAACTGAATTGATGAATGATGAATGGATGTTGACATCTCTCCCCGCCGGTCCAGTACAGGTGAACAATTACAGAGAGGGAAAGCAGTAGTTGCTCGAAATGTGAACCAAGCCCGTCCTTTAAGGTGTTCTACTGCTTGGTTGAAAAATCGACCGCCCGTCTTCAAAGCGTTAAACAGAGTTTTCTGCAACAATTGGCTACCTTTCATGAATTTCTTAAAAATAAAATAAAATAAAAGTTTAAATAGTTCTTTTACTGGGACGCTCAAATTAATTCTAATGCATTAAGCTACATGGGTATTTCTTTGACGTCTGTACTGATTCTAAAATTTTTTTTTACTGATAAAAAGCTGCACTATTCCTGAGTATAGTTGGCTACCTTTCTTGTATGTAGCATACTTAGTTCTTTTACAGGGACACTCATAACAATTACGTTACGGTCTATGTTTACCTCTGTTAAGCCGATTCTGAAAACTTTCTCACTCATAGAAAATTACGTTATTCCTGGGTATTAAAGGCTACCTTTAATGCATATAGCATAAATAGTTCTTTTACATGGACAATCAAAGTAATTCTTATACGTTATGTGCTGACATCTCTATGACTACTGAACCGATTCTAAAGATGTTTTCACTAACAGAAAGCTTCACTATTCCTGAGTATTATGGACTACCTTTTATTTCCCTCTATTCTAAAAAAAAGTAATGGCCGCTGCGCAAGCTTGTTCTGATATCGCCTTCGAAACCGTGGGGATGTGAGTTTCGACGAAGGTGTCCACGAATTCGCAAAATTCCGGGGAAGCCAATAAGTTGACTTAAATTTCGAAATTCGAATTATTTTAGAAGATATTAATAAAAAACTGAAAAATAAGCATAATGGTTGCCAGGTTAGGCAATTTTTGCCAGCATAAAATCATTCATGCCTTTGCAACAAAGCAATTCCAAGTATCTAGAATCAGGTTAAACTGACAAACATGAAGTAGAATGACACCAATTTTATGCCAAACTTAAAAGTTTGTGACATAAATAAGTCAAAGTGTGTTACACAAAGTTCACTTAGATAACAGGAGTTTAGAATTACCGATTATTCGTTTTTCCAAAACAGAATAACGAACTTTAGCTGATTTAAAAAGCGCCTTTTTGGCATCAGGTACAGGCACGATCTGGCAAAAGACTATCTCTCCAAGAAGGGTAACTCTAAAACGCGTTTTTCAAAATGTTAGCACCCAGTATCTTGAAAATGAAAAATAATTAAAATGCAGATTATAGTAAAGCCGGTTAGGTTCAACTTATTTGCTACAGTAAAAATATTTGGCGGCTTTGACCATGCCATTATAACAGTTATAGTACAGCTTTGATATTTGTCAGCGTGGCGAGATGATATATTTCATGCTTCTAAATATGCCAATCTGCAAAGAATTATGTATATGAATACATGGATAATGATTTACTCAGTAACCTTACATGAGCAGTAATTATTGGTTATGAGTTTGTGTAAATCGCCTGTTGTAGCAATTCATCGTTAAAGAAAGAGGATGCAGTTAGATTAAAACTTAACAATTTATTTTAGCATCTTCATACAAACATACAAATAGCTAGCGCGCGGTTCAGTGACTGACTGACTACTGACTGGCTTGGAGGTCGTAAAGAAAGGGAATACCTGGGAGGTAAGCTGTTGCCAATATCTAGGTGTTAAAAATTCCAGTGCTGCCAAAACATAACCTATGAATATTTCCTGGATGAAGTTAATTTTCCTATGAGCCTGCCACAGTCAGGCAGCGCCATCTCTCGTTAGTATTGAGAAATATTGAGTAGTAAACAAATCTAATGATATAATCACAACAGTAGTATCCCCCCAGTGAAAGAGCAATGCGAAAGAACGACAATATGCAATAACTGGCTGCACCAAGCATTTAGAGCTGAAGAGAGAATTCAAAATATTAATAATTCCAAGTATGAGATTTATAAATGTTAAAAGTCCTAAACAAAATTGTGCAAACAACATTTGAGCAGTAATACATATGAATTCAGTTTCTATGAATTGTAATTTCTACTGACATTAATCTATCGTACTTATGGATCATTTGCCTTAATGAAAGTTAGCATTTTTAATCATTAAACTGAAAAGGTTGTTTGTCAGTCACTGAAGTTGCTTTACAAATACATAAATAGAGGAAGGTTTAAAATTAAGGTATATTATAATTGAAAACAAATAAAGCATGAATAATAATAATTGAAATTGGAAAATCTAGAATGTGAAAATTGAAAATATGACAAAATAGTGCAGAAGTGTTAGTTCATTTCAGTTATTAGTCTTTTACTAAATTTTACAACTCGCCCAGATCTAGTTGTTTTAGGAACATTCATGGAACTCTCGCTAGTAGTGGGTTTTAAACTTTCAATTGGATGATCAACAGTGTTCGGTTCAGTCACATCATTGCAAACAAATGCTGGCTTGACTCTGTCTAGGGACACACGGTCAATTCTGCCATTTATGTCAATTTTAATGATTTTGTCACTGCGACTGATTACTCTGTGGGGACCAGTATAAGGTTGAGTAAGGGGTGGAGTGACTTTGTGAACCCGAAGGAAGACATGCGTACAATGGGCTAGGTCTGGATGCACAAAACTTTTTGTGTTTGCACTGTGGGTTGGAGCTGGTTTCAAACACTGCATTTGTTTTTGTAGTCTCTGCACATACTCGTAGGAAGGAGTTATGTCTTTAGTGTTCTCTGAGCACAAATCTGCTGGTAATCTGAGTGACGTGCCGTATACAAGGTCAGCACTCGATGCTTGTATGTCAGATTTGACTGCTGCTCGGATACCAAGGAGAACTACTGGGAGTGATTCAGTCCATCTGGGGTTTTCGTGGGCTTTTAAAGAGTTCTTCAGAATTCTGTGCAGGCGTTCTACGATACCGTTCGATTGTGGGTGGTAGGCCGTTGTGCGAACTCTATTCGTTCCCAACATCTTCGTGAGTTCCCTGAACAGGGATGATTCAAATTGGCGTCCCTGATCAGTTGTGATGGTTGAAGGGCATCCAAAACGGGATATCCATCCCTCGAAAAAGGCTCTAGCTATTGTTGCTGCTGTCATGTCCGCAATGGGCATGGCTTCTGGCCATTTGGTAAATCTGTCGATGACAGTGAGACAATACATCTTACCTTCCGAGGGGGGCAAGGGTCCTACCACATCAATATGCACATGGGAAAACCGTGCATCTGGCAATGCGAAGGTACCTAAAGGAGTTTTGGTATGCCTGTGAACTTTCGAACGCTGACAGGCATCGCAGGACTGCACCCATGATTTAATTTCACGGTTCATGTTGGGCCACACTTACCTGCTTGCAATTAATTCAATTGTAGCTCTGATGCCTGGATGTGCGAGGTTATGAAAGTGATTGAAGACTGTTCTGCGAAAGTTTTGGGGAACAAATGGTCGAGGGTTACCGGTGGATACATCACATGTCAGTTCTTGTGTGGTCACTGGACTAGGCACCTGCTTTAAGTCTAGGGAATGACTCCTGTTTTGCTGGTCTTGTAGATCAGGATCTGTTCTCTGAGCCTCGCTGAAGGCTTCGAAGTCAAGAAATGAAGAATTTGAAATGTTGTGGACTTCAATTCTTGATAATGCATCCGCCACTGTGTTGTTTGCACCACTGGTGTGTCTGATATCTGTGCTGAATTGGGAAATGAAGTCCAGTTGTCTCCACTGCCGCGGACTGCACTTATCTGGTTTTTGCTTGAAGGCATAGATGAGAGGTTTTTGGTCAGTAAAGATTACGAAATCTCGACCTTCCAGCATGTGCCGGAATCGTTTCACTGCTGTGTAGATGGCCAATAACTCTCGATCATACGTGGAGTATTTCCGTTGGCTATTTGTAAGCTTGATAGAAAAGAAGGCAATAGGTTCCCAATTGGTCGTGCTAAGTTGCATCAGAGAACCACCTACAGCGACATCACTGGCATCTACCCAAACGCTAAGTTTGGCTCCTGGAATTGGATGACGAAGTAGTGTAGCATTAGCCAAAGCATTTTTGGCATCCGCAAATGCCTGCTCAGCAACCTCAGTCCATTGAAGTATTTCCTGTGGATTTTTCAGTGTGGATCGCCTTGATTTCTTATTATTTTTAATTCCCTCAAGAAATTTATTTAAGGGTGCTAATAAGTGGGCTGCTTTTGGCACAAACCGGCGATAAAAATTGAAAAGTCCTAAGAAACGCCTTAGTTGAGTAATCGTAGTGGGTTTGGGGAAGTTAATGATGCACTCTACTCTGTCTTTCAAGGGTTCAATGCCATGTTGCGAAACATTAAATCCTAAGAAATTTATGGTCGAAACTCCGAATGTACATTTTGAAGGTTTTACGCTGAGACCATACTTTTGTAATCGTTCAAATAAGTTTTTAAGATGTGTGATATGCTCTTCCGGTGATTTTGAGGCAATTAATATGTCATCAACAAATGCAAATACGCCTTCTAAGCCTCTAGTAACCTCATCTATGAATCGCTGAAATGTTGCGGACGCGTTGCAGAGTCCGAACTGCATACGGGTACTCTCGAACAGACCAAAGGGTGTGCAAATGGCGCTCTTGTGAATGTCATCGGGATTTATTGGTATTTGGTGATAGGCTTTTATTAGATCGACGTGACTAAAGATTTTTGTTCCATGTAATGCAGCGTTAAAATCCGCTATGCAGGGAATAGGATATTTATCCTTTACTGTCTGTGCATTTAGAGCACGATAGTCGCCTACTGGTCTCCATTCCATGGTTCCTTTCTTAGGTACCAAATGAAGTGGAGATGCATAATTGCTGCGCGAAGGTCTCAGGTGACCTAATCTCATCATATCCTCGAATTCAGACTTTGCAACTTTTAATCTATCTGGGGCTAAGCGTCGTGGCTTTGCCATAACGGGAGGGCCTTTGGTTATGATGTGATGAACTACAGAATGCTTAACTTCCTGATCTGCACGGGGTGGTCTGGTAATTTCAGGAAAATCTGATAACAATTTATGGTAAATGCTATCTCCTGATACAACCTTAATAGAATGGATTTCACTCTCATCTACTTTACAATGGGAGCTTAAATTTGTTACCCCATCAATTAACTTTTTTGTTGCAAGGTTGGGCATTAGATTAAAATTGTACAGAAAATCAGCCCCTATGATTGGTACTGAAACATTTCCCACTAAAAATGTCCATGTAAAAATTCGCCTCAAACCGAGATCTAACGAAAGGTTTTGGGTAGTAAATACTTTAATAGGAGAAGAATTAGCTGCTGATAGGGTCATTTGTACCAAATTTCGTCTTTGGAGCGATGATGCCGGGATAATACAAACGTCCGATCCTGTGTCAATTAAAAACGTTAAGTTCGTACGGCGATCGCGGACAAACAGGCGACGGGAATTCTGTGACAAGGCGGTCGTCGCCACTACGCCTCGCTTGCATCGTTTTTTGAATAATTACATGGGGGGGGTACATTTGTTTGCTTTATCGCCGAATTTGAAATGGTACCAGCAACTTTCATACGTTTTTGATCGGGAATTACTGCGATTGCGATAATTACTACGACCGGGACTTCGGCTTCGGTTCCGCGCGAGATTATCTATGCGTACATGCAGTTTCTTTATTTCCGCAATTAAGCGTTCTTCAATGGAATCTGAGGAATTTACTGAGCACGTGGCACTTACTGCTACAGGCGCCGGTGAAACCTCCAACACTCGATCCGCGACTTCCGCAGCTTTCTCCAGAGATAATGGGCTGATCGCCGCCAATATAGATTGCACAGCCGTCGGCAGGTGTTCAGGGGTGGCTCCAATGGGGGGTCCGGGGGGGCACGTGCCCCCCCGTCGGGGAACTTGTGACCCCCCATCGGGGCTATTTGATTAATTCGTCGGGGAATTTTCATAAGAAGAAATCTATATTTTATCTGAGTTTTAATTTTGATTTTGCGATTAAAAAAAATTAATTTTGTACTTTTTAAATACACATGAAAGGCAAATGAGTATTGGAGACTGAAGCGGAAATGTTTACATTACTGGGAGATAGCTCATTTGGGAGGGGGGTATATTCCTCAGAACTTTCCGTTTTCATTCATCTCTTATCTCTGCGATCCTTTTCATGTCAAAAAACAGCCACTTCCTGCATCTCCCAATACTGTGATGAGTTGATGAACGGCGGGGGAGACTTCAAATTCGAATAGTGTATATTTGAAATCTGTGATCCCACTCTCAGGAGGCATTTTACTGGATTTGCAGCAAGACATCAATCTTAAGGTAACAAAAGTGCCAGTCTATTCTTCAAACGACAAATTTATGAGACCACATCTGCGACCACTTTCTATTCGAGGCTCTTTTAATTGCTTAAAATTGCTTAAATGATTGTGCATTTTGTCGTTGACACCATAGAAAAGTACAGTATGGGTGTGGGTGGTCGAGATGGGGGAGACAGTGACCGTTAATTAGACCAGTCGGATAGATAAAAAATTTCGAGGGAAGGGAAGTATGGCTTTGCTTACACAAGCAAATGGGGATGTTCTTTTTTCCAGAAATACGGTTTTTGTATTTTTATTGGTCCTCAATGACAGAATGATGAGAAAGAAATGGTTCGTCGAAATATCCCGTGTATTTTTAGTTTTTCTTCGCAAACCCATAGTACATTACTTTTTCAACACTTGTTATTGTGCATTGTTCCCGTGAGTTAGACAGAGTTTAGAATAGTGGGCATTTTTTTTTCTTGTTACGGCAGCACAGAGGCGCAGAGAGCCAAGTCGGGGCCCCGGGGATAAAATCTTTGGGGTCCCTTTGCTATCCAGAAATCCTTTTGATGTCGTATTAGATCAATCATTTATACCTTATTAAAATTATTAATCATTTAGAGAAACTTTAAATTAATAGTAATTGGAAAGTTATTAATAGAATTAAAAGTATTAATTTAAAACAGTATTATACTTTAATAAACATCCATGCTCTAAAAATATACCAACATTATGTTTTGAAGGTTTCGTCACCTCCATAGAGAAACTGTATTTGAAACGTTAACATTTTTGCATGGCATGTTTCCACAGTATGAATAAAAAATTAATATTTTTATTCATATTTCCATGCAAGCAGGTATCCAAAAAAGTGGAAATTTCAAAATTTCTCATTAAGTCTTGATCTTTAACATTTTGTTAAGGAAAATTCAAATTTTCGGAGGCTGGGTGGGCCCATAGTCTCTCCTTTGGCTATACCCTTTGTTCTACTATTTAACAATGTGTCTCGGGGAAAAAAATGATTTCTTGTTAAATAAATCCTTTCTACTTTTAGTCATGGCAAACCGTTGAATAGCACCGTCAATGTTTACTTTTCTTGCAAAAGAAGACTCAATCACTAACATTCCTCGCTTTTGTCAAGTGGGTGGTTTATGCTCTTTGTAATTTCATTCAAAAATTAATTTGAAACATCCGGGGACATAATATGAATTCGAACTTTTTTTTTTCACAAAATTGACGACACACAATTAAGTATCATATAAACAGCAAAAGCGGGGCCCTTCACAAGCTGAGGCCCTGGAGATTTTTCCCCTGCTCCCCCTCCCTCTCTGCGCCACTGCGGCAGCATAACATATCATTGTGAAGTTTATAAAAGTTTAATTTCACTTTTGGCTTTATGTTTCCTATAAAGAACATCGGTGGTGCCAAAAGCAAAAGATATAAAGTACAGTGTGCTTTATGTCGTGATAATTTTGATAATGATTATGTTAAAAAAGAAAAAAAAAACATAGGATAACTAAGCATTCAGATCTTCATAAACAAAATCGACTGGCGCTTGTTCAAGTAAGTTATATGTAATTTACATTCATATATATATTTTAAATGTGTTTAAAAGCTTTAATTAATAGATGTTATTATTAAAAATATGGTCAGTTTATTTCTCTAAAGCATTGAATTATATATTCTAAGCACTTACTTTTTGCTATGCATTTGTACAAATATACTATGCCCAAGGACGGATCCAGAAATATTTTTCAGGAAGTGTGCAAAGCTTTAATACCAATTCAGAATTGCATGAACATGCAATTTTATTTGAAGCGTATTTTTACTAGTGTAAATATTTTCCTCTCGGGGAATTCGCGCCCCTGTGCCCTCGCCCTAAACCCCCCCTTGCCCCTCACCCCCACCCCCCTTATAAAAAAGAATTGAAACTATTTTGAGCACAAATTTTGAATGACTACATTCTGCGTTATTTAAAAATAAAAATAATTGTAAAATAAGGCACATATTTAAAAAACTGAGTCACTTGTTCTGTCTCAGAAATTTTAAAATACTACTCTAAAGTTTATTTATTGTCAGCATTTTAATGATACATATATATCATTAAATGTCCTTAGACATGGATGCTCGTAATGGTTTGGAGTGCACTTTTAATCATCGCTGCGGACCCAGAGTCATAACTTTTTGAGTTGAAGCTGGAGTAGAAGTCGGACTTTTTGACATCACATTCTGATTCTATGAAATTTTGTACAACATTATTGTATTTTAAATTATATTAACTGTCTGAGTACTCTATAAATTAATATAATTTTCTCCTAATTGGTCTTTTAAACACTGAGTACTTTTAAATGTGCTCTCGCTTTTAAACCATTGATAAGTAACATGTTGTTCACCCCATTATATGTCATTCCCGCTAAATTACAGGACAGGATATACATTTTTAAAATATAACATTTCGTTGCAGTTTCGATTTTTTTGGTATATTTATCAAATACGATTTAGTAATTGGAATGAGGACGAACGGTATGTCTTTATAAACTTTCAAATTGCATTAATGCCAATTTAAATTAAACACAGATTTAATGTAATTGTATGTAAATTAACAGTATTTTAATTCACGAGTCAAAAGCTTTTGTGTCATAAATGTAAAATAAAATTTCCCATTGTATTACTTTTATTCATAGAGCTACAAAATTTATAAGTCTTAATTGATATTTTTTAAAGAGGTTTACGACTCGGGCGATAAGAAATTTCGGATTTTGTTTACTACTGAAACTTTTTAAAATGTATATTTAATTGTGTAATAATTTGACATGACAAAATATTTATAAAATTATTTTACAGTTCATCATCTCTGGCATTCAAAATATAAACCTATGAATATTTAAACGCTTTAACTAAAAATTTTCATTTTAATTAGAAATATTTTAAACTGGTCGTATTTTATTTATTTATAAGTTAGTGTGTTATGCAATTTATAAAATAAGTATTCTATGTCTTTAAAATTATTTTATCATAGTAATCCTTACTTGAACTCTTGTAACTGTTGAGAAAAAAAAAGATATTTTTTTAACTAAGTGGTTAATTAGATAATTTAACTTTTAACTTCTTCCGAATAAAATAAAATAAAAATTAGTACTTTTCTGTTTCTTAGATGGCAAATTTGAATAAATTCTACATATACTTTTTATTTATTAATAGATTCAATCGAACAGAATATGCACGATTTAATCTTTAATTTTATAAAAAATTTAGCAGTAAGATTTGTTTTTATTTTTTTGTAATTTAAGAATTAGTCAAATACATAGTTTGTTTATTTGGTAACATACTTATACATATACAACGAGTGAGAATTCGCACTATATAGAGAAATCTAACTGGATTAACCGGCCCTCTTTAGCTAAGAGTTCATAGCTATGCACACCAAGAAGATTAACAGCTGTAAGGGAATTAGAATAAATACATTTTTCTTGGGGTAAAAAAAATAGAAATTTTTAAAAATTAAAAAATAATAATAATTAGCCCCTCTGATAGACCAAAGCCCTCTACAGTCCAGTATGAAGATGGGTGTGGATAGATATAAAAATGGAATATAAGTTAAAGGAAACTGATTAATCTTGACTGACAATTTAATTTTTATATCGTTGTGGAAAAAATAACTAACTTTTGTGAATTTTAATTCAGTTATTTTACTGCAAAGTAAATAAAAATTATGGTATACAGCGTCTATATCGTCTTTCCGAAAATTTCACTTTTATCCTATAAAATAAGTAAATAAAATAAATACAATAAAAGTTTTATATTTGCGTGTAGATTTGTATGTTATATACATCGGCGTATCGTAAGCCACCGCAACCTCCCTTATTTTGAATCTTTATACAAATCGCTATTGAATCCATGGATGGCACCAGCATTAATATAAACTATTAAAATAAACTAATAGTATGTGTTCTAAACTGATTTTTCAGTTACAGAATTATATGGATCAGAACAGGCGCGTAGCCAGGAGAATTTTTCGGGGGGTGGGTGGATATGCGGCTGGAAAATTTTTCGGGGGGGGGGGTATGAACTTATATGAGTATAAATAGACGGAATTTCACTACTAATCCAAAAATTTCGGGGGGAGGATATATCCCGATATCCCCCCCCCCTTGGCTACGCCCCTGGATCAGAATTCAACTCTTTAACTTTTAAACAGATTAATATTATGTTTGTTATTCGGCTTATTAATTAAACTCTTTTTTGTTAATGTTGAAATTTTAAAAGTGACACTTTCACTATGAATTATAAGTAAATGAGCTTGCTTTATAAAATTATTCATCACGTTTGTGGAAATCTCGTTCAAAACTATCTTGGAGTACTACAAAAAAGTGAATTTTTATCAAGGTTAGTTTCGCTGAAAATAATTTTTTTTTTTTGTGTGTCTTGGCAAATTATAAGCTGACCGATTATATTTTTCTGACGATATTTTTTATTTATTTTATTTTAGATTTTAAAAGAAAGTGGTTAATTTTCTTCATGAGTGCTTGACTTTATAAAAAAAATATAATAGCGCATATATTTACGTTCTCTTTCGGAGATTTTTATAATTTATTATTATTATTAAAACTGAAGCTTCCAGGGGTACACTTCACAACAATTCTTTTCAAAATTGAGATACAGTGCCATCTTTTAGCTTTCAATAAGTACTATCACCCGCATGAATTATTATGGCAGTAGAATCATTTTAAAGCCTTAGAAACAAGTGATAAAGTTTCGGTATGCCACTTTACTGCGCGCCTTCAAAATCGTTTTTCTCAAAAGAAAATTTTTGTTGTAAAGTGGTTCTACCTATAAAGATTTCAATTGCATTTTTCTCACTTTATTATGATTTAAAATATTAATATTGCATAAATTAACAATTCAATTAAAATTACAGCAAAACATGTTGGCCAGAAACACTAGACTTTTTGAGATAACGAGTTGAAATGAAAGGGAATAATTTTGTAAATGGAAATGTAGATTACGGCCAATTATCTACGCTAGGGATCTAGGCCGGGGGTGGGTTTGCTCTCCGAGGGGGACTTTCTCAGAGGTCCTAACCCGTATTTATGCAAAGTTTAGGAAAATTCCGAACGGTTAGGTCGGCGGACGGACCTAGTTTCGAACCAGGCACCTTCCGTCTCCCAGATGCCACTGGTGGGGCGGGATTCAATTTGTAAGGGAAAACACATTTATTGAGATATCAAGAATTTCGATGTTCGAGATATCGAACTTAAACTGTAATTAAATATACACATATCTCATAATTTTATAAAAATAAGTGCAATTTGGGTAAAAGCGTACAAATTTAGTCATGCTTAATTTATAAAATAAAATTTCAGTGAATTTACAGCAATATTCTTGCACAAATAACTTTTGTTTCTGTTATTTTTTCTGCGGAAAAAAAAAATGCGTAGAACTTTCTTTGCTGAACTTTTTTCAAAGAATTTCATTCATATGAAATATTTTAAGCGTTAACCTGAAGAACTCTTAAAAGTAGCTTTCGAGATTTTATAGAAACGTGCAAGGCCGTTACCAGGGGGGAGGATCATGTGGGTTTGACCTCCCACCCCCCTCTCCAAAATTTCAGTAAATGCATTATCAGTTTATTTGCGTTGATTCTAGAGATCAGTTAATTTAATTTTAGCACTAATTTTACCCCTCCACCCTCAAATTTTTTGCTTGCTGAGGTCTTGGCGAAATACTTGTGTAATGTAAAAGGATTTTGAGATACGTTAATTAGGGTCAGTTTAAATAATAATCTACCAGGAAAGATTGTGCCGTGGTTTTTGAAAATATCCGGGCCTGGGTGTCCAATTATGTATGTCGATCCGATTCCTGGAAATATTTCACAATACAAAACATTATATTGTCCTCCATCTCCTCTGAACTTATCTGGATCCTGGATATTTTAGTTTAGAAAATGATTTATTGTGAACAAATCACTTTCTAAAGTAAAATATTTTCAAGTGGTGCAAATAGCTGCAAATTTCCATACTTGGTGACAAAAATGTCATCCAAATGGGAGGTCAAAGCCCCCTCTTGGATACGCCACTTAGCATATGTACATGTATGTTTGTGCCCCCTCGTCGGGGAGTGGTGACCCCCCTTCGGGGAAAGTCTAGCGCCACCACTGCAGGTGTTGCAGGAAAAGCTCTAACATCAGTTCATCCGGGACCTTGTACGGTTCGGCTCGCCTCCTCATGACGCGGAGAAGTTCGGACGGGCGTCGATCTCCGAGCTGCTCGCCACCGAGAAGTTTTTTTATCTCTTGGTGACTGGATTCGCCGCAGCGCTTGATTAACTCGGTCTTCACGTGGGTGTAGGGGTCCGTCGCATCAGGATTCAGGATGACGTCTCTGACGATCGAGGCAGCTTCGGCAGGCAGATGGGAAATAATATAATTAAATTTGGTGCGACTTTCTGTCACTGGCTTTGGAGTGCCCAGCTCAAAAGTTGACTCGCACATTAAAAACCACAGTGATGGGTCAGCAAAGTTATACACCGGGATCTTGACAGCTCCGATCTCCGTCATGTTTGCAGTCACGTGTTGAAGATATACGCGAAAATAAAAAATATTTCTAAAATAAGCTTCAGAAGGATTTGATTTAATGCTGCTGAGTCCGGGTTACCATTTGTTGTAGCAATTCATCGTTAAAGAAAGAGGATGCAGTTAGATTAAAACTTAACAATTTATTTTAGCATCTTCATACAAACATACAAATAGCTAGCGCGCGGTTCAGTGACTGACTGACTACTGACTGGCTTGGAGGTCGTAAAGAAAGGGAATACCTGGGAGGTAAGCTGTTGCCAATATCTAGGTGTTAAAAATTCCAGTGCTGCCAAAACATAACCTATGAATATTTCCTGGATGAAGTTAATTTTCCTATGAGCCTGCCACAGTCAGGCAGCGCCATCTCTCGTTAGTATTGAGAAATATTGAGTAGTAAACAAATCTAATGATATAATCACAACACGCCAAATAATGAAAAGTTGCCATTGGTGGCAAGCTATTCTAGCTGTTCCGTAGTTTTTATCAAGGACAACATATAAAGTACTGTTTTCTTTGAACTAATTATTAACTATATGTATACGTAAGTTGCCAAATTATGAAAAAATGCCATGGGTGGCAAATACGCAAGGTTTTCCATAGCTTTTACATAATTAAAAATAGTGAAGCTTAAATTTTTATGTTCCAGAGAACATGCATAACGAAGCGATGTGTAGCTCGGTAACATTCTATCTGATCCAATCTTAAGTTTTTTCTTTTGAAATTATGCCTTTTTTACGAATACGCCTTATTAGGGGCCGAATGCATCATACGGAAAGCGAGCTTAGCGAGTCAAGGGGCCTTGGCCCCTGGACTCTCTATTCTAAGAAAGTAGTAACAGCTTTTGACGCTGCCAAGAGCATGTTCGACTATCTCTTCCTAAACCATGGGGATTTGAGTTCCGACAAAGGTGTCCACGGATTCAAAAAATTCTGAGGAACCTGATAAGCTGACTTAAATTTCGAGAATCGAATTATTTTAGAAGATATTAATAAAAAACTGAAAATATAAAAATGGTTGTCACGTTTGGCATAAAATTATTCATCCCTTTGCAAAAAGCAGTTCCAAGTATGTAGAATCGCGTGAAATTGACAAACATGAAGTAGAATGACACCCATTTTACGCCAAATTAAAAGTATATGAAATAAATAACTCAAAGTGTGTTACACAAATTTGACAATTTTCAAACAGTACGTTTGCTTAGACAACAGGAGTTTAGAATGAGCGATTATTCGTTTTTCCAAAACAGAATAATTGTAACTGATTTTAAAAGCGCCATCTTGGCATTAGGTACGATCTAGCAAAATGGTATAGTTCCAAGCAGGGTGAATCTAAAGAGCGAGTTCCAAAATGTTAGAAAGCAGTATCTTGAAAATGAAAAATAATTAAAATGCAGATTATTTTAAAGCTGGTTCTGTCCAGCTGGACTATTTGCTACCAGTAGAAATATTTGGTTGCGTTAACCCATGGTAACCCGCTACGACAAGTCTGAACATTGGTGGAAACTATGCAGAAAAATAGTTTAAGGTTTGTTCCTTCATTTAAAAAAAATCTGATGTGTCCAACACATGACTTCCTTGCACGTCCATTAGATCAAAAATATTTTCGACGCACTTCCTCTAAATTTATTTGCTTGAAAGAGATAAAATATCAATAATAGTAAGGTTTAGCAATTTCTAGCCAAATATTTCGATATCGCCAAGCTGAGTTCAATTTGAAAGATTTCCTTCTGACACTTTATTTGGCGATATTTCACCAAAAGCCGACAAACTTGAGATAGTCAGCGAGATTTTGGGGATAGCCAAAGTAGTCAGTGAGCACAGACCTTCAATGAATTGAATGCATCTATACACCTCAATGTATTCAAAGTCATTTGGCTCACCATGTAAATAAATTCTCAGTCGATTGCTGTCAAAAAAGATATTGAAAACAGTTAGATATTACAATAGTTCTAAATACAAAGTTAAAAAAATCTACGGGTTAAAGTTTTAGAGTTATACAAAATAGGAAATAATTTTTGGCGCCAAATTTGGCGATATTTCGGCGAAACTCGTCAATGTCGACGACATTTGGCGAGATTTTAAGCATAAACCAAACAATGACAGATTATCGCCAAATTTGGCGATATTTCGCCAAAACTCGCCAAGAACGATGACAAATGGCGATACTTTGGGCATGGACGAAATGACTGACTATCGCCAAATTTGGCGATATTTCGCCAAAACTCGCCAAGGTCGAGGACAGACGGCGAGATTTTGGGCATGTACCAAACAATGACTCTCTACAGTTGTGTTATAATGAAGATGTCCATAGACATTAAGGTACTGAAATTCTTTTCGGTGGTCCTGTAAATAAACTCTCCAGTAGATTGGAACCAAAAATCGAGATGCACAACTAGATGTTACAACATTCTTATATATGAAATTTCATAATAGTTTTTGAGATTTGAGAGTTAAATATGCACACACGTACACCAAAAGTCGCCAAGCTTGGCGACTTTTGGCATAGTTCTTGAGGGAGGCACGTGACCGTGGTCGGACCATTACCTAACTTATGTGGTAGGACGGTATTGTGCTTGAAATGGATGAATGCCCCTAAAATTGCTATTGACCGTAATGTATTGGAAATCTTTTGAGTGTTCCTGTAGCAGAACTATAAATGATAAAGACACTTTTTTTAATAGAGAAATTCATTTTCTAACTCTTTACAGCATATATCACTTCTGAGTCGTTTGAAATAGCCCAATACCTCTAAAAAACGCTTTGATGAATTTCGGCCCATAGAGCGTAATGTATTTCGAATCTTTTGGGCGGTCCTGTAGATAAACTATTCAGTCGAATGGAACCGAAAGGGGAGGTGCACAACTAGATGTTACAACAATCTTAAATATAAAGTTTCAACATTCAACGCCTAACAGTTTTTGAGATATGCCAGTTTAATGAATTTCGGCCCATTGAGTGTAATGTATTTCGAATGTTTTGGGCAGTCCTGTAGATAAACTATCCAGTCGAATGGAACCAAAAGGGGAGGTGCACAACTAGATGTTACAACTATCCAAAATATGAAGTTTCGACATTCTACGCCTAATAGCTTTTGAGTTAGGCGAGTTTAATGAATTTCGGCCCATAGAGCGTAATGTATTTCGAATCTTTTGGGCAGTCCTGTACATAAACTATCCATTGGATTGCCACCAAAAGGGGAGGTGCAGAACTAGATGTTACAACTATCCAAAATATGAAGTTTCGACATTCTACGCCTAATAGCTTTTGAGTTAGGCGAGTTTAATGAATTTCGGCCCATAGAGCGTAATGTATTTCGAATCTTTTGGGCGGTCCTGTACATAAACTATCCATTCGATTGCCACCAAAAGGGGAGGTGCACAACTAGATCATAGAACAATCCTAAATATCAAATCTCAACATTCTACGACCAATAGTTTTTGAGATATGCGAGTTACATACATACGTACGTACAGACGGCATGGAAAAACTGGCCACAGTAGACTCGCCACTGGTCAAAATGAGTTGCAGACGCGTTAATATGATCGTGCATGCTAGCCTACGATGAGATGCATCGAAAAAATTTTTAAAATTCAATTTAGAGGTAGTCAAAATCGGTTTTTATGTCGAAATTTGGCCCCCAAAATTTTTCGGGATCACATTACTTCCTTATACTACGTACAAGGAAGTAATAAAAATGGTTTGAAAAAAATTTTTGTACTAATTTTTTTTCAAGATGGAACTTTCATTCTGAAATGCATCATATAATATGCTACATTGCACAAATGTAAGAATTTTTAAAAAATAATGTTATGGTTTTACTGAATTTATGTTACTTTGAAAAATAAGTACACATTTTAATATCATTAAGTGCAAATATTTTCATTTGCGAATCACTGGATTTTTTTTTTTTTTTTTGACTATTCATTACTCGGTTGAGTAGTAAATGGCTGATTACTCAGTACTCTGAAAATGCTACTCAGTACATAACTAGACTATACCCATAGTGCCTAATAAATGTAAAACTTGTTCTGTTTGATTATTCAACTAGTAGTCACCAGATGAAAAACATGAAATAAAAGTTTATTTAACTACTTAAATGTAGTACACACAGTATATTGCTATCCAGGTCAGTTTATCAGGCTTTTGCAATAATATTTAAAGAAAATTTCTGATTGATCAACACTAAAAAATTTCTCATTCCATAGGATTTAGAACAAGTTTACAATAGTATGTTTACTGCTTTGATAAAACATTCATATAAAACTTTTTAAATTTAATTTATAAGGAAAGAAATATACTTTTCTATATTCATTGCAGTTTTTTGAATTCTATATGTTATTTTTAGAAGATATAAATGCAAGCAATATCTTTGAATGTTTAATCTGTAAATCAAATACTTTTACTGAAATTATGGTTTGCATAATCATTTATTCCCTGCTTCAGGGAAAAGCAGACTCTATGAAATAAAAAATATACATCAATATTTGTGGATTTATAATTTATATTATAAAAACATTTTTTTTTTCCAAACAGCTAAATTTTCATCTTTATATTTATAGTCATTTTTTACTTCCTTGTACGTAGTATAAGGAAGTAATGTGATCCCGAAAAATTTTGGGGGCCAAATTTCGACAAAAAATCCGATTTTGACTACCTCTAAATCTAATTTTAAGAATTTTTTCGATGCATCTCATCGTAGGATAGCATGCACGATCATATTAACGCGTCTGCAACTCATTTTGACCAGCGGCGAGTTTATTGTGGTCAGTTTTTCCATGCCGTCTGTACGTACGTATGTATGTATGTAACTCGCATATCTCAAAATCTATGGGTCGTAGAATGTTGAGATTTGATATTTAGGATTGTTCTATGATCTAGTTGTGCACCTCCCCTTTTGGTCGCAATCGAATGAATAGTTTATGTACAGGACCGCACAAAAGATTCGAAATACATTACGCTCTATGGGCCGAAATTCATTAAACTCGCATATCTCAAAAACTATTCGTCGTAGAATGTCGAAACTTCATATTTTGGATAGTTGTAACATCTAGTTGTGCACCTCCTCTTTTGGTTCCATTCGATTGGATAGTTTATCTACAGCACCGCCCAAAACATTCGAAATACATTACGCTCAATGGGCCGAAATTCATTAAACTCGCATATCTCAAAAACTATGAGGCGTAGAATGTTGAAACTTTATATTTAGGATTGTTGTAACATTTAGTTGTGCACCTCCCCTTTCGGTTCCATTCGAGTGGATAGTTTATCTACAGAACCGCCTAAAAGATTCGAAATACATTACGCTCTATGGGCCGAAATTCATCAAAGCGTTTTTTAGAGGTATTGGGCTATTTCAAATGACTCAGAAGTGATATATACTGTAAAGAGTTAGAAAATGAATTTCTCCATTAAAAAAAGTGTCTTTATCATTTACAGTTCTGCTACAGGAACACTCAAAAGATTTCCAATACATTACGGTCAATGGCAATTTTAGGAGATTCATCCATTTCAAGCACAATACCGTCCTACCACATAAGTTAGGTAATGGTCCGACCACGGTCACGTGCCTCCCTCAAGAACTATGCCAAAAGTCGCCAAGCTTGGCGACTTTTTTGTGTACGTGTGTGCATGTTTAACTCTCAAATCTCAAAAACTATTATGAAATTTCATATATAAGATTGTTGTAACATCTAGTTGTGCATCTCGAGTTTTGGTTAAAATCTACTGGAGAATTTATTTACAGGACCACCGAAAAGAATTTCAGTACTTTAATGTCTATGGACATCTTCAATATAATACAATTGTTGACAGTCAATGTTTGGTACATGCCCAAAATCTCGCCGTCTGTCCTCGACCTTGGCGAGTTTTGCCGAAATGTCACCAAATTTGGCGATAGTCAGTCATTTGGTCCATGCCCAAAGTATCGCCATTTGTCATCGTTCTTGGCGAGTTTTGGCGAAATATCGCAACAGACAATGTATCACAATAGACAATGTAGAATTGGTTCACCAAATTTCCTACAGGTAACTTTGAAAGTACAAATGAGCCAGAATCAAAAGTCAATAATGAAGAGCTAAAGTCACCATTGAGTCTAATCCATCTCAGAATGCTAATGAATTATCAACTAAGCAATGATGTAAAAAGTTTTAAAAATAGCCTATATCGATTAAAAGACTTACCTTATTGCATGAGTGCTAAAATACAAGCTGTATATTGACAGTGGTAAAACAGGATCTGAAGTTGGAACTTTCTCATCATCCTCACCAGACCTAGTCCCCATTTACTACCGCCTTTTCCACAGTTTGGACAACATTTTACTGAGAAAACAATTTACTTTGGACAATGCTGTAAAACTGGAATTCATTGAACCATCCATCAGTGTTTAACACTACTCACCTGACAACCTGCTGCTAGCAAAAATATACAGATATGTGTGCATACTTTGATGAATAAAATAATTCCTTATATTTGCACACACACGCTATTAAATAACTTTCTACCAATTCCATCCTTGATGACCGAATGTTTTGTCCTTGCATAACTGAAAGTATTATTCACCTCTAATTTATTGTTTTATTATTACTTTTGTTAAAGAAATTTATAATAGTTTTTTTTAAAAAAGTTGTTAAAAATACAAAACATTAATTAAGGAGACTAGAATGAAGATTTTTTTTTTAACAAATACACAACTAAATTACAAAGTATAGAAATAACTTTTCCTTATTGAAAATAAAGACAATATAACTATGCAAAATTTAATTTTAAACTAAATTACAAACTATAAAAGTTTTCGAACATCATGTGCAAAATGCAATCAATGCATCGACATGCAAAATGCATCAATGTGCAAAAATACATTAAAAATGTTAATAGTAACTACACACAAGAGTGAGAGACAATAAATTACAAATATTTATTTTTGTGATAGGTACTTTACACCCGACATATAGAGGACTATGCATAAACAATCATACAAAATAATTTATTCATATCACATTTTTTTTTGTTTACACATACACAATATTTCTGTCAGAATTCATTTACTATTATTTACACTCTAATACTTATATACATATGTACAGGTTTATTTTCATTAAAAGACTTCTTAATTATAAAATAATTTCACATTGTCCTTTTATACAGTAGATTTATTGCAACAAGAAATATGATTAAAAATAAATTATATGATGAATGTATTGCACTATCTGTGACTGGATCTATCATTGTTGCAGTTGTGAAAAATGATAGAGGAAGTTCTGTGAGCAATGTAGGACTTTGCTGTTGAATCAAAGCTTTAAGTTTTTCAGCCTCTCTCACGCAAGCTTCAACTTGCACTTTTGTAGGACTGTCAGTTATTGCAATGACTAGGACAATGATATCAGACTCTAAGCTTAAGTATGCAAATACTTCGCATTCTGTCACTTTAACGTGTTCTCTAAATTTTTCAGCAATGGTTTGAATGACGACAGGATGAACATCTCTGATGGCTTCAACAGACCAATCTGATAATTTTTGACTATACAACAATCGAAGAGCTGCCCCTGAAAGATAAAACAACAGTTATATTACAACAAAAGAAAGTTTTTATTAAAATGTTGAATTTACTTAGTTTCTGTTTTTTTTCTTTAGCATACTCACTACGTCACTTTTGTCAAAATAATAACTAAACCAACTAACAGCTTTCTTTATTGAAGACAAAATTGTTTACTGATACTGAGAGAAGAATTTTGTTATTATTAAACTTAAAAATCGGGCATTTATTTTCAGATCCAAGATTTATTTACTGCATATCTTAGATAAAATACCTCGTTTAGTATAACAGATCATAAAAGGGAAACTATTAAGCATTTCAATGATAGTCATCACTAAAGCAATATAAAGGATGACTTACCACTGAAAAAAAAAAAAAAAAATTTTGATGATCAGAACAGTATCACATACCAATTGCAAAATAGGTGGGGTTTCAAACATTGTTTTCATGTACCCCTAAATAATCACCATGGAAGAAGTGTTTAAAAAACTGTCAATTTTCTGACCACGGTTCCTGTAAAATTACTTACTCTTTCACAGAAAGTATTTGATTAAAATTAATAGTAAAAATATTATTTTATTTCATTATATGGATAAAACTCTAGGAAACAAATTCATTTTTTATAAAATCCAGCTTTAGAAAAATGCTTAACTCTTCTTGCAGAGTGTTTATTCACAGGTGCATGAAGATGATTTTTGTAGCCCCACATTTCTATATGATTCTGCATCATCTTTAAGAGATCTACTTTAAGTAAATGCTTGATATACTAATAATGAAACAACTTGTATACTACTAAAGTAATGCCCCACCATGGCCGAGTGGGTAAGTCACTCAAAAAGGTAAATGCCTGAAGTGTAAAAGTTCCAGGTTCGGGATCCCATTATGCAGCTTTCGATCTAGTGGTCAGTAGTTTTGGTCAGTTTTCTCCAGATGTAATGTGAATACGCATTAGAACACCTAAGAAAGTACTTGCAACCAAAGAATCCCCCTAAGCAGATCACCCAAGTGTAGTGTTGCCATAAGAGCAACGAAACAGTCACTAAAATAACAACTAATTCAAAGTATGATGTTCTACAGACAGCCATAATTTTTAAGAGATAAAAGTGTGATGTCTGCTTGCAATGTATACGTAGCAGCAAAACATGAAATATAAACTATTTAATTAAAAGAACAGAGATCCCCTTCTAAAATTTTCTTTACAAAACTTCAATAACATACAGTGTAACTAATATTGTAATTTTACAGCAAAGTAAATTAGGTTATAAATTATACTTTGGATAAAAAATAATGAAAAATTACAGCTAAATTAAGCAAAGAAAATTTTGACAATGTAATTGTTATAATGATATATCTTACCACAAATGGGACAGCAGCTTCCAGGAGGAAACACTTTTGTGCAATGTTCTGATGGAAGTGGTGCACATTTTACTCCACCACATCGAGAATTTTTGCCAGCTGCAATAATAATAAAACCATTAGAGATATTACCCTCTTACTAATATTATTATTTATTTATTTGCCAGGAGAAGACAGCTCGCATCACTGAATGTGTCGCTTAGAGCTACGTATACACGTATACGTCCTTCCCAGAATTTCCCGCCACAATTTGGAACCTCATCAGAAGGTGGAGGACTTCTGAATATTAGCACCCCTCAGAAACTGCTAGCGACCGCCGAGAGGACTTTCAGAACCAAAGGTTTAACGTGAACGTACACCGCATGTACACGGTGGTCTTTAGTGGTACGCTAGTATCGAACTCACAACCTTCCGGTTACGAGTCTAACACCTTAACCACTGGGATACCACGCCCCCTCGTAATATTATTACGTTTTAAAAGCTATTTTTAAATTTTACCATATTGTATGATATTAGGTCTTATTCCCAGTTAAGTTTAAAACAAGATGGGATAAAGCTGTGCTGTGTTTATTCAGTGGCATAGCAAGGGGGTGGTTTTGGGGATCAGAACTCCCCTAAATTTTTCAAAAAGGTCCTTATTCTTGGCAATGAGGACCGAGCCCACAAAATAAGAAGGGCTTTATATCTTTCATCCTCTAATTTTTAATTAGAAATTTTAGAGAAATTTTAAGCATACCTTCCTTTTACTATTGTGAATATGACATAGAATCAAAATTACTTTTGTGCAGTGAAAATATTTGATAAAGACAGATTCTTAACAATAGATTAGGGGACTCTATGGTAACAAATGATAGTGGGGTCTCATCTTCACTACTTTTTCCGAGCTTAACCACTGTTAATCGAATTATGGTCCACTTTTTTTGAATGTATGCCATCTCCTAAACTCGGTGCCCAGGTGCACATCCCTGGGTACCCAAGTAGTAATTATGGTCCTGGATAAGGGGCTTCAATGTACTTTAAAAACGGCCTTTTTCATTATGACATTGCTTAAAACCCCTGTAAATTTTTTTTCTGGCTATGACACTTGTTTATTAATATCATTGATGTGATTCCTTTTTACTTCCTTGTACGTAGTATAAGGAAGTAATGTGATCCCGAAAAATTTTGGGGGCCAAATTTCGACATAAAAACCGATTTTGACTACCTCTAAATTTAATTAAAAAAATTTTTTCGATGCATCTCATCGTAGGCTAGCATGCACGATCATATTAACGCGTCTGCAACTCATTTTGACCAGTGGCGAGTCTACTGTGGCCAGTTTTCCATGCGTCTGTACGTACGTACGTACGTATGTACGTACGTATGTACGTACGTACGTACATACGTATGTATGTAACTCGCATATCTCAAAAACTAATGGTCGTAGAATGTTGAGATTTGATATTTAGGATTGTCCTATGATCTAGTTGTGCACCTCCCCTTTTGGTGGCAATCGAATGGATAGTTTATGTACAGGACCGCCCAAAAGATTCGAAATACATTACGCTCTATGGGCCAAAATTCATTAAACTCGCCTAACTCAAAAGCTATTAGGCGTAGAATGTCGAAACTTCATATTTTGGATAGTTGTAACATCTAGTTGTGCACCTCCCCTTTTGGTTCCATTCGACTGGATAGTTTATCTACAGGACTGCCCAAAACATTCGAAATACATTACACTCAATGGGCCGAAATTCATTAAACTCGCATATCTCAAAAACTGTTAGGCGTTGAATGTTGAAACTTTATATTTAGGATTGTTGTAACATCTAGTTGTGCACCTTCCCTTTCGGTTCCATTCGACTGAATAGTTTATCTACAGGACCGCCCAAAAGATTCGAAATACATTACGCTCTATGGGCCGAAATTCATCAAAGCGTTTTTTAGAGGTATTGGGCTATTTCAAACGACTCAGAAGTGATATATGCTGTAAAGAGTTAGAAAATGAATTTCTCCATTAAAAAAAGTGTCTTTTTCATTTATAGTTCTGCTACAGGAACACTCAAAAGATTTCCAATACATTACGGTCAATAGCAATTTTAGGGGCATTCATCCATTTCAAGCACAATACCGTCCTACCACATAAGTTAGGTAATGGTCCGACCACGGTCACGTGCCTCCCTCAAGAACTATGCCAAAAGTCGCCAAGCTTGGCGACTTTTGGTGTATGTGTGTGCATATTTAACTCTCAAATCTCAAAAACTATTATGAAATTTCATATATAAGCATGTTGTAACATCTAGTTGTGCATCTCGATTTTTGGTTCCAATCTACTGGAGAGTTTATTTACAGGACCACCGAAAAGAATTTCAGTACCTTAATGTCTATGGACATCTTCAATATAATACAGTCATTGTTTGGTACATGCCCAAAATCTCGCCGTCTGTCCTCGACCTTGGCGAGTTTTGGCGAAATATCGCCAAATTTGGCGATAGTCAGTCATTTGGTCCATGCCCAAAGTATCGCCATTTGTTATCGTTCTTGGCGAGTTTTGGCGGAATATCGCCAAATTTGGCGATAATCTGTCATTGTTTGGTTCATGCTTAAAATCTCGCCAAATGTCTTCGACATTGACGAGTTTCGCCGAAATATCGCCAAATTTGGCGCCAAAAATTATTTCCTATTTTGTATAACTCTAAAACTTTAACCCGTAGATTTTTTAACTTTGTATTTAGAACTATTGTAATATCTAACTGTTTTCAATATCTTTTTTGACAGCAATCGACTGAGAATTTATTTACAGGGTGAGCCAAATGACTTTAAATACATTGAGGTGTATGGATGCATTCAATTCATTGAAAGTCTGTGGTCAATGACTACTTTGGCTATCCCCAAAATCTCGCTGACTATCTCAAGTTTGTCGGCTTTTGGTGAAATATCGCCAAATAAAGTGTCAGAAGGAAATCTTTCAAATTGAACTCAGCTTGGCGATATCGAAATATTTGGCTAGAAATCGCTAAACCTTACTATTATTGATATTTATCTCTTTCAAACAAAATAAATTTAGAGGAAGTGCATCGAAAATATTTTTGATCTAATGGACGTGCAAGGAAGTCATGTGTTGGACACATCAGATTTTTTGTCCAGTAATCCAATGTAGCTTCCTTTAGTTTTAGTTTCATCAAAGGTTAGGCCTATTTTATAAATGCCGGCAGTGTCTCTGTGGTCAATAACATCTTTTTCTGAACATATTCAATGAAAGAAAGAAATTGTTAAAATATGGTTTTTCCCATTCCCGGTCCTCATTAAACATAACCAAATCATATTTCAACGAATAGGATCAAGAAAAGGTGTTACTGGCCCCAGGGACACTGCCAGCATTTATAAAATAGACCTTACCTTTTACGAAACTAAAACTAAAGGAAGCTACATTGGTGTCACCAAATGAAAATTAAACAAACAAAAAAGGGAGCACATTAACAGTATTAAATTCAATAAACACAGAACAGCTTTATCTCGTCTCACTTTAAACAATTCTATTAGAATAGATTTTGAAGGAATAACCACAATAGCAAGTTTCAATAACAAACCTATGCTTATTTATGAGAATCATTAGAAATATCATCGACAGACAGCAGCATAGTTCATGCGTCCCACATGGTTCATACGGGTGTGATCGAGATTTGGAGTGACATAACTGGGCACACAAAGCTCAATGTAGGTCATTTGCTTTCAACGATTGAAGGATTTTGGCCGCAGAAGGCGTGCCAAAATATAATTTCGGAGGAAGAAGGTATTTTTAATTTTTAAAATTATAGTCTAATAATTTTAGAAATTTATAGATGCAAAATTCAATAGTTGTACTATCAGTTATATTAATTATTTCATTAAAGAATTATGATACGCTATAAATGCAATGCAAAATGCAGAAAGTATCAACAGCTATCCAAATGTTTCAACTATGCTGGGAAGCTAATCCTACTATAAATTTTAGAGGATAAATGTCAGTAGCTATTTTATTCTGTGAATGAATTATTTATTAAACTGCTTACAGAAAAGTGTAACTTATGCAAGTGTTTGTACACATGCAATTTCGATTTTAAAAGTTTTTTAGGAGCAAAAATATGATAAAAAGAAGTAACTTACAGTTGCTACCGACAGCAGCACAGCTTCCTTTATAATCTACTGACACACGTTCAGCCCATGCAGCACATTCACTATCATAAGTTTCTCCATTATGACCACAGACAAATCCTCTGGCTCTGCAGTGAGACTGTACAGAGAAGTAAAATTAATAAGTTAATGTATAAAAAGCTGTGAAACATTCTTTTATATGGAACTCACAAAACAAACAGTTTTCCTATATTTAAAACAGCAACTATTAAATAGATGAATGAGAAAATTTTAGTTTCTTTCATTGAATATGCAACTTTATAATATACTTTGAAAAATTGAAAATCTAGGAGAAAATCCATGAAACTCCACTGACCAAAAAAAGTGTAATGCACAGATACATGTGCATATACAATACATATATAATCTGCATATTTGAACTATAAAATTAGCTTACAAAGCACATACAGCTTTGTGTTAAGTCCCACAGATGAAAAAAAAATCTCTTGGTGCTGTCTATTTGGATTCTATGTTGTTTTTCGGAATGTCTCTGTTTTTATTGGGAGTATGAAAACCAAGCTTCCTGGTAAAAGAGCAACCACAGTGTTGTTGTGACAGGAAAATAAACATAATAGCCAATAAAGTGTGTTGATTTTGCAAGCCACCCTGAGAGATGTGACACACAATTTAAATTTTGAATTTTTATTTATCTAATCCTTTATATAAAAATGTACCAAAAAAGGTACATTTTTGACAACTTTATTTCAGAAACAGTTCTTGTGCTTGAAAACAACCACCGGTTTTAGCATTGAACATAAATTTAATACTAGAAATTTTAAAGGCATATTTAAGATACAACCAAAAAATTAAAACATATAGTTTTATATTGAAAACAGCATTGTATTAAAAACGTACTCTAAAAACATACAATAACAATTAAATTACAATGAAAATATTTATAAAATATCTGCAATGCATGTGCTAGAGGGACATTACCATGCACCTTCCATAGTATGCAAGTTTTTTTCTTCTCTGCAACATCCAACAAATATTTGGATGCTCAACATTATCTGTATCACACACAGGAGACTTTGGTAGCTGGTTACAGTTGTGCTGCATGTTAACTGGAAAGAAAGAAAAAAGTTATATAAATGAAGGTTTTATCAAAGATATTAAGGGAGAAAAAATAAAGTACAAATAATATTTACCACAATCATACTGTTTGCAACTTCTGTGCCTAATACTTAAACAAACTCTTTTCTTTGGAACACATCTGGAAAATTAAAATTTATCTACCATTATTTATAAAAATAGATCATGAGAAATTGCTTTATTTTGTTTATATTTAAAGCTTTTGTATCCATACACACACATTCACACTAAGAGCATACAAAGCAATACAAAAAAAAAAAAAAAAAAAAATGTATTTAGTTAAAATCAAGCACGGAGAGACCTTAGTTATATAGTTAAAATAATTAAAAGCCAATTAAAATCTCCGTGAAAGTTTAAAAACACGCTAAAGCGCTAAAATGGTTCGTGTTTTTAAACTTTTACGGAGATTTTAATTGGCTTTTAATGATTTTAACTATATATAAAAAAAAAATGTTTATTGCTTTATGTGAATGGGTGGAATTAACTCATTATTCAATATGAGTTAAAATAAATTAAAAATTAAAGTTATTTAGGTGTAAAAAATGCAAAAATAATTTTTATAAACAGCAGAATAGCACAAATCAGATAAACATGTATTAGTATATATGCAAGGCTGGAGTTGCTGTATGCATAACTTATAAGAAATATTTAAAATGTATAAAAATAAACCTGGTCACAGAAACTGTATGATGTGACAATGGCTGTTGCAGATTCTTGAGGTCTGCAGACTATTTCTAAGTTCAATATCGACCACTCACTGCCCCTCTCTATTATTCCGCAATGATGTTATGCGGGTTGAGCACCATGCCTGCAGACTAGGCTCGCAAGCAAAGTCCCTTCTGCATGCCGCTGTTGGAACATGTTCATGCATGTGAACTGCGCTGGAATTGCAGATTCGCAATTCAGATTCGCCCAAAGCCCAATATTTCATCTTTTGCATAGAATTTACTTATTTTAGATGCATCAATATAGCCAATTGCATCAGTGATTTCATATGCAATCTTTCTCCATCCTTTCTATGAATAATCATATTTTCACTCCTTGCAAGCCATTATGCTAACTTTTATATCAATAGTTAAAACTACTACCTACATATTTTCAATAAATAACGATTATTTCACCAAAATATTGCTTAATCTTTTATATGAGTTTTTATTTTTCAACCAAGATAACCTTACAGACTATTTCTGTATTTTTAAATATAGTATCAATAGTATCAGTCTGCAATGCAGACTGATACAGAAAATTCTGCAATTGGGTAAATAAATAGAATATTATTTTCACGAGCTTATAAAAAGTATATGATTAATTGTGATACATTAAAACACAAATGTTGCAGTCAGAGATGCCAACATTGTAAAGATGACACCAGGAGAAAAGTGATTAAATTTCAAGAGTTTTGAACATTCAGGATATAAATGTAACACATTCTTCAACTACAGGTAGCTTCTGCTACATTATGCCTCATTTTGAACAAAGACAAACTTTACATTTTACATATTTGTTTAATTTAAATCTAGGTTGTAAGGAAGAGGAGTCAGTAATTTTTTAAAATTTGTAAAGTACACGAATCCAGCTATTAGAATGATTGAATTGACTACAAATTTATTCTAGTTGAAAACTATCTAATTGTAATTTGAAAATATCAAAGTAAAAGGATGACAAAGGTTTTCAAATATAAGTTACCAAAAATGGATTGCATGCATTTATTTTTCTCATGTTAATCCACTTGTGCCTACAAATCCTTTTTTGGAACACTGAACTTTAGCATTTCCATTGTCAGTTGAAAAATATATGTATATGTTATTGAATTTACCTACTCTTAATTCATGAATATTGAATCTTAATTTCCCAAAATGATTTAAGATGACCAAGTGAGATGTGCAGTTTTCACATTTCATACATATTTTTAAAGAAAAAATATTTGTTTATGCAATTGATGCCAGAAATTTATCTATCACTGCAGGAATAAGTAAAAAGTGGAGAATGTGATGCAAGCAGTGTGTACAAATGGGTTAAATGTTTGATTTAGTATCAAATTCAAGCAATGCAAGTAATTTGAAATTAGAAGTTTTAATGCTATTGTTACCTGTGATATGGATGACAGGAGTTAGGACTGCAAGGATCAGATTCAAAACAAGCACCAAACTCAAACTGATCATCTGTGAGACCAACACATCTGAAAAATCAAAATGTAGACTGATGTTTTAAAACAGAAATAATGCTTAGACATACCAATTAATTTTTTTTTTAATTTGGAAAAAAATATGCTTTGCAAATTTCTGTCTTAAAGTTTAAAAAGGAATCATTTAATAAGTGTCCAAATTTTTATGAATACAAACCTTGCAAGGCAGGCACTAGGATATGTCTTTCCGTTAGCTCCACACACAGGTACATAATGATCTTGACAATTACATGGCAAGCCTTAAAAATGAGGAAAAAGAATAAAACTCCAATATCTATATACAAAAGTATGTGAGAATTGAGTTTGATTGAAATAATACAAAATATTAATAATATTCCTACAAATAACTTATTCATAAATATCATGTCACAAGTATTAACTATATTTAATAATTTTGTGCACATTTTTGTAGTAATTTATGGTGAGAAAAACTGATTTTGCCTCAGTGTGACTTCATTACAAGTAAAAGAATCCATGTTACAAACTTTAAGATATACTGTATTTGAATAAACAAGAAAGAGGATAATTCAAATATACTGAACATGATTTATACAACTTGAATATGATCATGATAACATGAACATCATTTATAAAACAACTAATGCAAACTGGATTTGCATTATAAAGAAAAATTTTTAATCTCTGATAAGATTTAATAATTTTCAAAAACTGTATTATAGTACAGTACAGTATTTTAGTAGGAAAGCCATTTTAATCAACTGTAGTTTTATGAAAGAATGACATGATGACCTTAAATCTCTTATATATTTTGAATAAAAGAACTTAAGCAAAAAGAAGTAATACTAGTAAAACACGTGTGAAAGATATCTTTAAAATGCAATTCAACTATGCTTATTAAATTATTACTCATTCTGTGAGTATTAGCTCAATTGGTTAGTTGCTAAACAGTTCTTTTTTAAAGGAAAAAATCCAATGCATATAATATAAGTATATTTTATATGCAATAATATAATATAAGTGGTAGTATAAAGCTTACTCTTTAAATTCCCCATAGCTTAGGATAATATAAACAAACTGTTTGATGGAATTTTGGAATGTATGGCTACCAATAACTATAAATCGGAAATTTATTAAATATAATTATACTTTTTAATTAAAAAATCTTCCCTACCTGACCAACACTGCTTTGGAGAACATGTTACTTCTCCATCATAACAAAAGCAAGTTTTACATCCAACTTTGAAACGTGAATTGTGATCTAAAATAGAATATAGGATATTAATAACACATAGTTTTAACTGAATTTCACAGTTAATCATTATTAAGTGTCTTTATTTGAAATTTTATAGCATTTAATACAATGTAAATAAGTAATGAAAAGACATTTCAAGAAATGAGTAAGTACTTTCTTGAGAATTGTAGCTTCTCTTAAACGGACCTTGAGTAATATAATATGAAACAAAATCTAAATCTTCCTGACTCTTGTTTCTATCAAGAACATAAAATTAAAACAGTTAAAAAAAGTATTTTTAAAAGGTTGTAGCTAAAAATATTTGGTCATTACTAACTGATAAAAATCATTGTATATAAACTAGACTTATTGGAGTTGCTTGTTTTAGGAACTCTTACAGGTAAAAGCCAATCTTTTTGTTATGGCCTTATACTGTCTCTTCAGGTTGTGTAATCTGAGCTGCTCTATGACAAGGGAGCATATTTTGCTTAATTATTTCTTTTAAGTATTCAAGATACCAATAATTTGAAGACTTTGTCACATTCTGTGACTTTTTATATTGGATTGCAAGGTGGCTCATATCTAAGAGATATAGATACATGTATAACATAAAAAAAATAGTTTTCACAGCTGATAAGTCTCTTTGACATGCTTGTGATGAATAAACTTTGCATGTTAATGACATGCAACTCATGGAAACTAATTGAATTAGTTTATTTTAAATAACAATCTACAAATGCACCCATTTTACAAAGCAAACAGTATGATTGTACTACTGTACTACTGTGACTGCTCAAAATTGATGGGGAGAAGGGAAAAAAAAAAGTTTATAAATAAACTACATACAAAACAAGAAAACTGTTTAATTTTGACAAAATATAATGGAAGTTGAAAAAAAAAGTTGGAGTATTTATATTTTAGCAGGGTTTCTACAGATTTCACAGCTTTTGCTTCCCTGACATCTATCACTCTCTTCCCTAACTTTATCTAGCGTGCTTTCCCGAATGTATACAAAAGTTTGTGTATTATATATTAATTTAATTTTGTGTTTCTATTTTTAACATTACATCCTTTAATTAATAATTTTTTATATATTTTGCCCCCTTTTTTACAAATAATAATAATATTAAATTAATATATACTAGAATCTTATTTGACATTATTAGATTCTAACAAAAACCCTGTTTGATAAGCATATTTCAACTGCACAAGATATGCTCATAAAGAACACATTTTAAAATTATTTATAAGGTTGAATAAGAAAATGAAAATGAAACAATTTCTATACTTAGGTTCAAAGAGCAAATATTTTCTTGATTTTACTGCAAAATTCAATTTTTCTTACATTTCCATGACCTTTCTTCAATTTCTGCTAATTTCCCTGACTTTTTTCCTAAATCCCTGACTTTCCAGGTCTGTAAAAACCCTGTTTAGAGATTTAATTATGATGCAAAGAAAAGCTGATTTTACAAAAATATTTTTATTTGTGTAAAAGAACAATAGGCAATACTCTCTCTATCAAGGAAAAAATATTTTTCTTGGTATAAAGATTACTAAATAATATACTGCAAACCAGAAATAAATTTAATAATTTACATTTTTTAATAGGATTTTTATTTTTTCAGATGAATTGTAATTTTGATTTTCAATGAGCTACTTTAGCAATCAGTATTAGTCATACTTGGATTTCAAAATTATTTCAATGGATAATAAGTAGTTTTCAACATGAACTGTATTAAGGGGACAAAAAATTCTGCTTTAGAAAGGTTTTATAAAACAGAAGCTCAGGGTATGAAAAACGTCTGATTTCAAAGTTTCTGTCACATATGGAAATGACTGACTGAAAAATTTCACAGAAAATTTTAAGCACAAATTTAAATTCAATACATGATTAAATTACTCACTATATCTTTTACCATCATACCAGCAATGATCTGTACTTAAACAAGGCTGAGTCATGCAATCTTCTAAAACGCTATCATGATTGCAGTAACAAACCATGTGACATCGTGGACCATGTGTGTTGCTGGGAACCCGAACATGGGAATTTCTTGGCACAATAAGACTTGACATATCTCCCATCCTGCAGCCTAAATAAATTAATAAATACGCTTTTAATTATAAGGTACTGATTTGACAAAACATTCTTACACATGAGGCCACATTTACGTCCATGCCACTCATAGGCAAAATTAAAATCTGCCGTTACCAACCTGCTCCTCTTACTTTTATCTCTCCACGCACACTATTAGTCAGTAAATTAAAAAAAAAAAAAAAAAAAGTAGGCTAGAGAAAAATACTGAGTTAAATTGGAAGATTCACAACTAGAAAATTTTTT
This sequence comes from Cheiracanthium punctorium, assembly GCA_038373885.1. NCBI lineage: Eukaryota > Metazoa > Arthropoda > Arachnida > Araneae > Cheiracanthiidae > Cheiracanthium > Cheiracanthium punctorium. Next base: position 431,982 of record JAWZYV010010900.1, on the reverse strand, counting down.
CCTAAGTGGATTAATGTTTCTATGGGGTACACTTTTAAACACTTATAGTTCACGTTCATGTTATATTGGGAGGACAGCATCAATAGTCATGTGCCTTGGCAAGTAACATCGAAAGTGACCAATCTCAATGAAATGAAGGCATATGTGGGCAAATACTTTTTAATATGACAGAGGAAAAAAAAAAAAAAAAAAAAAAAAAACAGAAAAAAGAGGTCTGCAACCTGCATTCCGTCTGTGTTTAAAATGATTAAAAAAAAAAAAGAAAAGAAAAGGCTGTCCTTAAACTTTTTGTAGCCCTAGGCTATGCCTACTCTGGTCTATTTAAGAATGCAGCCCTGCTTATTTATGGTGTCATAAAACAGTGGTAACAAGCTTTAATTTTTTATCTATTAGAGATAAATGGATGTAAATTGAAAAAAAAAAATCTCCAAATAACGTAGGAAGAAAGATTGCATTACGAAAAAATTCCTCTAGTTAATTTTCAAAAAGGCCCACTTTTTAAATTTGCATACAATCCTCATATAAAAAATTTTCAGTTAGTAAAATTTTCCTATAAACCACAGAGATGATGTATAAAATTTCAGCCTTTCGCCATAAAATATCTCAGGGATATCTTATGGCGAATGATGACGATCGATCTGGGACTAACATGAATTTGAATGTGAAAGTTTAATGCTAGAGTGGGAAAAAAAAAATAAATAAAAATAAAAAATCATAATTTCTGTACAACCCAAGAAACGCGATCATGTGGTGTATTTTTTTCTCCCTGTTGAGCGCCATTGAAAAGTGGTTTAAATCAGCAAATGTTTATCCTTATATCGCTGACATTTTTTAGGATATAATTCTCCAATTTTTGCATATCACCACATTAGTGTTTGGGGCATATTTTACCAATTAGGAACTTTTTTTTTTTTGTATGGTGGTCATATACAAATTTAAAAACTGTAACTTAACAGAAATTTTCACTAATGCAGTATTTTCTACCTTATTTTGAAGATTTTTTCAATTTCCATTGCCCACTTATATCTATTAGATAAAGAATTAAAGCGTGGTATCACGTGGTAGCGCAGTCGACTTCTAATTCCATCTTTCTCTTTCACCTTGCCTGGCATCAGAAGACGATTCCTTGTGGCTGCCAAAAATTCCTCCCCCCTGCTGCGGAATTTCCATTTCCCATTGCACCACGCCCGTTTCTCCTCTCCTTTCTTCATTCACCTCGCCATGCAAAATGCACGAAAATGGTCAAAAATTGGACAAAACATAAAATAACTAAAAAGCTATTAATCCGATTAATTATATTATTTTGAAATGGTCTAGACGCCTATAGCGAACAAACAAACAGACAAGATTCCTCTTTTATATAGATAGATTTACAGAAAACTAATAGAGTAAAATGTTTCTTGAGCATAACCTTTACTAAGTGGAAACCTATCATTAAAGGGAATATTTCCAGGTCCTTTGTTTGTTTAATACAGGTAGGTGTGTGGTTTTCTTTTCTTTTCATTTGAATTTTTACTGTAACATAATTATGAAACTAATTTTTATTGCAAACTTTAAATCATAGAGAAAATTGATCAGACTAGATTACTAATTTTGTAAATTGTTGTAATTAATATTTAGAATAACTAAGAGAGGTAATCAGTACTTGCATGAAAAATTTAATTACAAAGACTAAATCAAGTATGACTGACTAGAAAAAAAAAAAAAAATCACATACCTTTAGTACATAAATATGGCTGGCATGGCTGACCAACTAGACAGTTTCTCTCGATCATACATATTTCTCCATTATCACAATTATTTGGTTTACATGGGTGAGTTACTTCTGAAGCTGTTTCAGAATGTTTGCTTGGTACTGAAATCATTATAAGAATGGCTTATGACATGTGTTTAAGAAAAATAAAATTAAACAATGAAATTATATAAAAATGATTAAAACAATAAATTCACTGCAGTAAGCAAAATCTGCCCTGAAATCAGTCTCCCAGGCAAAGTTAAATTTTGGAAGCTTTTATAATAATTATTACTCTTTTGTAACTACACTAAGCTAAACTCACTGGCACAACTGCCCCAAGGGGTCAAGGCTTGTGCAGCTCATCCATGCCTTTGTGATCATGGGCTCTAGGGTGGACATGCCCTGGCCAGATGGTTGGGCTGGTGCGGGGCCCCCAGCATTTAGTCCCAAAGCAAACTTGGTCCTCCTTTTATTGACTCAATCAATGGATGAAAGTTGAGTCATTGTTACTATACAATACAGCTATTATATAAGCACTCTATTATTATTATAAATTATTATTAAGACCTTTTGTGACACATAGTGGAAATTCATGTTCAGAACAAAGAAACAAAATGATAGCTATTAGTGAAATTATCATAGAAATCAATAATGTAAAAGGTTTAAAAAGAAGAAATGCTTAGCATACTAAAACAAAGTGAAAAGTATTAAAAAATACTTTTTTTTTTTAAAAATTGAATGGCAGTTAAAATCATAGATATTTTTAATGCCTCTACAAGTGTGTTTTACACATTAAAAATCAAAAATACTCTTTAAAATTTTAATTATGCATATTTTCATGCTCTGTAATAAAATTTGACATTTATTTAATTGTTTAAATTGAGGTCTAAACAATTACAAAAGCATTATGTTGCACCGCATATCAGAGGAAGGGCCTGAAATCGCTGAAAAAAACTGGAATGCTATTTGCTCTTTAATTTCCATAATGATGGAAAATGCATAAAAGCAGACATAAAGAATTTTAATATGTAACAAATGATAAATAAATGGGAAAATTTTTAAACATTAAACTGCATTTTTTTTTCAACCAATTAACTTCGATTTAGCTTTTGGCCCCCTCATTAGTAATTTTCATACTTTTTTTTTTTAATTCTTTAAACCTCTAATTTTACTCCTCTAAAATTAAATTCACTCCTCCAAAATAAATCAAGGAACTCCTTGACAAAATTTCTAGCAATATTTCTGGTTAAAATGACTGAAATCATAGGAATGCAATGGCTTCTTTTTTAACTAGGAGAATCGAAATGTTAAATACATATTATTAGTTTTCTGTTATACATATTTTAACACATTGGAAGAATGATAAATATCATTTTCGATTTCAAGATATGCTTTCAAAATTGTAAGAACTTTAATTAAGCATTCAATTCACTCACCTAAGTAGGGAGCTAAGGATATGCAAGGGGTATCATTTCCAGGTGGTGATAATATTTCACATAATGTGACAGGGTTTTGATTGCTTAGACGACTACGGTCAACACATTTGTTGAGAATATTTATGCAGTCTGATCTAAAACAGAAAGGTAGATATAGCATTACAAAAGAAGCAAACACAAAGTTATATTACAAAATGAAATATTCAAGGAGAGCACAGTATTTTTAAAATGTAAAATAATTTACTTGCTAAGTCAGTATCTGAAATTATCTCATTTTCAAAATTAAACTTCAGAAAAAAGAAATTTTTATCGCCAGAAGTGATATTGTATAAATACAAATTTAAAAAAATTATTTATTTTCACGAAATATTTTCCATTATGGTATAGTTCAAGCATTTACAAAGAATAATTCTTTTATTAACTTCTTATTCAGTGCACCATTATTATAATATCACATATATATTTTTCACATTGCTAGATCTTTTGAGGTCAAATCTACTGTCTCATCCTCAGACCCAATTGACCTTTGTACAGCTTGAGCCTTCCTTCTCTTTTCTGCCACTTGAGTGTGCATGTCCTTCCCTTTTCTTAGCATCTGGCTGCATTTATAATCTCTTAAAAAGCTGTATTTTGAATGATTCTATTTGGCCAGTTTTTTGGTATTTTTAAAGTTAATAACTATTTCTTCTTACTGTGCCTGTTCTGTTATATCTTATGTCTTGTTTGTGTTCCTTTACTCTTTGGGCCTCTTCCCAACAAACACACACAGGTTCTCTGAACGTCTATTAATGTTCAGAAAACGTCTTCTGAACGTTAATAGACGTTCAGAGAACCTGTGTGTGTTTGCTGGGTTGATGATTCCTATGTAGCAACCTTTTATTTTTTGTTTTCATAGTTAATGTGGTAGATGTCCGGGGTTTCTGTTTGGTCTATTATGTCTCTGAGTGCTTTTATTTGTCGATATGTGTTTTTATCTAGTTTAATAGGTATATTAATATTATATTTAATAGCTTCCTTTTTAATATATTACTTGCTCCTTTACAGTATGGAACAAGTAATATTGGTGGAATAGTATAGTATTGGTGGAGTATACTCAACCTCGACTGGCCAGTTGAAGATTCATATTGACTGTTAATCTGGAAGAAAAAGTTACTGAACCTGTAGTAACTCAACTTAGGTTGAAACAGGGTTCAAACAGGGCTTGGTTCAAACCGAAACACTCATTGGTCATGAGTCCACAAAGCGTTGTGAGTTCAGATCATGTGGAAGTTGTCGCACCTTTGCAAGCGAACACATAAATGCTCTGCTTTTTGACCCTCTCACTTATCTCTTTGTCTGTGAAGGTAGGAAAGAACCAGTTCTTGGAAGAGATGGATGTGAGGAAGCTAATTTTTCTGAGAAAAAGTCTTAACGGAGCATGCTCGATTATTTCAACCTATATCTGCAGCAAGATTGAGTTTTCCGATTTGAACTTAGCTATTATGCTCGGTTAGCTCCTGACCAGTCATCAGTGAATACCATCTGAGTGTTTGATGGACAGTTTTCTGTAAACTGGTGGTCAAGCTAGACAGTGAATTCAAGCATGAGAATATAACAGAAATATGAAAACATAATAACTCACTTGCAAATTCTATTTATATGGGCTTCATGGTGACAAGGCTTTATTTGTAAAGCACAAGCAATAGCTTTCCAGATTTCTGAATAACATTCAGAAATTTTTAACACAGGTATTTCCATCATAGGAAGATGAATAACTCCATTTTCCCAAATAAAAACATCCTTCTTTGCAGCACGATCAGATCGCGGATCACAGCTTCTAAATAATTCTGTAGGTCGATTGTTGAAATTTGTACAATAAGTTAATCCTTCACATCCCAGTTCGCAAGGCTCATCAACTAAAAAAAAAAAATAAATTCATAAATGTATAATGTGGTGCCATATATCTTAAAAAAACTATTTGCTATTAAAAAATTGAAAAAAAAAAAAAAACCTTAGGCTAAATAATTTCAAGGGGGGAAATTTTGTCTTTATTATTTGCAATTAAAAAAATATTCTTTAAATTTAAATTTGATTTCTTTTTGAAGTAATAATTTAAAATTTTGATGAATTAGTGTGCACAGGCTAATTTTTGTAGAAGAGAGAATTAATTAAACAAAAAAGGCAACTTATTTTACATTAATTAATAATTTGATAGATAAATGCAACAGAACAGGACATCACAAGATTGATATTGATCATTTTATTTAAGTACACCAATGACTGTACTGAATATAATTTATACTTAATGTATGTGCAAATATATGTGTAAATGTATGCATGTATGCTTTGTGATGTATACATTAACATACCTCAACATAAAAGAAAAAAAAATGCTTTTAAAGAACATTATTAATAATTAAATTTATTAAAATCAGTGTAGTAAAATTTAAGACTAATTTTAAAAGTTTTATGTAAAATTGTTTTGCTTGTTCAATTAACTTTGACTGGAATTAAAAGGGGAGGGGAATATAGTTATTACAATCTATTTCCATTTCAATATATGTTTCAGTTTAAAATTGTAGAAAGATACTTTCACAAATTCTTTTTCAAACACAAGACTTTTTTTTAGGCATTTTTGAAATATAACTTTAAGCATACAAAAACTTATGTTTCTTAAAATTCAACTACAAATTAAATATAATATTGTATGAAGCACAAGAATGTATTTTATAGACATATACATTTAAAATTTAAGGAAGAATCATAAAAGTATGATGCCCAATTACCTTCAGTTAAACATCGTACCATTTCAGATTCAGCTAGTTGATACTGACAAAGACGATCAAAATCATTCCAACTGCTCATCCACTGATTACTAAATGTCTGAAATGACATTAAGAAAATATCCTTATCAGTTCAAAAATTTCAAGTTAAACATGCAAATGTGTAACTGTATGAGTCAGACAGGGTTTAGAGAGAGAAGTGGCAAAACTTTCATCCTCATACTAGCTATAAAATATCTTTTTACAGAGGCTAAAAGTTTTTCTTATGCTTTTTATACTTTCTTCATCTAGTTTAGTAGGTGGGGAATACATGTACAATATTAAAAATTGTACATGTATTCCCCACCCCCCTCCTTCAAAATTTAATGGTTTTTAAGAATATTTATGAGTTATTATTTTAGTGAAAATAATAATTTGAAAATTAGTTTAAAGCAACTATATATGTTATATTTGATTTAATTTAAGACTTTTTTTTCCATTTTAGAGTAATAGACATGCACTGAATTTTTTGAACAACGAGTCTTGAAACAACATTAATTATTCTTTTAAGTCACATAAGCTTAAACAGCTACTTAAAAATTCTGAATAATTTTTATTACTGTAGCAGAGACATGAATATGTTTTATTAATTTTCGCAAGTGACTTTTTCTTAAACTATAATATTTAGTTTTGGCTTACAAAAATATAAGAAAGTTTTTAGCATATGATTGTTTCTCTTTTTAAAATTTTATGAAGTATTGATGAATTACAATAATTTCTTCTTTAAATTTCATTAAGTATTGATTAATTAAAAAAAGATTTCGTTAAATGTAGTCAGATTCATGACAAAATACTGATACTTGTTAAATTATGGGATCATTTCTCTGCGCACAGAGAAACAGAGAGTTATGATTTAGATAAATAAGACTTGGGGGAAAAAAATGACAATGCTGGTTCTCTGATTAAGTCAAATCATAGTATGCCAATTAGACTTTCTTTTTCACAGCAGTAATGTACTGATAGAGATTTCCCTTATTACAAAACAATTCTCAAAAATGTTTTTAATGTCCATATAATAATCAAATTAGTTTTCTTTTTACCAAAAAATTAAGTTAAAATGGTATGCATACTTCTAAACACAACCTCTGACAATTTACTGTAGCAGCTCTGAAGCAACACTGCAATTTACCACTGTCCATTCCAACCTTTTCAGATTCAATTAGAGATCCTCCAGGTTCATTCACAGCAGCATGTTTCAAGAAACATTGCCACATCCTATCCTAACAAAAATCAAAATAAAATTTAACACAGGAAAATTGGAAAAGCATAAGATTATAAGTAAAATACAAAATACATATGTCAGAAGGATTTTTTTTGCACATTTTCTAGTTAAAATACCACCTAGATTTAATTACAGGTCAGTAATTTCTAGTTAGTTTTGTTTAGTTAACTCCTTTATAAAAGATTCATAGGTTAATGGCAAAACAGGCTTAAGGTTCTGATCAAAGGCTAAGCATTAGCATATGCAAATTTACAAAATGCATGTAAAACTGATTATTATTATCCTTTTTACTTAACATAATAATATGGCTGCCCAAATTTAAAGCACAGTGACAAATTCAAAATCTTCCAGAAAATCAATAAAATGTATTTTCTTTTAGCCACATGAAATGATATTTTAGCACAACAAATTAACCGTTGATTATTGTCACAGATTAGGATGACAACATGTAGAAAATAAAATAAGTTTTTAAAATTGTTGAAAGTGTTACTTTGTTTTAAATTTTTCAAATTGAAAAAAAAAGCACTTACTAGGTTTATCAATTTTGATATCTATACGAAAATATTAAATTATTCAAAAGTACCAAGTAAATCATGTTCACACGACTCTCTTAGAACAAAAAATGCTAAAAAATCCATTTTGAAAAATTTGTCCCTTATTGTGTTTTAAATTTGGGCAGCTGAATACATGAGGTCATATAACTTATATTTTTATAATTTCTTTTTGACAATTATGGAAAAAAAAACAAAAACAAAAAAAAAACTGAGCTATACATTAACTTTTGAAAATTTATAAAACACACGCAAAACTGATATTATAATTTTCTTTAAAAACTAAATATTAGTGTACAAATTACTATGAATGTTTATGATAATATATTTTTTAAAAGCGAAACTGAAAATTTAAGTTATAATTTACTCACCCTTGATAACTTTCTATTAGCAAGCATGAAAAAATATAAATTTCATATTAATAAAAAGGCAAAAAATTTGGTATAAAAAATTATGGATGATATAAATAACTATAGGTAGTCATTTTTATGCTAAAAAAAAAAAATTAAATTAAATTAAAACTTTTCAAAAAAAAAAAAAAAGTAGGGAACATTATACTAAAAGTTGCATATTAATTAGGGGCAAATATTAATGCCGTATTAGCCTAACTATAATGTGACCCCAAAATTTTTCATCAAGATAATTAGAACAATCTCTTATATTTAGACCTTGAATTTAGCACGAGTCAGGTTTTTAATGGGAAAAGATCAGTCAAAAAATATTGTGTTATATTCAGCTAATACGGAACATTTTTACACAAATACTCTACGGATTTAAATTTTAAGAATCTACAAATTTTCATTTATTAATGTTATGTTGACTCTTAAATGTGTTCATCTAAAATATAGCTTTAAATAGACTTAAGATTTTAAATCTATATAAGTAATATGAGTTTTTAACATGCGTACTGCCTAATAGAAATTATTTCTTTGAAAAAGTTCATAGCTTGATAAAGCTTCAACAAATAAAATTGAAAATACCATTATCATTATTTAAATCATTAACATTAATCACAAATAATAATGAATATTAGAATAATAAATTGAAAAATATTAATATGTTTGTAATTTATTATTAAAATTGAAAAAAAATGAATAAAATATAACAGCAGATATCTTAATGTTTATGTACTAATGAGAAAGATGCACATTCAAATGTAAAAAAATATCGTATTTTGTAAACAAAACCAGAGGATAGAATTAGTCCAATATTACTTACTTGAGGAAGGGGTGGCCCACAACCTGCTAAATTTAAGCGATCAACAATTTCTTGAGTTGTTTTTTCAATTCTTAAAATCTCTTTGCAAGCAGTTTTGCATTGAGTACTGGTAGATTTATCACAACAATGAATATCTGAAATGTTTTAATAAAGTAAATAAATTATGTATGAAAAAAGTTAAGAAAAAGTTTTTTACTTTTTCATTTCAAAGTATTAAATTAATTTATAAGGTAGAGAACAATGTGTTATTTATGTTATTTGTTAATCACATCAGTACAATTTCTCATATATGTGATGTCGATTAATGGAATGAAGAATACATGATAGTAATAAAAAGAAAATCTGGAGTGACTCCACTCGACTTTCCGAACACTTACGATTAAGATCATTACCAAGCATTTAAATAAATTTTAATCGATGAATAATTCAAACATATATACCAAATTGAAGTTCAATCGAATGTACCGTTTAAACGCTAGAGCACTTTCAAGAATTTCTCACCATAGGCCATAATGTAAAAGAAATCTTTGTCGTAGCCCTGTAGAAAAACTAAGTTCTATGCACATCAAAATCAATACCGGTCTTACGTTGGTGGTTTATAACATGTATCCCAATTTGAGCTCAATCGAATGTATTGTTCAAACGCTAGTGCACTTTCAAGAATTTCCTCCCATAGGCCATAATGTAAAAGAAATCTTTCTCGTAGCCCTGTAGAAAAACTATAAGTCCTATACACACCAAAATCAATACCAGTCTTGCGACGGGGGTTTATAACATATATACCAATTTGAGCTCAATTGAATGCCCCGTTCAGGAGCTATCGTGTTCACTCACATACACACAAACACACACACACACACACATACATACATCTCGTAAAAATAGCATAAATGAATTCAGAAGACCTCAAAACGTGTAAATACACCAAAATCTCGAATTCGAATTTTTTCATGATTACAATACTTTCCTTACATGATACATGTTCGGAAAGTAATAAGTTTTTGTACTACTTTTTTATGAGAGTTGAGATAAATACATTTTAATGCAATGAAGGATTTAAAATTGTTGTTACAAAAATATAGCATTTTACTTTATTTAATGAAATAAAAAATTATTTTTATAAATCACCAGCTGCGTGCCCCATTCTTCGCACAATAGGGAATGGAAATTTTTCTTACATGTGTAATTTGAATTGATTCCAGTGATGTGGAATCTAAAAATAAACAAAACTATTTGACTCTTGGCGTAAAGTTACTCATTAAGTTAGTATGAGTACTAACCTGGGACCATTGTGATATTATGACACAAAAAAAACTATGTCGGTGTCCTTCGAGATCAGAAAAAGAAAAGCTTGATGGTTTGCAGAGAACTCCTCACTTTCAAAATGTCTCATTTTTACATCATACTGTTTTTTAGGTTTAAGTTATAGCATTAATACCTTTGATACACCATGATATGGACAACCATTTTATTTTATAATTAAATAGCTGCATGTCTGCTCTTTTCAAAGCAAGAAAGAACATTTTCCTAAAATATGAGTATAACCACTTGTGACAAAACAATCTCCGAAAAAAAAAGTTCATATATAGTCTCTTCTGTTGAAATTACCATGGGATATATTAATGTGAAGTAGAATTACGTATGGTTTAGTTAGCTGTAAGACGACTGTTGAAAAATGAACAGAACACTTTTAGTTTCATGAAACATTTATAATGTGGTATATTGTGCTTTAATCAATATTATCCTAGCATATCTACTAATACTACTTATATTACTTATACTTAATTATTACTAATACTATATAGTTTTGTTTTTCCTTCTTTAATACTTAATTTAAAGAAACGATTTGGATATTTGCCACGAATGTAGCCTGGTGATTCTTTACAATTTACACATTAGCATAAACTATAATAATTTCCCTTTATGGTGGCAATTAAAACAGCTCTCTATATATTTTTATGCATAATACTTATTAGATGGGCATATTTAGCACCACAAAATATTTCTTGCTATTTGAAAATGTGCCCCATTTAAAAACTCAATCAAAAATAGTGCTGCATCATTCATTGTTGAAAAAAACAGTATTCAATTCTTTTTCTGGCTGCATAACAGAGAAGTTTCAGATTACATCAAAATCTAATCCTGGAGGACAGACATTATAGGAATATGAGGTTTCTATTGGTTCATTCATGTTCCTGGAGGACAAACATCACTTGAAAAACAAATTTTTATTGATAGAGTCCATCGGTAGTCACGTGGTTGAACTGCTCAAATAAAATATGGAATTATTTCATGCATGGCGTATGTTTTGCTTGCGAGTCTGTTTTCTGATTTCATATTCGAAAGGGGTTTTAAACTCATTACATCAAAATGATGTAGATTTCACTTGCAAAAACTTGGGGATCTTGTTTGAAAGTAGTTTTGTTTATTTCTTTCAACTGGCAGCTAATCTGTCTACGTTGCCATGATGACAAAAATCACAAGCTTAATGTCAAACGAAATCATAAAGAGGCAACTGTTGTATTCAAAATCCTTCTTTACTTAAAAATTCGTAAAAAATCTCCTCATTCATATTTTTTCCTGTATTTTTTTTAAAATAGAGTGAAATGAATGTTCCCTCATTTGTCAAAATATCAAACAGTTATGACTGATAGAATTAATGCAACAGTTTTAAAATTATTTTATGAAAACTTTCATCAAAAGTGATCTTTAGTTTAAAAATTCTTAAAAATCTACAAATTATGTTACATATTAAGAAGAAACTGTCTTTAAAAGAAAATTTTCTCCTCTATCCGATGATGCAAATACCGTTTTGCTGCAAGCGTAATTACCACTGTTATTAAGCATTAGTACAGAAAAAATGCAAAAATTTGCATAAAACTTAAAATAAAAAAATTTCTAGGTTGAATTTTGAGTGACAGACATCTTTTTATAATAAGTAGAGATATATTCCAATACAAAAATTCTTGTACATAATTATTTAGTACAGATGCTCACTTGAGTAACAATGAAAAACTACAAGAAATGGTTGTTCTACTAAAGCTTAACAGAATAATGAAATTAACTTGAAAATAGTTACAAATATTTATGTATATATTACTTCGAAATGGCACATCTACTGGAGTGACATGGATGTAAGTTTGAACACACTGTTGAATGGCAAAGTTGTCAGAGCAATACCTATGCACAGCATCTCTAACTTCTAGCGGAGGGGTGAAAGAACTATCAAACACTTTTTTGCAAGCATCTGTACAGTTCTTGGTTGAAGCATTTTGACAGCATCTTTCTCCATCTGTAATAAAATGGAAAATACATGTATGATGAGAGAAAAAAGTAATTTGGGTAATAACTATAAATTTCACAAAAAATGAACATCTCACTTAAAAATAATAAACTTAAACGTGAGTTTCATAAAACATGCTTTATAAAAATACAACAACAAATATAAGCTACAGATTATTCTAGCACTGAAAATTTAAGAAAAATTAGAATTTTGTAAAAGCAAATATTAAGAAATGCATAGCATTTAATATAAAAATATTGGTCATTTTAAGTATTAATTTATTAGTTAAATAAAATGAATAAACTAATGATTCCTTTTAAAATGTATAATTATATAAAATTATTTTAGAATAATTTTTAAATGTATAAATTTAATAAAATTATTTTAGAATTTTTAAGCGTAAAAAGGAATAAGATATGGAAGCATATAAATATACTAACATTCACGACGTTCAATGCAGGTATAAAAAGTTATTTCATCACTTTTTCTGCAAGATGATGTCAGATCCAGAATAGATTTAGCCTAGAAAAGCATCATTCTTAATGAGAATAAATTAGATAAATATAATAATAAAAGTATTTCTTAATTCTTAACATAATATATATAATAAATATGGAAATTTATAATGCCTCACTTGTAAACAAGCCATTTTGCATTTTTCTGACTGGGGAAGATGACAACAAGGTCTTCCAATCCAACCACTGCCCCTATCAATTTCTGAGTTAGAAAAGTACAGTAAGAAAAAGATACATATATACACAAATGCTGAATTCTACAACAACAAAAGGAAAGTTAAGTTTATAAGTGAAATATTCAATATGAAATGAAAATAACATAAATGAGTGACATGCTTTGAGATCATTAAAAACAGTCACATGAGCAGTAAAATAAAAAGACTTTTTGCTTCAATGGTAAATAATTAAAATAACAGAACAGATTTAGTATTGTGGAAAGTATATGTTTTTAAATTATGACGGATCTAGAAAAAGAAACAGAAGAAAAAAATTTATATGATACTTTTGAGCATTTGAACATGGTTTGGGGACACCACAAAAAACATATAACGTTTACTAAATAAATCAAAGGCAATGTCTAGTGCTGCCATCTATGAACGAAAATGAAATTCAATAACATTTTCGAAGAAAAGATTTTAAAATTCCTCAAATAATTCGCCAGTAAAATTGTTATTAAAGTTTATAATATTACTTACTACACAGGGGAAGAAATTAGAATATTTAGTAAGTGGTTCAAAAGACCAGTGACTCCGTGACTTCCCTGATCAGTAACATTTATTACTGACATGATTAAAAAAAAATTGCCCAACAAAAGAAATTATATGGGCAATATACAGGGTGATTCTTAATTCATCATCAATATTTAGTAGGGAGGTAGCGAATAGGAAAAGAAGACAATTTCGCATAGGAAAGCAAAGCATGAGCGCAAACGAACGCATCATGATGTAGGAAGCGCTTTATGACAATAACTCCCATTCACGCGCTGTGTACGACAGTTCTGTTAAAATAAACTTCACCAGCAACAGGGGTTCCGTACGTAATGTTTTTCATCAACTCCATAGAAAGAAGTCGATTGGAGGTAAATCCTGACACTGTGGTGGCCAACAAATCGAACCACTGCGACCATCCAAATTTTTTTGCCAGGTAACCACTCGCATTATTTTTCCGAAATGTTGAAGAAGTCGATTAGACTTCTTTGTATGGGGTTGATGAAAAACATGGCGTACGGAGCCCCTGTTGCTAGTGAAGTTTATTTTAACAGAGCTATCCATCGTACAGCGCGTGAATGGGAGTTGTTGACATAAAGCGCCCCCTACATCATGATGCGTTCGTTTGCGCCCATGCTTTCCTATGTGAAATCGTCTTCTTTTCCTATTCCCTATCTCGCTACTAAATATTGATGATGAATTAAGAATCATCATGTATATATATAAGTTCCCAGAAAAGGCTAGGAAAAGACGTTTATGTGGGTGCTTCGGGCTTGTAAAAAAAATTACGTTGGATGCTGAGCACCAGCAATCGTCTGATAACCCCAACACAATGATGTACACTCAAGGAGGGTTTCCCCCCCCCTCCCCAATTATGCCATTACGTAATATGAATATTTGTAAAGCATACGGAACTTTTTGCATTATTTCAGTACTAAAATGCTTTATTTGCTTATTAGTTGTGTGATATTTTAAAAGTTTAAAAAAAAATCTTTAATGAGGCCAAATGTATGTGGGTGCTTCGGCATGGACGTCCATATGAGTACTTTAAGACGAGGGGGGGGAGGGGTTATTTCTGGCATTTGTAAGGTCATCGGCAATCGCGCTTTCAAACATTTTAGTACTGAAATAGTGAAAAAAAGGTTAGCTAATATAAAAATGTTCACTATACCGACGGCTAGAGGGAGGGACCCGACCCCCACCTACTTCCCTATATGAGCACCCATGTCCTTTATAATTTAGATGCGCATGAGAAACTTCGATGAGACAATCACTGGCGTAACTATAGGGCGGTAGAACGGGCAAAAGCCACGGTCCCCCGGACGGAGGGGGAGCCTTTCCCAAATAGAAAGCTAGAAAAAGTGAACTGCAACATGTTGGTTGAGATTCTGTACAATGAGGAAGGACCCTATCCAACGAATTCATTACGGGCCCTAACAGTATAGTCACGCCACTGATGACGACGAGTGCTTTGCTACTGCATAATTCGAAAATAAAATTTTAGTGAGGGACAGTTTTTTTTTTTTTATGTGGTATGTCAGATCTCAAGCACCTACAGAAAAGTTTTCGTGGGTGCTAAATACTTGCATGTATTTAAAGGAAGTGCTTAATTTGCATGGGAGGGAGCACAGCTCCACTACTTCTTTTTTCTCGGTGAAATTTTACACTAAATTTAAATTTTTAATTACCATCGTAATTGTTTCTGTTGATATTAATTTTATTACATCGCAAACTAATACAGAGGTAACAAAAATTAACTTAATAATACCTTAAATTAGGTAATTAATTTTGTAAATTGCAATACAAAAAAATCAGGGCTCTTGCACTTTTTTGGATAGAAATTAAACCCTGTTTAAAGGCAACTGAATGACAGCTACTTTCAGCTTATCGCTGTAGTTCGGGAAAAAAAACATGAAATTTTGGTACATAGATTCAAAAAAATAAATTATGTCAAATATTTCAAATTTTTAGGATGTATGTTTTAGAAACTGCACTATACACTGAAATAAACAATAAACCTGTATCATTTACGAAATTTTTAGAAAAAATTCTTAAAAATCGAAAATTTTAAAGAAGTGTTACTCTTTATTTCGGTATGTAGTGCAGCTTATAAAGAATCATCCTAAATTTTTAGAATCCTTGGTGCGATAGTCTACTTTAATTTGTGTATTAAGACCGTTATGCAGATTTTGTTTCTTCGGCATACACCCTTATGTGCCTCGGAACTGGAGTAATTATAATAAAATTCCAATAAGTAGTAACTTAGCACATACTCTAAAATTTTAAAAAGTGCATGAAAAAAAAAAAGGAATCCAAACAGGTAATATTTTTGTCTACTTAAAATAATAATAATTATTATAATAGTTTCTCATAAGAGTACTAATTTAGAGGTGTATGGGGGTCATCTTAACTTTCAGACATTTTAGCACGAAAATAATATTTAGAAGTTCAGTATGCTGTAAAAATTTTTACTATACTAGGCGGGCTCAAATCTCAATCCCCCACTGCCACTTGCCTTCCTATCTGGCGCCCACGGAAAAAATGCCTTTCTAAAATTCAAAGCTTTTTCACAATGCGGCTCCCTACAGCCTGTGCGACTCCCTACAGTCCCACAGGCAATGCCTTTGCCCACTGTGCCCCTCCCCCCCCCCCTGTCTGACCCACACAAACAGACCTCATCCCAGAATCCTCATTTTCCATGGGAAAATGCATGAATACAATGATAGTATGTTACTATGTTAGCCCAAGAGTACCGGAAAACAGAGAATTTGAGACAAAGCCGCTGGCTACAATCAGAAGTTCACGCGGGAAAGATAACACAGGAGTTAGGTGAAAGACTCATTCCCATTATGGAAATGTTTTGAGATAGTTCTAATAATATTACTTCAGGATTCCGAAGTGAGTAGGTTTAATTGTTTTTATTGTAAATAGAGAACATCAAGGTCTGTCTGTTTACAAGCACCTAATATACAACACTTTGTATCTGCAGAGGCGCAGACAGCCAAGTCGGGGCCCCGGGGATAAAATCTTTGGGGTCCCTTTGCTATCCAGAAATCCTTTTGATGTCGTATTAGATCAATCATGTATACCTTATTAAAATTATTTATCATTTAAAGAAACTTTAAATTAATAGTAATTGTGAAATTATTAATAGAATTAAAGGTATTAATTTAAAACAGTATTATACTTAATAAACATCCATGCTCTAAAAAATACCAACATTTTGTTTTGAAGGTTTCGTCACCTCCATAGAGAAACTGTATTTGAAACGTTAACATTTTTGCATGGCATGTTTCCACAGTTAATATTTTTATTCATACTTCCATGCAAGCAGGCAGCCAAAAAAGTGGAAATTTCAAAATTTGTTATTGAAAGTCTTGATCTTTAACATTTTGTTAAGGAAAATTCAAATTTTCGGAGGCTGGGTGGGCCCATAGTCTCTCCTCTGTGTATACCCTTTCTTCTACTATTTAACAATGTGTCTCGGGGAAAAAAATGATTTCTTGTTAAATAAATCCTTTCTACTTTTAGTCATGGCAAACCGTTGAATAACACCGTCAATGTTTACTTTTCTTGCAAAAGAAGACTCTATCACTAACATTCCTCGCTTTTGTCAAGTGGGTGGTTTATGCTCTAGCTGGCTTTTTGTAATTTCATTCAAAAATTAATTTGAAACATCCGGGGACATAATATGAATTCGGACTATTTTTTTCACAAAATTGACAACACACAATTAAGTATCATATAAACAGCAAAAGTGGGGGCCCTTCACAAGCTGAGGCCCTGAGGATTTTTCCCTTGCTCCCCCTCCCTCTCTGCGCCACTGTATCTCTGGAACAAAAAAAGATGCCCATTCATCAAAAAGTGTCGGCGCTTTGGTGTTAATTGAATGAGACTGAGGCGAGGCTTCTAAGGTATAAAGGTTTGTCACTTTCTTCTAAAGTCTCAATTTCCTTTTCTTATTTTTGAATGATTTTAGTGCTCAGTTATTTATTGAAAAGGATGGAACAGACTGTCGTCCACACTAACATTTCGAGATACCTTCCGTTTCATTTTCTGCGAATATTTTGTTCAATTTTTGTTCTTGTTTAACAAAACGGAATTAGGTACTATTTGCTTTGATCTAGCCCAATGCTGTTTTTGTAAAATTATACTGAAATCATGGGCGCATGAACACACATTACTGAAATGTATGTCTCTCGTAATTTTGCAAATTTGAACACATAATGGTAGAGGGTAAAATAGCTCTACTTCAGGAGGATGCTCAAAATCATGCCTGGAGGTTATATGGCCTACAATTAAAAATACTTTTTGAATAATTATTAACTCTAAGATAAACAACTTTTTTTGTTCTGCTTTATTTTTCTGTTTGCATTTAAGTAGTTACCAATCTTTTTTATGTGGTCCTACACACATTTCAACATAGAAAACGTTGCATTAATTCATTCTGAGGAAATTATCTAGTTTAATTTTAAAGGTATAATGTTTGTAATTTTTTTAATTTGTTGGGGAAAAAAAAAAGAAAAGAAAATAGTCAAGGCTTAGCTGCAGCTGTTAACAGGGGTACAAAAATGTAAAAAAAAAAAAAAAAAATACAGGAAATGAATGAGCTGAGAAACAATACTATGAATAACATTTTTTGAAAACTCTGGGGATTTCAGACAGGGATGAGATAGATTAAACAAGAATAACATTGATCGTGAATTGTTACATTCGAAAACTAAATCACTTTTTATACAAAATTTTCATTTGCATGACAAGAAATTTGACCGATTGTGATATTATTGTTGCATGTTCCCCCCCCCCCCCCCCCAATACACTTTTCTTTTGCTTTGAAATTTATAATGATTAGTTAAAACCAATCAAAATTCTATCGCTAAAAGTAAAAAAAAAAATAAGTGAAATAGTGTAATACACCTCTTTCTGGTCCGATTTATTACAAGGGCAAAGGTGGGTGTGCGCCCAGGAATTCTCGAATTTTGACAGAGAATTTGCGTAAGGCAAACAAATTTAAGGTGACTCCAGCACAAGCAGATTTTTCTAAAAGAAGGGTATTTCATCAGAAATACTTCATTACTTTAAAAAGAATCTTGATTTTAACTGCTTTGCTGTTATCTTTACTAAGACACAAAACGGTGGAGACTTTCATTCTATGCCCAGCATTGCTTCACCGTAGTACAGATAATCGGATGCCAAAATTCACACTATTCATTTAAATTAAACTTTGAATGTCACCTTCAGCGCTGGGAAAAAACACGCAATTTTGGTATATAAATACAAAAAAGAAAACTAATTATCTCAAGCACTTCACAATTTTTAGGATGTAGGTTCACAAGCTCTACTAGACACCCGAATAAACGAGAATTTTTTGCAGAATGGCCACTCTTGGAAATATTTTGCTGTGCAGTTCCACATTTAAGGTTTTTTTCTGAAAGTTTCATGAAAGTTTTCACATTTATTGCAATGTGTAGTGCAGCTTGTAAAGAATTATCCTGAATTTTTTCGAATCCTTGGTGCAGTTAGTTAATTTTAATTTGTGTACCAAATCCGTGAGACAGATATCGTTTCTTCGATCTATACCCTCAGATATTGGATATTTTATGTGGAGCTAAAATGACTATTTGTATTACATATTTCCCACTGGTAAAAATGTGCACGAAAAGTCAAATGATTGAGTTGTTACAAGCAAGGAAGCAAATAATTATAGGAAAAGATTGAAGGGTAGTTGGAAAAGATTCCATAAGGTTGGAAAGTGTATCGTTATTCATGAGTGTGCCGTATTTTTCTTCTTTGTTCCATAAAAACCCATCTTCGGAATCGAAATCTATCTTAAAATCACCTACTAAAACTATTTTACAATCTTAGCCAAGTACATTCCAACTGTACTCCCCCTTTAAAATAAATTGTCACGTTTTGGCACCAAACTTAGCGATCCTTTATCAAAAATTACAAACCACCTTGTGCGACTTTCAACATTTTGTTACCCCCCCCCCCACGGACTTTTAGGGCACCCACAGAAATTTTGTAAAGTCGGCGCCTCTGTTGTGGACTTGTCGAGAAAAGAAATTCCAGTTAGAGTAGTAAATGTGACGGATAAGTCGAAGGTGATAAAGAAAAATGAAGTGTTGGCGACATGCACTCCTGTTACCTGCATTAATAAGAACATCAGCCAAACGACAGCTAAATATTCCGAGTGCCTGACGAAGGAATTAATACAAGACATGGAGTTAACGGCAGAACAGAGAAGCGCTGCGGCGAAAGTAATAGCTGAATTTGAAGACCTCTTCTCCCGTACTTCGGGTGACTTTGGCCGTACGAGCTTAACTCAACATAGGATAGATACAGGCAGCCATTCTCCCATCAAGCAACATCCTAGGCGGCTGCCGTTTGCTAAGCAAGAAGAGGTGAGCAGACTTTTAGAGGAGATGCAGCGTGATGACGTCATCGAGCCATCGACTAGTCCCTGGGCCTCGCCAATTGTTTTGGTCCGAAAGAAGGATGGTTCCACCCGGTTCTGTGTTGACTACAGACGTCTGAATGACATTACCAAGAAAGACAGCTACCCTTTTCCCAGGATAGACGACACTTTGGACACTTTATCGGGAAACGAATGGTTTTCCACTCTGGATCTGAAAAGTGGTTACTGGCAAGTGGAAATTCATCCCGACGACCGTGAAAAGACTGCGTTCACCACGGGACAAGGATTATGGCAGTTCAAAGTTATGCCTTTTGGACTCTGCAACGCACCTGCTACATTCGAGCGACTAATGGAGACAGTGTTGAGAGGACTTTCCTACGAAGCATGTCTCGTTTATTTGGACGATATCATCATCGTCGGAAGGACTTTCGAAGAGCATCTAGAGAACATCCGAAAGGTGCTGCAGAAATTAAAGGAGGCGAACTTGAAACTGAGTCCATCGAAGTGCAACTTGTTCCGTCGGGAAGTACGTTACCTCGGGCACATAATATCCGCCCACGGAGTCCGAACCGATCCCGAAAAGACGTCCGCAGTCCAGAACTGGAGTCGTCCCGAGAATATCCACGACTTAAGAAGTTTTCTCGGTCTGTGTACTTACTATCGAAAATTCGTGAAGGGCTTTTCTCAAATTGCAAGACCTCTTCACAAATTGACCGAGACTGGAGAGAAATTTCTATGGACTGAGGAATGTGAGGACGCATTCAACGAACTGAAGACGGCTTTAACATCTTCGCCGATCCTGTCGTATCCTCACCCTGACAAGCCATTTATCCTGGACACAGACGCAAGTAAGGAGAGTGTTGGAGCAGTTTTGTCCCAGGAGATAGATGGCCAAGAACACGTCATTGCTTACTGGAGCAAATGCCTTTCAAAGGCAGAACGTAACTATTGTGTTACGAGAAAGGAACTTCTTGCTATCATTAAGGCCGTTGAGCACTTCCATCATTACCTGTACGGCCGAAAGTTCCTGCTCCGAACGGACCATGCCTCTTTAACCTGGCTTCTAAATTTCAAGAATCCAGAGGGCCAAATAGCCAGGTGGATACAACGATTACAAGAATATGACATTGAGATACGACATCGGAAAGGAGCATCTCATGGAAATGCAGATGCTTTGTCAAGAAGGCTCTGTATAGACAGCTGTCGCTATTGCTCCAGGGCAGAGAAAAATTACCATCTGAAACATCCCGTTGTCCGCCAAGTTACATTATCGACACCATCCCAAGATCCCTGGAGTGACGAAAATGTTCGGGCGGACCAATTAGCAGACAGCGACATCAAACCTATTGTGGAATTTATGGAAAAATCCAGCGCTAAGCCCAGTTGGCAAGAAATATCATCTTACAGTCCGGCAACAAAACAGTTCTGGGCTTTATGGGATTCGCTTCGCCTGAGGAATGGAGTCCTGTATCGTAAATGGGAGTCGGACGACGGCAAGATGCTCCGATGGCAGTTAGTACTCCCTCGTTCGAGGATTCCGAAGGTTCTAGAAGAACTTCATAATGGCTACACCGGAGGCCATTTTGGCATAATGAAGACCCTGCAGAAAGTTCGCGAGCGCTTCTACTGGGTTAGGGCTCGAGGCGACGTCGAAAAGTGGTGTCAAGCTTGTGACGCCTGTTCCGCCCGTAAAGGCCCGAAGAAACGAAGCCGTGGAAGACTACATCGTTATAATGTAGGAGCGCCTTTTGAGAGGATTGCCCTCGACATCCTGGGACCTCTTCCGCGAACTTCGGATGGCAACAAATACATCCTAGTTGTCATTGACTACTTCTCTAAATGGCCCGAAGCGTTTCCTATTCCCGATCAAGAAGCTACGACCGTAGCAGAGGTATTGGTGCAAGAATGGATTTCCAGATATGGAACCCCTCTGCAACTCCACTCCGACCAAGGAACGAACTTTACCACTGCAGTCTTTAAAGGACTTTGTCAACTTCTCGGAATAGACAAAACACAGACTACGCCTTTACACCCGCAATCCGACGGCAAGGTGGAGAGGTTCAATCGCACAATTTTGAACAACCTCTCGCTCCTGGTATCTAGGAATCAAGAGGACTGGGACAAGAAACTCCCCCTCTTCCTGTTGGCCTATAGGAGTGCCGTCCACGAGACTACCGGCTTCACACCTTCCCAGATGCTGTTCGGCAGAGATCTTCGTCTTCCCGCCGATCTAGTGTTCAGCCGCCCTCCAGATGCGCCTTCATCGCCAGAGGAGTACGTGGAAAACCTTCGGGCACGGTTTGAACATGTGCATCATTTTGCTCGGGAGCGGATCAACCTGAACACGGAAAAGATGAAGACTCGCTACGACACGAAGGCTACGGGACACGAGTTCAACGCAGGTGACAAAGTTTGGCTATGGAATCCTACTCGACTTAAAGGCCCGTCTCCCAAGCTGCAATAGCCGTGGGATGGTCCGTACACAGTCCTAAACCGGCTGAATGACGTCATCGTACGGATTCGTAAGTCACCAAACTCGAAGCCAAGAGTTGTACATTACGATCGGCTTGCCATCTACCGCGGTTGTAATTAGCTCAGACCATGGTCACTATGGCGTAATTCCTCTTTTCTTTCAACTCTCATTTCTTTCCTGTCTTTCCCTTCTCTTCCTCTTTCCTCAACTCTCTTTCACTCACTACTTACGCCATGTTTAGTGTACATATTTGTAATATTTTGGTTTCTATTAATGTGTATTTGTTTATTACATTTATTGCTTATTAGTGTAATTGTTCATTATGTCTATTATTTATTAATTAGAGTGCATTTGCTTACTGTGTTTATTGATTATTTGCTTAAATTATGTTGTTAAGATTTGGTTAAAGGTTGGACACTGTATATTTGTGTGACCTCCTAACCGGGGATTGTACTGCCCGGGACGTGCAGTCCTTGGGAAGGGGGCAATGTTACGAATTTTCGGGGCAACCCGCTGCTCTGGGGCTTAAAATGGTTTAAAATTCATATTCTACGCTTCAAATAGATAAATTTTGCTTTTTGTTGCATCAAAATCGGCCAATTAGAACCGGAGATACGGAGGTTTCGCTTTCCCATATGTTTTTCTATGGGCTTCTAGAAATCTCGAGAAATATTAGTCCTAGAGCTTAGATCTCTTCACTTTTGAGGACTTATTTTTGGCGCCAAATTTGGCGATATTTCGCCAAAAGTCGCCAAGCTTGGCGACTTTTTGGTCATTTGGCGCGATTTTCCCAATGGGGCCTGGAAGTTGTTTTTCCTGCATTAAAAACGCATAATAACCTAACATTTCTCTTCTATGACGTAATCAATATTCACGCGTTATGTAGAACCTATATTGATTTCAGTTAAGAGGTGAATTAAAAAATGTAAATATATGTTAAAAAATTATGAAACAGATCAAATTACACGTCATGTATTGGTAAAAATAGATGACATGTATTATGGAACTAAATGAGGAAAGTTTGCGAGAGAAAAATGTAAATGAAACGTTACTGGTCCGACAGACCAACACATTTTATATTCTACTAGCACTTTATATATTTTAGCTGTCTCATACAAGCGAACCACCTTTAATTTCGAGCCCTGACAACTGTAAGAAGCTAGCGTGTAACTAGCTAGCTAGCTAGAATAAGCTAGAGTGTACTAGGCTAGCTTCTGCGAAGCAGTAAGAAATTGAATCAGACAGCAGCTAAAATAAGGCAATTGAATTTTTGGCGTTTCTGAGTTAAGCCAATTTCTCAAATAAGATTAATCTAAAAATTTTGATAGTAAAAAAAAACAGCCCTTATTGGTGCTTACGTATTATCCCGGCGGTCATTCCCGCCAAACTATTTTTTCGTCAATTGTGCTGGCAAACTTGCCAATTGTATTCGGAACCACTAATAAATTCACTTGTCATGGATTTATTTATCTTAGCGAAAAATCGCTCGTCTTGGCGGACCACCGGGATTATACATACCCCTTTATTTTTGTAAAGTAAATAAAAAACTTTGTAAAAAACACACATAAGAAGTTAGAGGTAAGAAGATACGCACGTTTCGGTCAAAAATTGTTTTAGACCTTCATCAGTCCAAGCCCTTCGTCTCAAGGAACACAGGGAATTGAAAAGAGATGAATCTCTTTTCAGTTCCCTGAGTTCCTTGCGAGGAAGGGCTTGGACTGATGAAGGTCAAAACAATTTTTGACGGAAACGTGCGTATCTTCTTACCTCTAACTTCTTATGTGTGTTTTTTACAAAGTTTTTTATTTACTTTATCGTTTAACACCAGTAATTTGAGTGTTTTTTACCGCCCTTTATTTTTGGTTTCAAAATGGGAGAGGCTCTGGGCTGTAGGTCCGTCGTTTTGCGAAAATTTTGCGGAAAAGAGCTGTTTCCTAATCGCTGAAGAGAACTTAATTCTTAAGCAAGTTTAGGCAATTTGTAAATTAATGATGTAGACTAAATTGCATGAGCTTAGGCGTTGAGTTTGAGTTACATGTGTGCGCCGTAGAGCTTAATCTCTTTTACACCCAATCAGGGACTTAACCAGGTGGTGGTCCATGGGAGTCTGGATTGTGTTTTGGACTTTTGCTAACTGGATATCAATAATCAACCTTTTTTTTTTTGTGGGAACCTTTAATTTTTCCACTTTTGGGTTTTCACCGACATTTTTTTATACGTCTATTTTGCCAGCTATTTATTATAAATTTAAAATATTATTTATTCAAGCAAAAAACAATTTGGGAGCTCAAAGCGTGCATTTGGACCTCAGTTTGTTTGCTTTTGGTTATGGTAAGGCTGCGCGTTGCTTAGTTTTTTTGTGATGTTGCTACATGGACGTCGTGAGACATTATTCTATAACTTCACATGTTTGTCATGAAGGGACTTCACAGAATGCGTGCATTTGTGATGTGACGAAAGGACGAAATCTAACGTAGCAGTAAACGTCACTGCCAACATGATTGCTGCATGGATTATGGTTTGAGTCAGTAGCCTTTAACATCTGGGTGCGTCCAGAAAAATTTCAAGGGAGGGAGAAAAAGTATGACGAAACATTTAATCAAAAATGCGTTATTTGTTTTCCCCTGTTCATTTTTAATTTTGAATCCATGTTTAACTTGCTTGTTTTCATCATTAAAATACGCAATGGAGCAAGTCTTACTTCTTTGACGAGTGTCTGCTTCCCGCCTTAGGTGTTTGAATGCTCCGCTGGTCACCAGCGTAGCGCATTATATACAGGGTATCCCAAAAACACTGACCTAGGCTTTTATTTCTTAAACATTAATCACTGACATATACTATACATTACAAAGTAACGTGAAAAAAAAAAAAAAAAGTATGGAATTTTTGTTTTATGTCACTTCTCAATGAGTCATAATAAGATTTAATATAATATTTATTAATAATTATCGCGTCATAATAACAAGTTACAATACTCGACGTCCGCAATCACGTTGCATTGCAATTCAAGTGCACACTGTGTCCTTCTTCACTTCAGTTCGCTTGCTACAGCTTGTTGCCACATACATATAACATCTCCCCTCTTTACAAGAGAAGTATTAATGAATTACATAATTATTATATTTAGAAGGGAATCGCACAAGACAGCCACTTCTGGTTTTATAAGTTGTAGAATCATTATTTTGAGGGTGAGGATAATTATTTAACACTGTGCTTTCAGTATTAATATTTTCAGGATATTCAGTACCAATATCATCATAATCAGAGAACACAACATCCTTCTGATTCTTTGTTTTCCTCAAATGGCACTTGTTCCGCCTAATCACCCTATTTCTTTTATTTTTAACCCAATATGATCTTGGTGTTGAATGTTTTTTAACAACTATAGCAGGTTCCCATATATTTCCCTCCCTTAACATTACCTTTTCCCCTGGAGCAAATTCAGGTCGTCCTTGAGCATGTCTATCATAATAATTTTTGATCTTTCTTTGCTTACATATTCGCTTTTCTGTATTTGGATTCCTTACAATTGGTTTTAACTCAGTTTGCGTAATTGGCAAACGTGTTCTTAAATTTCTGCTTAACAGTATTTGACTCGAGGATAAATTTACGTCTGAAATCGGAGTGTTTCTAAATTCCAGTAATGCCTCACTCAATTTATCAACTCCAGCTTTCTTAAATATGCTCTTGGCCACCGCTACCATTTTTTCTGAAAACCCATTAGCTTGAGGGTACCGAGGACTGCTAGTTATTATTTCAAACCCCCAGTCCCTTGAAAATTTTTTCATTGCCAAACTATTAAAAGGAACATTATCACATATTAAGGTTTTGGGAATACCGTGTGTTGCAAATACTGATTTTAATTTGTTTATGACTTCCATTGCACTTTTGTTTCTTATAAGTATTATGTCTAACCATCTTGTTAAATAACAGCCAATTACAAGATAGCTTTTCCCCCCATACTCACATATGTCAGTACCAACCTTTTCATATTCAGGAATTGTTTGAGAAATCAGAGGTTCTTTAATTGTCTGTGGTCTGTATCTGTCACAAACAATACATGTAGAAATCATATTACTTATGTCATTGTTAATTCCTGGCCAAAACATTACCTGTCGAGCTCTAGCCTTTGATTTTTCTATCCCACAGTGAGCTTCATGTAATAACCTTAACATGCTGTCCCTTAAAGCTACTGGTACTACAACTCTATTATTAAAAAAAACTAAATCTTGTTCAACACTTATTTCATTTTTAAATTTAAAGTATGATCTAGCTTGTTTAGGAACTTTTTCAATGCTGATTGGCCACCCATTTTCCCAATACCCTTTCACTATCTGCAGCCCTTCATCTTTTGAAGTAGCTG
Source organism: Cheiracanthium punctorium (assembly GCA_038373885.1). Taxonomy (NCBI): domain Eukaryota; kingdom Metazoa; phylum Arthropoda; class Arachnida; order Araneae; family Cheiracanthiidae; genus Cheiracanthium; species Cheiracanthium punctorium. The sequence continues at coordinate 405,260 of JAWZYV010010900.1, read as the reverse complement.
TCTGAAACTCCTTTTTCTTACTTTCTGACATTTTCAGTTGTTTTGTTAATGTATGAACAACCTCAGTTATGTCAAAATTATCTTCACTAGTGTGTATATCAATATATGAGCGGGATAGCAAACCTGCAATATACATAAATTTTCCCGGTAAATATTTAAGTTTTAAGTCATATTTTAGAAGTTTAATTTTTATCCTTTGTAGCCTGTTTGATAATACTTTAGCAATATTTTTGTTCATTATTGAAACTAAAGGCTTATGGTCAGTCTGTACTTCAACCTCTCTGCCATAAATGTAATAATGAAATTTATGAGCAGCAAATAAAATACTGAGAAATTCTTTCTCAATCTGCGCATAGTTTTTTTTCAGCACTAGTTAAACTTCTAGAGGCAAATGCAATTGGCTGCCCATTTTTCAATAAGCAACACCCCAACCCATCTTTAGAACTGTCTGCTTGTATGGTGATAGGTTTGCTAGTATCAAAGATTCCCAAAACTGGAGCACTGGAAACTAACCCTTTTAACTTTGCGAAAGCTGCAGAGTGAAGCTGCAACCACTGCCATTCTACTTTATTTTTTTAAAGCTCCCTTAGCACTGCAGTCTTGTCAGAAAAATTTGGCAAAAATCGCCTCAAATAATTAATCATGCCCAACACTCTTTGCAATTCAAGTTTATTTTGAGGATCTTTTAACTCAGTAATAGCTTTAATTCTCTCAGGATCAGGTCGCATGCCTGATGCACTAAATAAATGCCCCAAATATTTAACTTCACTCACTCTGTATTGAAATTTCTGTTTATTAAATTTAATATTTAATTGTTTTGATCGACTGATGACTTGGTCTAAAATTCTGTCATGCTCATGGACTGAGCTGGCAGCAATAAGGATGTCATCAAAATAAATCAACACCCCTGGTATATCCCCAAAGTTCTCTAAATTTCGCTTCTGAAAAATTTCTGGGGCACAAGAAACGCCCATTGGAAGCCTCAAAAATTTATAGCATCCAAATGGTGTGCTGAAAGTGCAAAGATTACTACTATTTTCATCTAACGCAATTTGAAAAAATCCATCTTTCAAATCTAGCACCGAGTAAACTGATTTGTTACATAGTTTTGGTAAGATTTCCTCAATGGTAGGAATTAGAACCCGTTCTCGTTTAATAGCTTTGTTCAGATCCTGAGGATCAAGACATATTCTCAATGAACCATTACTCTTTTCAATTATCACAAGATTACTTACCCATCCTGAAGGTTGATCTACTTTTGCAATAATACCTTGACCCTCAAGTTCTTTTAACTTTAATTCAAGTTTAGGTTTTAAACTCAATGGCACTCTACGTGGTGGTCTTACAACAGGATTCACCTGTTCATCAATTATAATTTTATATGTGCCATTAAATTTCCCCACACCTGCAAAAACTTCTGAATTGTTGTGAATAAATTGATCTTTAGAAAGATCTACACTCATATAATGATCTAACTTACCTTTATTTGGAACTTCAATAACATTAACATATTGAATGAGGCTTAATTTGGTACAAGCTTCTAGTCCCAATAATGGGCGGGACTGAGTGTTAGATACTATGGAAATTCACGTATGTGATCCTCACCACCCAAGGCACAATGTAACTCTACAGATCCAATAGGTTTGACCTTAGATCCCCCAAATGCTTGTAATACAATATTAGATTTTTTTATCATGTTATTAGAGTTCAACATTTTAAATTTGTTTAAAAGTAAAACGTTCACTTCAGCCCCAGTGTCCAACTTGAAAGTTACAGGTTTCCCTGCCACAATTAGACTTTTAGTCCATTCTTTAACGGTGGAGGCTGAATTAACACATTTAATATTTGCTACACTTAAGGAGTTCACAAAAAATTCTTCTTCATAGTCACTCTCTTCAGTATTCTGTCTTACTTCCTGTACAGGTTTAAATTTACATACACTGGAAAAATGATTTTTCCCGCGACACTGGAAACATTGCTTCCCAAAGGCTGGACACTGATTCTTCCGATGTTTCCTGTTGCATTTTCTGCACAAAAAGATTTCACTCCCAGAGCTTTCATTCCTTGTCTTTCTGTCTGTCATCACTGATGGTCTCGATTAGAGATGAGTTCGGGCTCATTTTTTGAAGCCCGAGCCCGAAGACTTTTAATCCGAGCCCGAGCAATATTATTAAAGTTGGAGCCCGAGCCCGAAATGTCAGCTAAAGACAAATAAAATGAACTACTTCATTAATAGGATACAATAAATTTTGGAGCTTCACACACCTTCTAGTCCCCCGTGCCGCTATTTTTTGAAATAAGTACGTCTATTTATCCCATAAATCACTTTTTAAAATTCGTTTCAAGGAGTACGTTCATCAAAGGAGAAATTTTTCACGAGCCCGAGCCCGCCCGAAATCGTGAATTACAGAGCCCGAGCCCGAGTCGGGCCCGGGCTCGGGCTGAGCCCGTCTCATCTCTAGTCTCGATACCACTTCCACTGGCTCCCTTAACTTGGGTCCTTTTTTGTGCACCATGTCAACATTATGGCCCTGCACTGTCAGAGCTCTTTGCCGGCTCAACTCAGCCGCTTTGCCAATGTCAATAGCTTTCACTAAGCTTAGATCCGTCTCCCGTAGCATTCTCTCTTGAAGGCTTTCATCAGCCACACCCAGCACAATACGATCGCGAACTACAGAGTCGGCTTGATCACCAAACTCGCACGATTTCACAAGTTTTTTTAAATCAGTTAAGAAAGAGTAAAAAGTTTCACCTTCTTGTTGCTTCCTATTGTTAAATATAAATCGTTCAACTACTATGTTCTTCCTCGGAGTCGTATATAGCTCGAATTTTTTGATCACAGCATCGTAATTCTTTTGATCTTCATCTGATAGGTTGAACGTATTAAAAATTTCTACCGCTTCCTCACCAGCGGCATTTAGGAACAATGCTACCTTTACGTCAGATGCCTTGCCTTGATATCCAGATGCTATGAGCCAAATCTCGAATAGCTGCTTGAATCGCCGCCAATTATCTGCGACATTTCCGTCGAAACTTAAGCCTTGTGGTGGTTTGCAGAAATCCATTTCTTTATATTATTAAACTACTAGACTGAAAGTTCATTCTTCTTTACGACTACGCCATGTTTTATGTCACTTCTCAATGAGTCATAATAAGATTTAATATAATATTTATTAATAATTATCGCGTCATAATAACAAGTTACAATACTCGGCGTCCGCAATCACGTTGCATTGCAATTCAAGTGCACGCTGTGTCCTTCTTCACTTCAGTTCGCTTGCTACAGCAAAGCGAACTGAAAATCGATTAAAATTTTCGATTAAAATTCGATTAAAATTTTCAGGAGATTAAATCTAAACAAATATAAAACTTAAATTTTTATATGATCCTCGTACAAAACTTCCCAGTTAGTAAAATGTACTTCATACATTAATTAGGGGATTAGAAAGTTTCAGCCTTCATCACAATATGTGTCGGAGAATAAGTGAGAATAAATGCTGACTTAAAACAGTTTTCAATGGATCGCAAAGGTGAATATATCACAATAAATGATCGCATTTCAGAGATCGTACACAAATTATGAAATAAAACAATGCTTACATAAATACATAATACCTCTGCTATTACTGGTATTGTATACACACTCACTAACTTCATTTAAACATATCTTTGAGCCCACAGCGAAGGAAATTACCAATCTTATTGACAGGCCGGTTAGGGATGGACGCGAGACGAAAAATAAGTGTCTCGCGTCTCGCAAAATAGCCTAAAAGCTTGTCTCGTCTCGCAAAAATCCCTATATCGTAATGTTAAAAATGTGTGTCTCGTCTCTCAAAAAAGCTGTAAATCTCTGTCTCGTCTCGCAAAAAAGTCGTCTCGCGTCCATCCCTAGGGCCGGTTTTAAGCAAAAATATTGGGGGGGGGGGGGGCGTGTAAAATCCAAATTTGCCGATAATATATACCAAAATGCCTTCAAAAATATATACCAATTTTACCTGTCATTTTTACTTTAACGAATACATATAGAATACACTGCAGTATTCAATTTCATTACGAGCAAAGTGTAAATTGTTAACAATCACTATTGAATCATCTCAAAATTCTTCAATCAATCCTGCTAACAAATTGCTTACACCGCTACATCTATTTTTTATTGATGAAATTAGTATTTGGTTTTAACATGAACACTATTTTTTTTATTTTATTCAAACAATACAAGTTACTCCAATCTTGGTAATGACGCTTTTTAGGCTTGACGCTTGCATCAGAAAATCAATTTTTCTGGAATGTACAGGAATTCAAGTGCATTCTAGAAAAAAGTTTTAATTTAATAAAAAACTTATCTAATTCATCAAATAAGTTTAATTCTCTTTCAAATATCTTCAAATGAATAAGAGTAATGACAATGTAGGTTAAGAACTTAAAGAAACGAAATAGAAATACTTACTACAGTAAGTTGTTTACTGTTAGGCCTGGTTAATTCTTTTTCTCTGGATTTGCAAAAAATCTAGTTTTTTTTTTAGCATTTAGAAAGTACATGATGTGGTCCTTTTTCGCTTACAGAATACACTCAAATATAATAATGTGAAATGAAAGGAGTCTCCTCGTCAAGTTGGTTCATTGTCCACTTCCCTATTTTTTGTTTCTCGCCATCTCCAATACTTCAAAACTTGATTATAAGGATTCGGACTAAAAGTAAACACGCCGTTCCTTCACACTGTACCATATTTTGACTAACTTTTTTATATCCACATCGTCCACCACAATATCTCTCTCATTGCCCTCCACAATATATCAACATTTTATCGGCAAAAGCGAGTCAAGTCTCTCTTCTCCCATGGTTGATCTTGGAGGATTCATTATAAAATTGACTTGATTGAAAGATCTTTCATTTGTTGACTTTTATATCCACATTATCCACAATATCTTTCCCACATGTTGTAGACAAAAGCGAGTCAAGTCTCTCTTCTCCCATAGTTGATCTTAGAGGATTCATTATAAAATAAACTTGATTGAAATATCTTTCATTTGTTGACTTTTATATCCACATTGTCCACAATATCTTTCCCACATGTTGTCGACAAAAGCGAGTCAAGTCTCTCTTCTCCCATAGTTGATAAAATTGAGTTGATTGAAAGATCTTTCATTTGTTGGCACGGTCATAGGAGCAGTGTCACAGAGTTGAACCACAGAATTTGCTTTTGGAATAATGCTCTTTAATTCGTTAGATTTTAACATGATTTCTTCGAAACTTTTTGCATTTGAACAATTTTATCGTCTAAAATTTCAAGCTCTGCTTGAACTGTTTGAGCATCAGGCATTGATATTGATTTTGGAATCATACCCAAAAGTGATTGAACATTAGCAACGCAAAAAGCATGAAAATCGTAACAAGACTATGTTCATGATATAGTATAACTTATGATAAACTGTCGGCAGAACTGGTAATTTATAAGCTCAAATTTGCCGACAGTCCTTTGGCAACTGACGATTTTGCCGACAAATGTACTTTTTCATAAAGTTGGTCTAGGGGGTGGAAGGGGCTGATTGATAAGTACTTTTAATGTGCGTTATATTATAAAATTTTTATTATTTCACATCTCTGAGCCTTTTTATTATGAAAGTCTGAAACTTTTCACATCTACCAATTAATGTATGAGGCACATTTTACTTACAGGGAAGGAAACAGGTCTTTTCAATGATGGGAGCGAGCAGATTAAAGATGGGCTCAGTGTTAAAAATAAAGCATAATGATTCCGCCCTTAAAATAAACCCTCTGCGTATTCTATTTTAATGACACAACAAATACATTTGGATAAAAGTAATATTATTTAAGATTACAGATTTAAACTACTCTAGATGTGAATTTAAAAATTTAAAGTTGAAAAATATAATTTGTAGGTGCTCCAAAATTCGTAGTTCTTTTGCTGTGAAATTGAAGGTCAACGAATGAAGTTATACATCTTATTTCAGTCATTCAGAGGGTTAAATATTTATAAAAAGTGGTGCGCTACTAAAGTGAAGTAGAAGATTGGAGTTATGTCCAAAAAATTGCAGTTATACCTCTGCATAATCCTTCACAACTGGTGATAATTTCGTTGTGAAAAAACAAAACAAAACTAATATTATGTTTCAGGAAGTAACCTGGAAGGTGCGTTGTCCGATTAACTCACAATCATTCGTTATTTCAGCTTTTTTCGATGCGAACATCTCATTAAACACCTTGTCAAACGCAAAAATCATCAAGCTGCCCGATTGGAATTAAAGATACAGTTACAGTTATCACTTCATCATTTCCTTTCCACTGACAAATCAACCTAATTCAATAAAACAAGTGCACACGCGGAAAACAAAAAAAACAAAAAAACAAAACGGAATCATCGAGTAAATAAATTGGCAATCTGAACTCACCTTCCAACGTTAGGTTCATGCAGTTCCAGAAGGCATACTGAAAAAGAAAAAAAGAGAGTACAAATGCACAATTAGCATATGTAATTTGTTCTGCACTTTTATCAGGAGCGGCTATCTACGAGTCGTGCAGTATTTATTGCTTCAGATTTGCTTCGGTTCTGATTAACAGGGAAAGCCAGAGGGTTCGAAGCTATCTCGGTTCTTAATTCTGGAGTTTTGGCTGTAGCCAATAAATTATGCATAGTTCATTACTCCAAAGGTCTCGGGGAGTGCTCAGCTGTAATAAAATTGTTAACATATATCTTCTTTTACAGGAAGAGTTAGTTCTACCAAGTTGCTCATGTCCTGATAGTAATAAAAGTGCATGAAACAGTTCAGGGAGGGAAAAAAAAAGGGGAAAATACATTAAAAATGTTGCTTATTTTGTTTCGTAAATAATTTTTTTTGTAAAAAGGATTTTTTTGAACAAATAAATTACACAAAGCATGTATTCTTTGAACAGATAATCCGGAAGGAATTATCTTATGATTTAGGATTGCAGGTTAAGGAAAATTTAAATAAAGTGGAATTTGCCTAAAATGGTTAGCGCACCGCGCTGGCATCCCACAGGTCTGGGTTTCGAGTCCCTGGGGCCTGGGCAAGGTCGACTCAGTCTTTTATATCTTGAGTGTGTCGATAAAATGAGGTCCAAGCTTGCTTGGGGGTCAAACACTGGGGCTTCACGTCAGGCTGACCACAGCCCAATGTTTGACTTTTGGACCTTGCCTAATATGATCATCCCCGGGACCTTACAAAGGTGGCAAAGTGTAGTGGTTTAAAGAGAAATTTTACAAATGAATCACTATGGACAAGTGGCCTTCTTATCAAGGTGGTCACTTTATCCTTTTTTTTTTTTTTTTTTTTTTTTTTTTTGCTTCACTGCAATTAAATTATAAAGAACACTAGTTTAACGAAACCTACAGAAAAATTATCCGCGTCCAAAACATATATTATGTAGTGTTATTACATAAAAAGTCAAACACAATAGCTTTATAAAGCTTTAACCCTTTGAGGCGCAACCCTTTCCCAATGCTGAAAAAAGGGCAGCCGTTGCCATCGCTCGACTTAACTACCAGCAAGATGGCGGACGATCGACGCAGCTGGCTGTGCCGGCACAGCCAGCTGCGTCAAAAAAGGGTCTCTAGATCTGCGGCACGCGATGGACGTTTCGATCGTCCGCCATCTTGCTGGTAGTTAAGTCGAGCGATGTCAACGGCTGCCCTTTTTTTCAGCATTGGGCAACCTGTCCAGCTGTTCCGAATTCTTCCATTTTTCGGCAGATGTCAGTGCTGTTAAAAATAATCATGACAATTTTTTACGGGAAATGACGTGCTAAAAAGAAAAGCATTCTCATGGAGCTATGTCACCCGCAACTATTTTTATAGAAATCAACCTATTCTTCGCGACTGGCAACAGTCAAAACGTCAGAGTTTGGTGTTCTCAGAGCGGGAACACTGCCCGTTAAAGGGTTAAACATAAATATACAGCCATTTTCGCTTGTGAGTTTAGTTTTTTAATTTTTTTTTATTAGCCTTTCCAATAAAAGAAGAGGAAGAAAATATTCGACATTTTAGACACCCAGTTTTCTCCAATTAAGGCGACAATGTCACGGCATTTGAGGGATGTCACTTAAACGCTGCTTTTAAAGCCGAGGTCGCGATCGCATATTTTACGCAAAGAAAGTATGAGAGACGAGTCCGAAAACTGTCATTTTTTATTTCTTCTGCGACTGCTGTATCAGACAATGCCCAATCCGTTACGCATGAGGTTTGTGACACATATTTTGTGCAGTTTTATCGCTCAGTGTAATTTCCGAGAGAGACAATAAATATCGTGTATGGATTAGAAAGTGAGATTTGTGTAAGAGGCAAAAGTGTGAGTTTCGCTCTCAAAGCATGAGTAACGGCCGTTGCGTTATAAGGAGAAAAAGCGGGAGCAGCGATAATTGTCTCGTTATGAATAATTTATAAAGCGGAGAGTTATCGCACCCAGAGTACAGAAACACGAATACAAATGGATGCACATAAGGGCGAAAGCGTGTAAATAAGTGTAGTTTTACGGCAGAAGACTCACAGAAATAAGTTCTGTTAGTTTTATGAAATATTCTGCAACATCATGGGTCAGGCATGAAGGCTAATGGCTTGGAGCGCTTCACATTTGAAGGACCGAATCTGGAGGTTTTATCTAAAACAAAGCCCGAGCTTGAAGAGTAAATTATAACGAACTGATCTACACTGCATATTGCATAAATACACAGCATGTAGACGAAGATCAGCATAGGACAAATCACGTCACCGAATGCGATGACTTTTCAGAGCATTTTCTCGAGATACCTTTACAGTTCAGAAGCTGATGAAGAGGACGCCCTATTAAAAAGCAACCTTCTTTTTATTACATCCCTAGCGGCTGTATTCACCAAACACTTGACACGCGGGTTAAACCAAACTTGAGTGTTAAAGGGATCGGTAAGATATCTTACCGATGACTATAACACGTGTTTCAGGATTAATCCGCGTGTCAAAGGTTTGGTGAATATGGCCGTAAGAGGATCAACTTAGTTCGATAGTTTTATCGTGTATCACCACATTACGTATATGAGAATTTTCAATGTTCATTTCTGAACTCCTCGTTCATAAGGCCGGCACTCGAGCCCACCGATTCCCAACCTCTTAACATTGCGTCTCCCACCCCCAACAAAGGATAAATTCGGATGGCATATCCTTTTTTACATTCTTCAGCACACATTCCGTTTTTTTAATATTCGACAATGATGATCGAGTCGCCTTTTCTACAGAATATTGTTACCGGTAAAGTTTGAATAAACATTTTGAACGAAAATAGATATGCTTGGGAGTAAAAATAAGATGATTTTTTCAGACCATGCATTATCGCTTGCTCTTCGTCTGTTTTTCTCCCGTACCCCTGCAAGCGCACTCTGCGCCCCCCAAGGAGACGCGCCCCACCGGTTGGGAACAGCTGCTCTAGAGCCAGTCCTGACTAGTAGACTAGTTTGGTGTACTATGTATTAAAATATATATGTTACAGTGAAAACCCGAAATCAGTCAAAACCCGAATTAACTAGGGAAAACGCGTTCTAACTGAGAGCGTTAGGCAAAACCCGAATTAACTAGGCAAAACGCGTTCTGACTGACAGCGCTAGGCAAAACCCGAATTAACTAGGGAAAACCCGTTTTATTCGAGTAGCGGTAGCACATTTTCGAGGGGCCCCTACAGCGGAGGAATATTTTCCTGGGGGCCCCCTAGAGCGGAGGCATATTATCCAGGGAGCCCCTACAGCGATGGCCGGATCAACTGATTTTTTTCGGGTCTCGCAAAGTGCCAGCGTTAGCACATTTTACAGGGGACCCCCAACAGTGATGCCGGACCCATTGATATTTTTTGGGGTCTCGCAAAGGGCCAGCTTTAGCATATTTTCGAGGGGGGGGGCCCTAAAGCGATGGCCGGACGCAGTAATGTTTTTTTTTTGTGTCTTGCAAAGGACCAGCGTTAGCATATTTTCCAGGGGAGCCCCTACAGCGGTGCTGGACCCACCAGTGGCGACTCGTGGGATAAAGCAAGCACAGCCGGGCTGCACTTGAAATTATCAGCACATACTTTAAAATAATTTATTCCACTAACTTTCTTAAATTCAGATTAGAATTATGGAATTCCTATTGTAAATTTAAAAAAAATCTCAAAAAAAAACATATTGTAGTAACGGCCGGATCTCTCATTCAGAAAAAAAACCCCTTTAATCTTCCCGCAATTCAACTGCGAAAGTCGTTGGTACAGCCGAGGCCTCGCCTCGGTACAGCCCTCCGCGCTGATTAAGGAATTGGCAGCACCGTTGCCATGGTAACGAGTACGTAAGCAGTTTCTCCGGCTTAGGATAGCATAGGGTGTTTTAGCTGAGACACAGCCGAAGAAAGGGTTTCTGTCTTTTGCAGCACTCGTGAATTCGACGAACTGATTGGCTCGGACGATCAGTGAGGGAGAGAATTAAGACACAGAATATATGTTCTAGCCCAGCGTTTTTCAACCTGAGGGGGGCGCGCCCCCCGCAGAACTTTTGCAGGGGGGGGGGGAACGAGAAAAACTAAAGAGCAATAGGGCAAACTATAGAGCAGGATGCATTTTTTTAAAAAATCATCTTATTTATTCGCATTTTTACTCAAAGAATATCCATTTTCACTTAAAATGTTCATTATTAAAGATTAAAAATCTCAATGTATGCTGAAAAATGTGAGGGGGGGGGAGCGCCACTGTAAGTTAGCCTTTGTTGGGGGGGGGGCACGACGTTAAAAGGTTGAGAACTGCTGTTCTAGCCCATTCTAACGGAAACAATAGTTGTTTTTTGTTGTCTGGGAAGGTTGAAAATTTTTAGTCTTATTTGTTACTGCGTCCATGTGTTATTGGAATCTATGATTTAACCGTTTTGAAACAAGGAGCCCCGTTATTATCCAGTTTGCGTCTTGCTTGAAACTCCGTTTAACACATGGAAAGAAAATAATAAACGACAATCACTAAAAGAAAATAGACCGACACCAAAACTTTCCATTCATAAGTAAAATGCAGGTTCGTCTCAGCATGGTCGTAGCTTCCATTTCTCATGATATGCACTATTCTCGTGGCTATGGGGCAGTTTTTATTTACAAAAAAAATGTTTTGTTGGCCGTGTTTAATGGTTGAGATAAAAAAGACCGTTTGGAATGGTACTGGATAGGATGGATTAACCATCATCACACGAGCATGTAAAACACATGAAAGTTCAATCGAGCATTTAAAAAATTCTTTAAAATTTAAGGAGTTGATAAGAAGTGGGAGCTAAATTGCTGACGCATTAAAGGAAAACTCTCGACTTTATATTGCTGAATTTATCAAGAAGGTAAGCCTGAATAAACGCTTCATGCAATTACCCATCAAAGCATTATAGTTTTTAAGTAAGCAAGAACTGGCATTAAGAGGACATGGCGAGCGAGAAAATTCTTTAAGCATGGGGGATTTTAAAGAGCTTTAAATATTAATGATATCTGAATTAAAACAACGCCCTTTTATGAGGACATCACTGACCGATTCGCAAGTTTAAAAGAAAAGAGGATTGATTTGACTTATAAAAAATAAGTAAGTTTTCTTTTCTTTTTTTTTTCTTCTTTCTTTTCTTCTCAAGTTATCATTACAAAAGAAAATTCTCAGGAAACTTCGAATCAGACACGGATTAATGCAATTTGGAGGATAGGAGCGGTTGGTTTAAATTTATGTCCATTTTATAGAAGTAAAATAGGATCTCTTACACTTTTTATATAATTTCTTTTTTTTTTTCTGGATGAGAGCTTGATCCGCCAGCTTTCGAATTCAGTAACAAAGATTTTCCATTCCTAGGGGGGGGGGGTCATATGTTTCCGGCTGCACTAACATTTTTGACCACGGGCTGCCACTGGGACCCACTGATGTTTTTTTGGGTCTCGCAAAGGGACAGCGTTAGCACATTTTCGAGGGGGCCCCCTAAAGCGATGGCCGGACCCATCGATGTTTTTTGGGTTTCGCAAGGGGCCAGCGTTAGCATATTTTCGAAGGGGGAACAAGATCCAATTTTTAGTGGATAAAGCATTAACATTCAGGAATTCACATGGGAAAATATGGGGTCCGGCCACCATTGTAGGGGGCCCCATCGAAAATATGCTAACGCTGGCTCTTTGCGAGACCCGAAAAAACATCAGTGGGTCTGGCCATCGCTTTAGGGGGCCCCTGGAAAATATGCCTCCTCAGTAGGGGCACCTCGAAAACGCGCTACCGCTACTCGGATAAAACGGGTTTTCCCTATAGTTAATTCGGGTTTTGCCTAGCGCTGTCAGTCAGAACGCGTTTTGCCTAGTTAATTCGGGTTTTCCCTAACGCACTCAGTTAGAACGCGTTTTCCCTAGTTAATTCGGGTTTTGACTGATTTCGGGTTTTAACTGTAACATATACATATTTTTTTAAGTTCGTGCTCGAAGGAAAATTGTATCAAAAAAGATAAATCATGCTAAAAGCATGAATTATAAAACATTTTCCAACACATCCTCCCTTTCCCCCAAGTCAAATTTAGCTATGCAGCTATCAGGGCCGTACCCAGAAAAATTTTTCGGGGGGGGGGGGACCAAAAGGTGAAAAAGGCTAAATTTTTCACAAACTGGCTTCATTATTATTGTTATGTTAGTAAAATTTTAAATTTCGTGTGTGTGTGTGGGGGGGGACCGGGCCCCTGAGTACTGCCTTATTAGCTATCAGTGGTGGCGGTGAATCGTCGTGCACCCTAGTGTGATTTTATGCACAACTTCAAAAAAGCTGTGTTGGTGTAATTTTGCGAGACCCTGTGGAGCATTTGTAAAAGGTTTTTGTTCCAGCCTTTAGCGGAGAAGTCGGCTGATATAAACTCTATATACCATTGTACTGTTCTTGAAATGGATTAATTTCTCTAAACTACTATAGACCATACTGAATTGGAATTCTTTAGAGTGCTCCTGAAACGAACTATAAATACTACATGCCTTATTTCCGTCGGAGAGCATTATTTGATAATCTATAATAGCATATATCAATTTTGTTTTGTTTGAAATAAGTGCTTCTAAAATGTGTTTTGCTTAATGACACTCCACAGAATGTATTGCATTGGAATTCTTTTAGGTGCTTCTATAAAAGAACTTACATGCTGCAGACACCATTTTGAGTAAGGTAAAAGGCACAGTACCTACAATTAATGTACATAAATTTCGTAGTAATCTATGCTTATTTTATGGCAGTCAAAGCACGGACGGTCGCATAGACAAACTGAAATCATAAAACACTTTTCAGCTTAGTCAGAAAATGTAGAAGTTAGCTCTTTGTTGGTCGTAAGTTCAGACAATTCGGCTATTTCATCCCTAGTGTATACACTGAAAAAAAAAAAAATCTGTTATACTGACAGAAAAAACTCAGTCAGGACGCCAGTTTATTTCGTATATTTTACAGAACTCCGCTATTTTTTTCCTTATATGGAAGATTTCTCTAAAATAAACTGAGAATCTGATAAATTTATGGAAGACTTCTGAAAAAAAAAAAAAAAACCGGAAATAAACTGGCGTCCCGGCTGACAGTTTTTTTCTGTAAATTTGACAGACTTTTTTGAAGTGTATATATATAAACAGGGTGTCCCAAAAAGGTGGCAGCACGTTTTAATTCTTTATTTATTAGAGATTGGGCTATGACAGCTGAAAATTTTTCAAAACAAGTTAGGAAAAATAACTACGTTAAGAAAAAATTCCTCTTGTTGATTTTCAAAAAGTTACATTTTTTAAATTTGTGTACGACCTCGTACCCAAAAAAAAAAAAAAAAAAATCCCAATTAGTAATACGTGCCCCGTACGCTAATGATGTGATTCTACAAAATTTGAAAATTATATCCTAAAAAGTGTCGAAGATATGAAGACAACTATATGATGACGAAATCCACTTTTCAATGACTCTTGAAAGGAAAAAAGAAAAAAAATATCACTCCGAATTATCGCATTCAGGGATTGTACAGAAATTACGAAAGATTGCCCCTCCCCCCCTCCACACACACTCAAACAATAAACATTTTCATTCAAATTCATGTAGAATTCCCCTGAACATTCATGTTTAACGATATCGCTGAGACGGCAGTGGCGGATTAATGCAAGTTTCTCGGAGGGGGGGGGGTAGTTAGACGATTGACATATACGTACATTTTATGGAAGTAAAATAGTATCTTTTACATTAATTTCTTTTGTCTCAGGGGGCGGGGGGGCGGTCTCCCTCTCCGCCCCCCCTTTTAATCCGCCCTTGTGAGACGGTTTATGATGAAAGGCTCACATTTCATAGTCTCATCAGTAGTATACGGGGGCACCACTTTATTAATTGAGAATTTTTGTGTACGGGGGGTCGCATACAAATTTAAAATGCGTAACTGCTTAAAAACTAACGAGAGGAGTTTTTTCTTAAAGCAGTTTTTCCCTCCATCTTATTTAAAACATTTTTTCTCCCAATTTACATTGCCCCCACTCAGGGGCGTAGCCAGAAATTTTTCATGGGGGGGTTACGACTACTGCAACTCACATATATGCATACATGTGTGTGATAAGGGAGTGAAGAATATACATTTTGTATGGCAAAAAATTCCTCATGGGGGGTATGACCCCCCTAACCCCCCTCTTGGCTACGCCCCTGCCCCCACTTCTCCCAAATAGATAAAGAATTAAAGTGGGGTACCATCTTTTTGGAAAATTCTGTATATATATTTCGGAGGAGTTCAAAAGCAATTTCTGGTTGACCTTTGACTACACCACAGGAAAATGCAGTAGATTCATCGGCTTCGAAGTTTCGATTTCTACGAAACTCAAAAAACTATTGTAGAAGCACATGGGGGAAAAAATAAATAAAGAGGTTCCTTTCCGACTCCTCAGCCCACCAAATATTTACTTTGCTCAGAAAACTGCGACGAAGGCTTACGAGGGGAGACCTTACGTCGCCCAACATCAAACGCAACGATGAGGATGTGAAATGACAGTTTCATCTCATCGCCGTCTTATGGATTGCCCCCATATTTTTACTTGCATGTGGAACAACTTAACCGGAGACTCAGTTGATGTTTAACAGTACGGGAGGGGGAAAAAAAGAAAATGGTACTCATAGGAAATCAACGACTCTGCTGCATTATGAAAGAAAAGCAGAATACAAACTAAGAAATTACGGAAGCAGAATGATAAAAATCATGGAATTAAAGTTTGTAACTAAATAAACTACACTGAAAAAAAAAAAAAGTCTGTTAAACTGACAGAAAAAAACTGTCAGCCAGGACGCCAGTTTATTTCCGTATATTTTACAGAAGTCTTTCGTATTTTTTTCCTTATACGGAAGATTTCTGTAAAATAAACTAAGAATCTGTAAAATTTATGGAATACTTTCGAAAAAAAAAAAAAATAAATAAATAAAAGAAACGTAAATAAACTGGCGTCCTGGCTGACAGTATTTTTCTGAAAATTTGAAACAGACTTTTTTTGCAGTGTAACGTTAACGCTTTTATCGGTAACAATCTTGATTTCGGAAAATAGAATGAAAAAGTGAAGCGCTCATTTTATTGCATAATTTACAAGCGAACTGTAAGAAAACACCCGATTTTACCAAAGTAGTAATTTTAACTCTTTCAGATTTCATTAAATAATTTAGCTTTGAATTGAATAATTTTTCTTTTGATAACTAAGATTAAATTCGTAATTAAAAAGTAAAAAAATAAAAAAAATCGTGATTATTATATTTTAGAGGAAAACTGGTTTTTCTTATGGCGTACAAATTAGAACAGCCATCCTGTACAATAGTACGGTAGTATGGTTGTATGTAGTACAACCATGGGCAAAGTGGGGTTAAGTTTTGGTTCTTTAATTGTGGACACAGGATCTGAAAGGTTTAAAGTTGTTTTTTTATTTTTCTTTCCTTCTTTTGTGTGTGTGTGTGTGAAAGAGGAAGATATGCGTGTGTGTTGACGTATTTTATTAATAATATCTGTCTTATAAGGATGATATTCTTTTCAACTCTTTAGTTTCTGATAACTTAACTTTGAAATAACTAGCACACCACATCTTCAAACCATCTTTAATAGGAAAGTTAATTTGCGTTTTATTAAAAAAAAGTAACGACATAAAAAAAATAAAGACACATTTCCATCATCAAGAGACAGAACGGCCTAAGTCATTTTCTTCTAAAATAACAACTGGTTAACAAACGCTAACGCGAAAAAACAACAAGCTTATCTGATGTGAAAATAATAGAATGAAGTAATAGAACTAGTCCAACGAGCGCGTGTTGTGCAGTAGCCGAAATTAGTTTTTCTTTCCATGGCACTTAAAATTGGATTGATTTCCAGAAATAGCTTTTGCAATGGTATATACCAGAGAAATTCTATTCAAAGTTTTTTTTTTTTTTTTTACATTAGTAATTTAAAATAACGTAATTCTTTCTCAGAACTCTCAAATCACGTATTTATATATGTAAGTAAAAATAATTTCAGCAACGAATTCCAAATATTTCTTCTTTTATCTAAGCACTGATTCTTCATACTTTTTTTGCAGACGATATTTCATTATTTAAAAGTAAAAATACGAATATATCCAGAGGGAAATGAACTAACTCTAATAATTATTTTACTTTGTTTTCTCATGTGGGAAAAATAAACGAGCATTCAGCAAGTTGGAAATAAAATTTTCGAATACAAACCTAGAGTTTGAAGGTCCAATGATTTTATATTTTACTAGCTGTGTGCCCGTTCTCCGCACAGCAGGAAACGATTGCTTTTTTACACATATAATTCGAATTAAGTGATGTGGAATCTCAAATGAAAAATTATTTGAATTGTGGCGAAAAATTAACGTCATATGCGTACACATCCGGGATAATTGCAGCAAGATGACACAAAAATGTATGTCAGTGTCACTTTTGGGATCGAAAAAGGAAGAACTTACTGCTATGCAGACGAAACTCTGGATTTTCAAAAGGCCTTATTCCCACATCATATAATACTGTTTTTGAGGTTTAATTTATAGCTTTAATATATACCTCAGAAATAGCATTACACGATGAGGGCAACTTTTTTTTAAATAATGCAATTCCTAAAGCGTATAACAATGCATTAGAGCAGTCATGATGTAGAAAACCTTACTGAAATTTTATCTAACAAATAACTTTTACAATATTCTTGATATGATAAATATAGAAAGCCTATATGAAATATTTGATGGACAATCAATGCTTTGATGCCAACATGCTCCTTGGCGATCGTGGCATTTTTGTAAATGTAAACGTTCGTGACATAAAGATCTGTATTGAAATGACGGTACTGAACTCCTAATGCAGTATTACACTCGTTTCTTTCTTTCTTCTTCTAACACAAAGAAAGATTACACTCGTTACATAAAACTATCGTCGATCTCACTTGCGATTTGCACTTAAAATAAAAGACCAATTTCATATTCTATTTTAGACGCATTTTTTGGAATATATATGACGACCGTCATCAAACCTATAGCGAATTCTATGTATTACACTAATTAGTATTTTCCACCTTACTGTTGAATTCCCCACTATTTTAAGAAATGCAATTTTCCTTTCGTTTATAGTTGCTGAAAAATAATCAAAAATCGAAAAGTAGCTCGCGCACTAAACAAAATAATTTAAATTTTTATAACAGTAAATTTTTAGATTTCTGACTGCTTTCTAAACTCATGACGTCAAAATGGTGCCATTCTCAGTTGCAATATTAACATGAATTAGTGAAAGAAGAAAAATCTCACGTTATTTTATTTTTCTACAGCATATGATAATCTAGATAAGTTTATTATTTCGCTCGTGGTGTAATATTTTATCAAAGCTTGGTAACCTAATTAGGATTTCTAATGCACTTTTAAACTCGTGACATCAAAATGACGTCATTTCATTTATGATATACCATTTTGTTTACAGTTATGTCTATCTCCAGCATACAGTTATGTCTATCTCAAGATGGTATATCTCATGATCACTATTTTAGACAATCGGAAATTGAGAAAGCTTTCTGAAGGTGAAAATTATCAAGAAATCGTAAGAAATCGTGGAACAATTGAGTTTTCAGAATTTTAAAGTTGATTACGGATTATTCTATGTCGTTTTACGTGTATGTGCAAAATTTCAAGCCGATCGGTCAAACGGTGTGGAAGGAGTTCCCGGACAAATGAATAAACTAACAAACAAACAAACTTTCACATTTATATAATAGATACCATAATTCGGTTCAGACATAAAAATTACTATTTTAAAATAATATCATATATTCTATATGATTGTAAATTATATTATTTCACTATGTATAGTCATAATTAATTACTTTTATATCTTTTATTTCGCTGATAAAAGCAATTTAAAATTATTTTCAAATGAAGGATCATTTTGCCTTTGGATTGAGGGTAAAACGATCCTTTAGAAACTTTCTAAAAATTCTGTCTTTCTCATGACTCATTGCGCTTTAAAAAGATTATTAAAATATTTTTATGATGAAAAATATAGTGTAAAATATGCCAGCAAAGGGCCAAAGTTTTATTTAAACATTTATGTAATTTTATACAAGTAACAGGCTTTAATTCTTTGTTAGAGATAAGTGGACAGTGTAAATCGAAAAAATGTTCAAAATAAGGTCGGAAATAAGACTCCGTTAAGAAAAAATTCCTCTCGTTCATTTACAAAAAGTTACACTTTTTAAATTTGTATACGACCTCGTACAAAAACATTCCCAATTAGTAAAATGTGCTCCATACACTAATGAGGGGATGTACCAAATTTGAGCCTCCCATCATAGAAAGTTTCAGAGATAATCTTTAAATGAAGATGATCGGGGACTATATATGATTTTGAATGTAAACGTTTATTGATAGAGGGGAAAAGAAGATTTTCTTTAAATTTATTTTCTAATTTCTAAATAATTTATGTACGACCTATGAAATGCGATCATTCGACACGATTTTTCATCTTCGAGAGCCATGGAAAAGTGGTTTAAGTCAGCGTTACATTTATCTTCATACTCTGACATTTTTAAAGTTATAATTCTAAAATTTTGTATGTCCCCTCATGATTGTATGGGGCACATTTAACGAACTGGGAATCGTTTAATACGGGTATCGTATACAAATTTAAAAAGTGTAACTTTTTGAAAATTAACGACAGGAATTTTTTCTTATGAACATTTTTCCAATTTACACTGCCCACTTATCTCTAACAGATAAAAAATTAAAGCCCATTACCACCTTTTTGGGACACCCTGTATATATGTATATTTCTTATGTTGTCCACACCAGGTTCAACATGGAGTATGATAATAACATATTGAAATCTCATATAAACCTATACCTTTATTGGTATAGGTTTCTATGAGAAGTTTCTATGAGGTTTCTATTAAAGTCAGATAGAATACGGACACACAGACAATTAGATAAAGCGAAATAAAAAACTTCTCCTACTCTCTTGCGGAAAGTGGCTAAAAGATATATTATCTAGATCAATCACAACTGTACTAGAGTGCGTTTGAGTTTCATTTTTCAAACTGGAAGTCCGTTCAAGGGCGGCTCCAGGCTGAATTTTCGGAGGGGCCATTGAACTTTTTAGATAGCCTAAATTGTTTAAAATGCCATTAAACGTGAGGAATCGTAAAGTATACGAATCTAAAGTTCAAAACAAAAGTTCGGAGGGGGCTATGGCCCCTATGGCCCCCTCGCTGGAGCGGCCCTTGAGTCCGTTTCTAACAGACTTTCAACCTGGTGAAGAAGTCAGTCGGGCGGTAAGGCACAAAAAAAGTGTTCTGACAGACTCCACACCACATGTCGAGAGATCACCTGGCTATTGTCTTCTGCGAAATTTGTTCTGCTGTCAATCTCAAGTGAAAAGTCATGCAAGTGTGTTGTTGTCACAGGCTTCTTTTGAAGTACATCCGAATTTCACAGATTTTCTGGCTCTCTTTCAACAGCCAGAAGATGCTGCAGCTGTGACGTATATAGTTCACATGTCTGAATAGAATAACTGAATTTCTAGTTCATTTTTTAAAGTTTTATCTACTATTTCTTATATGGTTATCTTGTACTATTTCTTACCCGTATTTTTGTGAATTTTTGCTGCATATCCTGCCGTTATCCTGCCGTCTGTACGTACGTACGTATGAACGTATGTAAGTAACCCGCATATCACAAAAACGATTATCCGCAGAGTTGAAATTTTGCATTTAGGATTTTGTAACACCCAGTTGTGCACCCCCCTTTTTGGTACAAATGCATTGGATAGTTTATTTACAGGTCCACCCAAAAGAATTTTAATACATTAAGGTCTATAGACAGTTAATATATTATGTCTATAAATAGTCATTGTTTGGGGTATATATGCCTAAAATTTAGACAACTCTCATCAAGTTTGGCGAGTTTTCCCGAAATGTCGAGACATTTGGCAACAAATAAGTACATATCTCGCGTAACTGAAAACGTTTTAGTTGCAGAATGCTGAAGTTTTAACATCTAGAACTGTTATAATATCTAGTTATGCATGTCCTTTTTTGATTGGAATCGATTAGGTAATTTATTTACAGGGCACCAAAAAGATTTTCCTTACATTGAGGTCTATGAATACCATCAACTTATTAAAAGTCTGAGGTCAATCACTATTTGGGCTACCCCGAAAATCTTACAAACTATCGCTAAGGTAAGCGGTTTAGGTGAAATATCGCCAAATTAAGCGTCAAAGATAAGTTTTTTAAATTTAACCCTGCTTGGCTATATTTCTCATACTTGGTGAGAAATCGCGAAACGTTAATTTCAAATGAAATAAGCTCACATGAATTGCACCGAAAATATTTATAATTTATTAGACATATAAAGAAATGTGACTTCCACATCATATTTTTTCAGAGCGTCGAGAGAAATATATACTCATCTTAAATAGGAGTAATTTACTTATTTATTCTGCATATTGTTATTAGCATGCATAATACATGATCATGGTCTAAAATCAGAAGTTTTCTGGGAAGTACACCGATTAATGGGGAGGGGGGGATTATGTTGGAATTAAATGTATTAGGTGCAGAGAAACTAAATAAAAATGCCCACGAATTACGGAAAAAAATTTTAAAAGAAAATCTTTAACAAAGATCAGACCTAGGATTTTTTTGAGAAATAGAAATACATATTGACTTACTTTCGAGAATAGAATTTAGTTTTATACTCGTTAAACAAAGAAAAATAAACAGGCACGAATGTGGTCAGTGGAGGGAAAGAGAACTGACGCTAATTGCCAAAAAATTACATTTTAGTGTTAAGAAAAAGAAAACAAACATTTTATTTACATTAAACTTCCAAGAAACTCTTTATTGACACGCCAGATTCCCTTGTCATGTTACACCAGAACAGAAAACCTGCTTATGGGTCGAGGTAGAAATTCTTAAATCACAGTAATATGGGGTATAGTTTAAGCATTAAAATATGTTTAAATCTGTTAAAATTACAGCCGCATGATTAAATTGATAAAACGTATTTTTGATATACGAAATTTATTTGTAAAGTTTTTTATTTGAAATTTGTTTATACACATGTCTGGGGAAAATCTTGTTAAAACAAGCAAAACTTCTAACATATGTTTTTTTTTAACGCTGTCAAAAATAAATCTTCCTTAAAATATAAGTTTAAAAAATCACCAGCAGGAAGAAAATAATCTAATCCTATGTATTTAAAACAGTCACCAAGTACACTTCTTTTCGTCTAAAAATAAACGACAGCGAACAAAAGTCTTTTTACATCTCTCGAACTTATGTGAAAATAAATATTCGTGCTTATATATCAAGTTCTGAACATCTCGGTAGAACAGAAGCTTATGTATACACAACAAGACAGATCTGAGCACGCGTTCTTTGCGTAACTGTACGCTATTCGCATGCTTTCAGGCATGCAGAGATTATGAACAGATTCTCTGTATTCACCGACAAAATATTTTTGGTGTATGCGGAGAACGGAGGTCCAACTGATATTCCCGAAGAATATATTTAACTTCGGAGGGGAAAAGGTAAGAACTCTTCAGTGTAGTATGACAGTTTAAAATTCTTATTATTTTTTTCCTCTTTCGGTGAACAGTTTTAAAAAGCAAAAAAAAGATAACTGTTTAGTCATTTTTTGAATGCTTGCCGTTTTAGGTATCAGCCTTACGTTTAAATTACGCTGACTACATGCATACATACTTATATATATTTTAACTGAGGGAAAAAATATTTATGTATCTATGTTTCCAAAAATATTCATCTCTGATACATTAATACGTTGAAACTCACTTTTAAAGAGACTGATTAATTTTTGTTAAAAAACATTCAGACAGACTCATGGAAATGAGCTTCTCGTAAACATGGATATTAAGAAAAATTTGTAAGCAGGAAGAAATTAAAATTTTTAAATATTCTTGTAAAGACGAAACAGGTTAGATTCCCTTTCTCCCAGACGTAGCTGACAGCCTGGAACTTTGTGTAAAAGCTTATTATGCATATTATGCAAATTCAGCATTATCTGTTTCATTTGTTTTATGGTACATTTCCGACAGGATGGTGCATTTCTAGCGCATTTTAAGGAAATAAATTTTTGCACGCTGCTACTATTTAGTGATCCCAATACTTAATGTAATAAAATTACCCACAGATCAATAATGAGGTAATACTGTGAAACAACACTGCTTAACAGTTTTTCGTAGGTCAACTAAGTTCAAGGATAACAGAGCTGAAATTAAGACTGTACGAACGGATATGTACAATCAGAACAACCATTTGGTGACATTTCAAAAGTAATGTATTACGAACCATTAAGCATGAATATTGAATACTAGATAACTCACATCGAAAGCACCGATTATTAAATATTTTCCTACACGATTTTATTTTGTACACGACATTGGTGATCTGTTTGTTCCCGATGCTAGCGGTTTTCTATCAGTGTCAATCGTTGAAACGATGGTCAGAGAAAAGGAATCGTTTCCGCCGTATCTTTGTGACGATGAAAGAAGTCAAAGCAAATAAGCATTTTTCATAGCCTAATCTATGATAGTGTTTTAACGCTATACGTATATTACTATTCGTAGAAAGAATTCTTTTTAATAAATAAACCACAATATTTTATATTTAGTTTGTTTCGTTTGAAATCGAGGAATTTTCTAAAACATATTTTATAACTGCCTATAGAATGAATTTTTTTGAGTGTAAAAGAACTAATCAAGTTACATACGCATCATTCATGAAAGAGTACATAGAGCAGTACATTGTAATAACACATACAAACTCCTAGGCTACCAGGGGCGTAGCCAGAAACTTTTGATGGGGGGGGGGTTACGACTACTACAACTCATATATATGTATACGTGTGTGTGATAATGTAGTGAAGATTATACATTTTGTATGGCAAAAAGTTTCTCATGGGGGGGAGTTATGACCCCACTACCCCCCCCCCCCCGGCTACGGCCCTGTTAGCAACAGATGTCTATTTATGGAATTTATAGCACGGACAGAATGACAGACGCATAGACAAATCGAAATCATAAACGCTTTTCAAATTGTTAGATATTAGTTGTTGAAAAACACAAAATGTTACTACCTCTTAAAAAATACCCTATATTATTTTTGGTTAACTATTTTGATTATTAAAATATGAATTACGCTAAAATCTCTGTAGAAACGCGACGAACTTAAACGATTCTGAATCCTAAAACCATTTTGTAGTAAACAGAGCAAGAAACAGAAGCACAATATCATTTGGAAAAGCATAAATGCACACTATCATAATCCTCAAAATGAAAAGGAAACACACAATCCGTAGAAGTTAAAGGGAAAAAAAAACAACAAAAAACAATAAGCATTCAGGGAGACACCAATTCTTGCGTACGCAGAGAAAAAAAACAACAAAAAACAAAGAAAGAAGAAAGGGATAGCGTCCTTGAACCTGACGTAACTACGACATTTTCTTGGCACACAAACCGTATTTATTCTAATATAACCGTGCCAGGAATTTATTTTGGACAGAAGACAGGAGGACTTAAAGGCTCTGCGTACGCGCCGAGTTCAATGTGCTGATGTACACATGCTGGAAGTTGAAGTGTATACACCGAGGGAAAGCGATGTAAACCTCAAGTTAGGCACAACTTAATGAGGATTATTTATTATGAAGAGCGCTTACATTAATTAGAAGCATTACATGCAAAAACGAGATTTGTGGTGCTCCTGCTTTTCTTCAAGCACCTGCTTCTGCTGTAAATTACACGGCGGTCACATGGTGGTGATCAGATTATATAAAATTCGCCATAAACATACAGTGTATCTTTTTATTCAGCAGTTTCGAATTGTGTTCCATATTATATATTACAGGCTGTTTTAGAATTATTAAGGGCTTTTTAGCGACCTTGTGATGGAAATTTTCCCTTTAAGTGGTTAAGTATATTTGAATAAGAGAAATATATGCCATATCACTGCAATACACACATACATAGTTGCAGAAAACTGCTTAGTTCTCGGGTTCATAGCTTTTAAGTCCGATGTATACGGAAAGTTTTTGTAATGAGTCCATTTGACAGGACGCAACACACATTTTATTGGTTCTAGGAATTCGTCGAACAATCTGTTACATACAGTTCGCAGGAATTAACAAGCAGTAACTTGATTTACAACAGTCAGCCGTTCACAGAAGCCTTCTCAGATACTGTACTTCGCATACAATAAAATCCTTCCATAGGCTAAAGTTCAATGGGAATTCTCTATCTGAACTCTTAGCTGCTGCTCTGCATACAACAGTGAAGAACTCACAAGCATTCTTAAAAAATAGGCTTCTCGAAACAAGCGAGAAAGCGCCACCTATAATACCGCAATACAGAGCGTATGGGCTCTCAGAATTAACAGTTCTCAGCTAGCGACTTTTGTCAACCACTTTGTGTGAGGTGAGCTGTTCGTTTTATACTTTTCGTTTTATACTTCTAATTCATTGACATTCCCATTTTTATTGAAATCGAACCAGACTTGGTGCATTCGTAAATGGGAAGAATACTCTGAGAAACGAAAACAGACGGTACATGTAATGAGGATAATTATATGGTTGACGTTAAAGTAGAAAATATTGATAAGTTGGTTACAGTAATAAAATGATTGAAGATACACCGAACAGAAATAAGCCAATATGTTTTTCCGATTCAGTACCGATTTTCGTTCCGACCAAAATAACGTTTTTTCCGGTTTTCGGTTCAGTTCCGGTTCGAGTCCCTGGGTGCAACACTATGATTTAGTGACCTAGACAAAACTCCCGTGATGCATTTCACAGGATTAAATCGGATTCTGAACATTAAAAAAAAGCATTAAATTCAAGTTCTTAGGTCGTTGCAAGGTTGAATTTGCCGAGGAGACTTTTCTACTTTGATTTCAGTTACATGTTATGTTTTGACGTGCTTAAAGATATTTCGGTTGATATTTTTCCAACACCAATTTTCTTGGTTTTAAATGAGAAAACAGAGAATGGCAGAATCTGCGCAGAAGGATGCGCAGTGAATTGTCACTCAAGTGATGTATGTGCAACGCCACGTCGAAATGCTCCAAGATCGATGCGTTTGGCATGATTCATATCTCTTGTTTTCCGTTACAATAAGTAGTGGAGAATGAATGATGATAGTGTACGGAGATGTCGCCTACGCCTCACAAAACATCTGCCGAACTAAAATTAGCATCCTCCCACAAGGCACCCCTGAAAAAGACGGGCGACAAATGCCGACTCCATGGGACACAAAAACACGACCGCCGCCGCCGCTGCCATGCGGAATCACGATGAGACATTTGTCAAAGAGGTTTCTCGGGTTTTAAAAATAAGCTCCGGGACAAGATTTTCTGTAATGATGCGGCAGAGGACCATTCCCGAAATTCTTGAGCGTGAAACGAGAACAAGAAAGTAAGTTTCAGGAATCCCAATAAGCGAGTTTAAAATTAGTGTCCCCAGTCCCAAGGATCTCTTAAGCCATCAGCTCTTGAAATCAGAGGGAACGGGGGGGACATAGCTTTGCAAGCGAATCTACAATGCAAGATGTCAGTCAAACAGTCAGGTTTTGCTGAAATGTGAGCTCATGAAACAGGCGTGTTGCCATCAGTATTATGTAATGCCATTTTAATTATTTAATGTGAACATTCTTGAGTTGAGACGTGGCAGTGGCTGTTTTGAGTTAAAGCCGTCTGTAGATTCGCGAGCACGCAGGAATTCATATGTTTGTATTGTACAAGTCCATAGCTTTCTCATCACTTGACCAATCAATGCGTGCAGATGGAGCGTTTTTGTAACAGTTTCTTCATGTCTTCTTTGAAATGTATTTAAAAAAAAAACTTATGTTTGAACTTAAACAGAGAAAAATATTAAAAAAGAAAAATCTACAGTATTTTTGCTATCTACAGTATTCATCCCCCTCCCCCACTCAGCTGAGTCACTGCACCCATACTTATGGGCAGGGAGGGATAAAGTACCCCCAGATTTGCACACTGGTATAATGTAGAAGGGGTTAAACACTAAAATGTAGCATCTTCCTGGGGCAGGACCCTTAACTTGCCCCCATACCCACCCCTACAAACAATCATATGAGCGCGCATGGTCACTAGCACATACAAGCAAGCTTGTATGTCTGCACGTGACACTCTTATAACAGGCGGCAAACATTTTAGAAAAGAGAGAATTATGAACATAGAATTTCAAGATCTCCATCCAGTTACACTAACGATCAACAAACGGCAAAAATAGAATTGTACACCACCATAAATTTTTATGTTTCACGAAGCGTCTTTGTTTGTTTCTCAGAAGAATGCCTTCCATTTCTAAGTAAAGGAAAAATGCTCTTCTCTCGTTTCAAGCAAACGTGATGAAATTTTAAACTTATGCCGTGTAACCATTCACACAAGATGAGTAATTGTTTCTAACGGTCATTAATTAAGCTACGCACGGAAAGAAAAGTCTAATGTTTGATATAGCAGAAGCAGGCGTTTAGCCTGGAGGTCATCTGTAATATCTTTTTTCTAAATGAAGAAATTGTTACTCTAACTCTATCGAGGGTATAAAGTTTCATTATTTAATTCAAGCATTTAATTTCATAGGATGATTCAAAGGTTTAGCATAGTTTTTGCAGTTCACAGTAGCCGTATGAATCTTTTCTTTTAAACTTTTCCTCGCTTTCTGCATTATTCAGTACAATGTACGCTAAATTACATGGAAATCAAGACTGTAGTTTAAAAAAAATCACATGATTTATAAGCATATTAAAAAAATTTGCTAAAATTACGTAATAAATAATAAATTTTTAGCTAATGTTTCAATGAAAAATTAAAATGGAATTAAAAATTTAGCTTAATTAAAAGCAATTTTTTATTTTTATTTTAATTAAAATTAAAATATTTTTATTTAATTAAATTTTTGGATTAAATAAAAAACAAAATTAATTTTTTAGGGGAGGGGCAAGTTTGTCCCTCCTTCAGTGAAACGTGTTGCGTTGAATAATTTTCTAAAGCATACAATATGCTTGGAATAAATTGAATGCAGTAATAGTTTTCATCTTTTCTTTGTAAGTTGTCCACTAATAGAGGTGATTTCGTAAAGTACAGATACAATACGTGAAAATGATAATATCCATAACTTTTCCATAGAAAGTAAGAATTTCATTATGAATATCCACTAAATGGCCACCTTTTACATGAAAAACAAAAAAACGTATAACCGCAAGCAATTAAACATTTGGAGGGATTCTGAATTGACCCAGAGATTATAAAGAAGTGCTGCACAAACAAGACTCAGCGTAAAAATAAAAATAGCAAATTACCTAGACCTAGAGGGAAAAGCGAAAAGTACAAGGTTGCAGTCCGTGTTGCCAACGGCCTCACAGAAATTTTTCCTTTGATAATATCGGTGAATATCTTTACTTTCCGAAATCCCCTCGTATTAAATAGTTGTTCCAGGAGGATAGCACTTACATGGTTACGCATACAGCACATTTCTTACGGTGAAATTCTTCCATACCAAACATTGCAATTTAATCATTTAAGGAAGCATTAAAAGAGGAACCTCTAATTACCTATGTAGGAAGAATGCCTGTATATCGATACCTGAACAGTGTTTTAAAAATTCCAACTTCGATAGGGACTAAACAAAAAACATTAGAATGTATCTTTACAAGCTATGATATGCACAGCACAAACGGCGAACCTAACAGATACTAAATATCCAGGAAAAAATCGTAAACATACGGCATTTTGAAATATATCTCAAAACGAAAAACTCTCCGTTCCATTTTTGAAGGTGAATTTCTTGAAGAATTTTTTCTGAAAATTGCATGAGACATGAAAGTTCGATGTTCATATAAGTGCACAGTGCATTTAGCGTAGAAATTTTATTAATTTTTTTTCCAGTGTTCAGCATCACTGGTTTGTTTTCAAACCTTTTCAAAAGCCCTGTGATGCCTATCGCTTTTTTAAACTAACAGCCTTAACCCTTTGAGGTGCAACCCTTTCCCAATGCTGAAAAAAGGGCAGCCGTTGCCATCGCTCGTCTTAACTACCAGAAAGATGGCGGACGATCGAAACGTTCATCGCGTGCCACAGATCTAGAGACCCTTTTTTGACGACAGCTGGCTGTGCTCGAGCGATGGCAACGGCTGCCCTTTTTTTCAGCATTGGGCAATCTATCCAGCTGTTCTCGCATTCTTCCATTTTTCAGCAGATGTTAGTGCTGTTAAAAATAATCGTGACAATTTTTTTACGGTGCTAAAAAGTAAAGGATTCTCGTGGAGCTATGTCACCCGCAACTATTTTTTATAGAAATCAAATCTATTCTTCGTGAAGGGAAACAGTCAAAACATCAGAGTTTGGTGTTCCCAGATCAGGAACACTGCGCGTTAAAGGGTTAAATGCTGATTGTTCACGCGAGGAGCACGGGTTTGTTTCTTGGTGGAGGTCATTTCAGTTGAACAGGCTCCTATTCCCTATATGCAAAGAAAACCACCAGAACTCCGCAAAACCAGTCTGCTTGACTTGCGAACTTTGCTCTTTTCCGTTACAGTAGTCTACAAATGTAAGTAAAACACGATTGTTGTTTAAGTTATTTGGGCTAGAAATTTTCGAGGAAGTGAACAAGAGCATATTTTGGCTTTATTCTTTCAAGTTCATTTCATTTATTCTGTCAGTCATGGTTTGTAAACGAAATACTCCTTGACTTACTTGTAGGAGAATTAGAATAATCGAAAGATTTTTTTTTTTTTTTTTTTTTTTTAACGAGATTAAAATCAAATATTTGGGCTGATGAAGTTTTACAAAACTGTCATAATTATAATTTGAGCTAATAGTAATAATAAAATTTACGAAGAACTCTAAAATTTCCCGATAGCAGCCCATCGTAAGAGATTGAAGTTCAACACTTTCACATTATTCTATGAATCTTTTAGGGGTAAATGATGGATGCCCAGTCATTTTGTACAAAAAGTTTTGGATGGAACCTATAATTTTTCAAAACAATTTTTTTTCAAGCTTCTTGATTTTATTATTATAAGAGTTTCGGATTTGCTTCTTGTAGAACATAAAAAGAGGGGTGTACTAGACACAAATATTTTTTTTTTTAGTCCGAAAGAATTTTTTTTTAAAAATTGATGCCAATTTTTTTCTGACTTGGAAAAACTGACATTAATGGCCTTCCGAGATTTAAGACCACAGTTTCTTCATTGGGGAGAGGGACAGCGAAGTCAGTTCCCCTCCTCTTCCTCCGTGCAATTAATTCGCGAAGAAATTTCATTC
Source organism: Cheiracanthium punctorium (assembly GCA_038373885.1). Lineage (NCBI taxonomy): Eukaryota > Metazoa > Arthropoda > Arachnida > Araneae > Cheiracanthiidae > Cheiracanthium > Cheiracanthium punctorium. The sequence continues at coordinate 375,460 of JAWZYV010010900.1, read as the reverse complement.
ATCTCATTTGTCGTAGTTGGGGCAGCCATTAAGCAACGCGCCTGGTATTTCGTAACAAGATGTAGCCCGATCTCCAGTTTCTGAAACATCGCTGAGCGTGATATATGATACCAGATGTTGGGACAGTATTTCATACCGGAAAAAGCAGAAAAAGCTCGAGGGATGAGACGCTGTAGTTAGAACGCGCGGATTCTTAGGGAAGCAAGGTATTTATCAACATCTGTCACGGGGATTCGCATATGGTGGAATCGCTTTAAGTTATTTATTGTGAGAGAGGGCTTCTTGCATGAGCCTGAAGAGAAAGAAGCACAAATCCCGCCTTTTCCAAATTAACTTGATGAGGTAGAACCGCGATTCTAGTCCCTTTTAACTGCATAGTGTCACGGTTGTTGGGAGAAATTGGCTTGCAGTCGCTCTTGCCAGGAAATAACTCTTTCTACCGAAATGAAAGCGAGGGATCAAAAGCAACTTTTTCAGTAAGTCATGATTCATCTCAGTTTAGGTACTCCAGTATATATATATATATATATATATATATATATAAAAGCTTTTCAGACAATTTTAGATGATAAAAAAATCTTAGAACGCCTGCATACTTCATTTCTGTACCCCAGAACCAGACGAACGTAAGTCCATACATTACAATTTTCAGGTTAGGGCGTTGATTCTAAACGAAATATATATGAATGGGTTAAGTATATACAAATTTAATAATGTCAATAATTTTTTGCTGACTGACTCAATTATTAGCTCTGCAACCAGACCTAGAGTTCATTTCTTACAGTTTTGGTGCCCTCCTGAAAAGTTACTCTAGTGTGACTTATACGTTAGTCTGGTTCTGAGGTACAGATTTTTGCAAAGCTAATCTGCAAAACATTGGACGTCTGTAAGATGCAAAAAATTTTTAAATAATTTTTACATTAAAAGTATCGGATAACTATATGCAGGGCTTTTTTGGCTTGGAGGGGGAGAAAATGCTGATTTTTTTAAAAATTAAACTTAGAGTAGTCAGTTTTTTTTTCTTAAACGAAAAAAGCGCTGTGTGTATAGTTATTATAATCACTAACAGTAAGATAAACGAACATTAAAAGAAATTTTCTGAAACTCTCTCCCATCACCCCCCCCCTCTCGCTGTGTGTACGTATGTGCTATTAAGAGCTAATTACCCTAAAAAGTAATCCCCAAAGTCTCTGTGATTTAAAAACATAAAACAAAAGACAGAAAATACATATATAGAGAATACAATAAATACAAAAATGCCAAACTTCATCGGAGGGAGAAGTTCTGACGAAGAGGAATCTCCCTCCGACAAAGTTTGGCAGTTTTGTATTTATTGTATTCTCTATATATATTTTCTGTTTTTTGTTTTGTGTTTTTTAATGACAATGACTTTGGGGATAAATTTTGTGGGTAATTAACCCTTAATTATATATTTATGAGGAATTTTAGAGCTGCTGTTTTGACAGAGCTTATGTATTTTTGTGATATAACTTACTTTTTTCAAATTTTCTATAACATATATCTATCTCTAATATATAAAATTCTCCTGTTACAGTGTTAGTCACCTAACTCCTCCGAAACCACTCGACCAATTTTAATGAAATTTTCTATGTATATTCGTTAGGTCTGAGAATAGGTTTTTAACTATGTCTCATACCTCTAAGTCATAAGGGCGGTCCAGCCCAAAATGTTTAGCCCCAGAGTGCTGTTAATTTCAATCAGGATTTCTGTGTAGACATTAGCGTGTCGAGTCACTTTTCAAATGTGTTTGCCAGATAATGTGGAGAGGGGGGGGGGCGTTAATAAAATGTTGAAAGTCGCACAAGGTTTGCAATTTTTGATAATGGATCGCTAAATGTGGTGCCAAAACGTGACAATTTATTATAAATATATTTCGCGTACAGTTAGAAAACTCCTGGCGTATATTGTAAAAGAGTTTTATTAGGCGATTTTAATATAGATTTCTATTCCGAAGAAGTGCTCTGTGGAACAAGAAAGGAAAACACGGTACACTCGTGGATTATGATGCCCATTCCAAACAGCATTTAAAATGTCTTTGCGGTATAGTTGGAATATGCCTACAGGAAGAATATACCTGGCGAAGATTGTAAAACAGTTTCAGTAGGCGATTTTAAGATAGATTTCGATTCCGAAGATGTGTTTTATGGTACAAGAAAGAGTTGATTCCTATTTTAACGCCCCCACTCTCGCCAACCTAAAAAATCCCCGTACTTTGGCGAGCTTTGCAGTCATGGGTCTCTCGGAGTTATGCACAAGTTTCAACGGTATTTCTTTTATCCCGGCGGTCTGCCAAGACAAGCAATTTTTCACCAAGATAAATGCCGGGCACATGAAATTGTTGATGGTTTGGAATACGATTGGCAACGTATTTAAAATCTACGAAAAAGTAGTTTGGCGGAAGTGACCGCCGGGATAATACGTAAGTACCGTTTCAACGCACCCAAAAGAACTAGGTGATAACTAAAGTAAACAAACTAGCGATAAATGCGCCAGTTAAGGAATTTGAAGACATTTAATTATTAAAACTACATTAATTGGTAATCCAAAAGAAATAAAAATGTAACGGCATGCTGTACTTACGTGTTGTTCCAAATCGCCATTTTAATTCTAAATTACGATTTCTACATAAATGCAAAAAAAAAAACGTCATGGTAACTGCATACGTTTAATCATCGCCTCCTTGGCGAGAGTCGAGGCGTTAAAGTAGGAAACAATATATAAAACGGTGAAGTATAGTTGTGATATACTTGGCGAAGATTGTAAAATAGTTTTAGTAGGCGATTTTAAGATAGATTTCGATTCCAAAGATGGGTTTTATAAAATAAGGAAGAAAAATACAGCACAGTCATGAATAATGATAACACTTTCCAACTTAATGGAATAAGGGCGAAAAATAGGGACGACGCATAAATTATGATACGATTTTAATATATAGCACTATAGTGCGTATTTAAAATCTGAAAGTGTTTCAGATTTTCATCCTTTTTTTTTTGGGGGGGGGGGGCAAAATTTTTTATGAAATGACTATCAATAAGTCTCAATGCCAAACTATGTCTGTTTGTGGATTAGATTTGAGCACGCCATGTTTTTCACACGGACAGTTATACGTGGCTTGCTCTCGAGTGGGCAAACCATACAGTGGGCATCCAGTTTGTTTGTGTTATCTAAAGATGGGATAACAAAAAATATTGTATACTCTATTGCGTTAAGGGATTGATATTATTTTTTAGTAAAATTATTGTAATTAGCGATATATATAAATTTAAAGAATAAATTAAAATGAATTAAAAATATAAATGTTTGGTATTGTGTTATTTTTATATTCCAGCATCGTTTACAGCGCTCCATGCCTCTTCCACTCATATACCACAAACTTACAATAAGTTAGTCATTTCTTTCTACAAAAATAATCCTAGGAATATTTTATATGGCAAAACAACGTTTGCCGGGTCAGCTAGTACATATATAGAGAATACAATAAATACAAAAATGCCAAACTTCATCGGAGGGAGAAGTTCTGACGAAGAGGAATCTCCCTCCGACAAAGTTTGGCATTTTTGTATTTATTGTATTCTCTATATATTTTTTCTGTTTTTTGTTTTGTGTTTTTTAATGACAATGACTTTGGGGATAATTAACCCTTAATTATACATTTATGAGGAATTTTAGAGCTGCTGTTTTGACAGAGCTTATGCTTTTTTGTGATATAACTTACTTTTTTCAAATTTTCTATAACATATATATTTATATATGTATATAAATGTTTACGGGTTGCTAATAACTTAAACAAAATCAAAATAACAATAAAAGTATTTAAATCCCTTGCTTCAACACAAGCGATGATCAGTCGCTAACCTGTTACCTTGTATATCGGTACAATTCCGTGGCTCAAATTCGTGGACTGGCAGCCGGAGCATGGAGCCGTTTCGTTTAAAACGGCACATGCTATCTGATGATTATTAGGGATGGGAAGGGAGGCGACAAAGACCAGAATATGCTCTCTTTTCCCTATCTTTATTAATAACTAAGCCAAAATACTGGGGGGACACATCCGCGCATCTCCACGGGTTGCGACGCCTATAGTTAATGGTATGATGCATGTGAATTCATACGTGCATTACACGCTTAAATTTCTCAAGGATCTTACGCTGATCCACTAATTCTCCACCTACGTGCTCTCGCCCCGGCTTTTGATTCGGCCAGTGGAACATACCAAAACTCCCTACAAAACCCATATAAACCAATAAAAATCCCACATAAATCCCAATTATACGGCCCACAACTTCGATAGCATCCTAAAGTTTGGTCCGCAATTTTCCAAAGGTTGCCCATACCTGCTCATTTCGACCTCTAACATTCCCAGTACATCAGTTACAGCAGGAAGACACTGCTTTGTGCAGCATAAATTGCAGATGAAATTTGCTATTACATCACCTTTGTGCAGAAAAATAAAGTTGATGCTAAAAAACGTTGATGCAATAAATTCATATATATTTACTAAAAATATATTATGTACACCAATGGGCTTCCATGTCTGGGCAACCTATCTTTACGTCAGCACTGCTTGAGACGGCGCGTTTCCATTTCTTTAGAATGAAGTACCACCCCCCCCCTACGAATTAGAAAACCCTCTAGTAATCTTTCATGCAAATATGGACTTTGACTGCGGAATACATTTCATACACAATCTGCGTCACCTACGCTGCAGGTACATGTCGATTTCACGCATCAAAGGATTAAAAAGTTATCACTCTTTTTTTTTTTTTTTTTTTTTTTTTTTTTTCCCCATTGTCAGGTTAAAATGTTCCGAGACCTTGAGAAATTGAACGATAACCAAATACCCATTTCGCCAACGGATTTTGAAGTGCTTTCTTATCGATTTCTATTGGCATTGTATTCAGCGCGATCGTTTTTAAGACTATAAATAAAGAGTTTCTTTTCGACCAGGAAACTTGGCAGATATCGACATCTTCTTTAAGGCTAAATATTTGTTTCAGTACAAGAACAGTTGCCGTGCACTGCGCAGGCCTGCCGAGAGGAGTAGGGATGGACGGGAGACGATTTTTTGCGAGACGAGACAGACATTACGATATAGGGATTCTGCGTGACGAGACAAAGCTTTTAGGCTGTTTTGCGAGACAAGAGATGCCAATTTTCCGTCTCGCCAAGAGAGGAAGGGCCAATAAGGCCAATAAGCCCCGACACAGACTTTAAGGGGCCTCGGAAGTGGATGGAAATTTTATCTTATTTTGTGACCTTTTGTGACCTTATTTTGTGACCTAAATTAAGTACCATGTGACTTAATTTAGATGAGAACAAGGTTTGTACACTGTTCGAATGATCAAAAATAAGCCCCTAAAGTTTTTCCGTCTAAAAAAAAAAAGGAGGAAAAACGTTTCTAAATAAAATCCGGTTAAAAAATCTTTTTCATAGATAGAAAACAGTAATTTTTATTGAAAACGTTTTTGTAGTGACTTCCTTTGTAGATAATTTTGTCTTTTTGTCTTGTTTACTTATGATCCCATTTAAAAAAACAAAACAAAAAAACAAACATGTATTTTGAAATTTAAACTGGATTTACACAATAACAAATTGAAAAAAAAAAATGCTTAAAAAATAATAAAGAATTACTTAAGAACGGAAAAAAGAATTCAGTCATTAATGCATAAATTCTATTTTAGTAGGTATTCAGGATTTCAATATGCAAGATGTACTCATCTACTTTTGAGATGTGTTTATATCTTAATAAATTATTCTTAATGAAATTCCAGACGTGAGACACAATCCATATCAAGAATGAAGGATAATTGTACACTTCTTAAATAGAATTATTTGAGCAACATTATGACCATTATGACGAATCATTGGGAAAAAAAAAACGAGTAACAACACAAGAAATCGACAAGAGTAAATGAAATTGGTATGTTAAGTATGAATGCTTCATGATTATCCCTGATAATTATCGACTGTTTAAACGAAGGTGCAAGTAAAAGGCCTCTTTTACTGCCATAAAGAGGCATAATTAGGTATAATTATCCCTCAAACTTTGTATAGAACGGGAAGAGAATATTTACAAAGGAGATATCTTTAACTTTCCACTGACAGGGAAGTATTGATTTTAGCACCATGTTTCAATAACTATACTTGTGAAAATAATAATTAGGTTCGATAATTAGGTCGTAGATGCAGTTTATTAAGAGCATTTGGCCACAGCATTAACTTACATTTTCATTTAGAAAGTTAGGCTTTCGCATAAATAAAGATTACGCAGAACATGGCACTATAATATATTTCTGATTTTTTCGAAGAAGCGCAATCATTTCCCAATGCCGAAAAAACACAGCCGCTGCCACCGCTCGATTTAACGAAGCTGGCTGTTCGGCGCCGCTCAGCCAGCTGTGGCACAAATGTTCTTTAGATTTGTGGCACGCGATGGGCGATTTAATCAATCGCCATGTAGTTGGTAGTTAAATCGAGCGATAGCAACGGCTGCACTTTTTCGTGATTGGGCGGTCTACCTAAATTATTTCTATATTGATGTATATTTTCATCATATTCTCCAGGCGAAGATTTTCCTCCTGCAACTAGCCTTGATTTTTGAATGCTCGCTTTAGGGATTAGCCTTGCTCCTCCGGAAGTAGTTCTATAAAACTATACGACTATAAGCTATAACAGTGGAGTTTGAATAATTCTAATCTAATTGCAATTTAATAGGGTTCGGATAGAAATCTCTTTTATTTTTCAATTTTATTCTTTCGTTTCATAGCATCGTTTTTTTTTTCAAGAGAAAAAACAAATAGAAAACCCTGTAAAGCTTTAATCATGTTTACCTGCGTTATCAGATAATAATTCGTCTGAAACAATCAACTTATCGTGGATTGTTTCGCGCGGAATTTTACGTAACGAGCTTTTAGTTCCAAGTACGATATCATTCACGACTTCTTTACTTAATCTATAACAATATAATAAAGAGGTGAAGTACGGATGTATGTTTGAGGGATTCTAATAGAACCATCAAACTGATTCCAAAAAATTTTCGAACATAGGCGCTCATATGAATACTTTTAAAGGAGGGAGGAGGGCTCTTGCATTCTTAACGGGGTTCATCACTTTCTTTGAAAAATTTTATTACTAAAATAACTCAAAATATTTCAATATGCTAAAAAAGGGATCGTGATCACTATAGCGATGGCTAGAGGGGAGGAGGATCGGGCTGGAGTCCCCTTTTCCCCTCCATTTATTAATCCATGCTTTCGAGTATTATCATAGCGATGCACTTAGTTTAAATACTGACTGGTAGTTTTTTAATTCAGTACACACACCCCCCCCTCAAAAAAAAGTACGCTTTCTTCAATATTGCTTGGTCAAGAAGCTAGAAATATGAAGTGATGTTTACTTCTTGAACGCAGAATTTTTTCTATTTGTTAACAGCTGTTATTTAAAATTGAATTTTTCAAAGAAATGGGAAGAACGGAAAGGCATTTCTAAACTACCACCGTCACCATAGAGAGAAACTGCAAATGAATGATTTTTTGCCATATCAATAGAAAAGAAAAGAATATCTACAAAACAAATTTCCAATATCCTAATTCGGAAAATGATGCTTATTTTCAATACAGCGTTCAATTAAGTGTTTTCGGTTTTCTAGTCAGAAATAAATTTATGAAAAACTTGCCGTCAATCACTTCTTCTTCTCACTCAAGCATAATTTGACCAGAACAAGCATTTTTAATGATGTACATGCTATCTGTATTTTAAGGGGATTTGATAAAATATATTAAAAACAAGAAACCAGTTTTAAGATACAAAACGGGATAATGTTGTCCAAAGGTTAATAGCGATCATCTAGTTATTCATATAACCCCAAATATGTTGAGTCAGTTCTAGAAGAACATAACATTTCTAATGTCTATTTCTTTGATCGAAATTATATTGACTATAAATCGCTTAAAAACTGATTTTTAATCATTTTAAATCTGTCACAATTTACACACACAGACTTGTGCTCCGTTCAAAACACTTCCTGGAAAAAACATATAAAGATTATTTATCTAATCTTTTTCTGGCAACCGTACGTGACTGAAATACGAACAGGACTTAGCCCTAGCAGGGGACCTGATAGATTTACCAACGTTTCGTACAAGTGTTTGTATGCCCTCTTCGGCGGAAAGAACATAAAATTTTGGCAAGTGATCACAAGGCCGAATAACTCGGAAAAATTTATGCCGCACGCCAAATCTGATCGCCAAGCTGGTCTTTGATTTAGAAGTCGAGAATTTTTTCAACATGCTTAAGTTGACTTGTAAAAACTGAAGAGAAAAAAATAAATTACTCAAGATTTTAATAGCACCGTAAAGCATCTGAAACCAAAGATTTTTTTTTTTTTTTTTTTTTTTTTAAACGTTATTCTGCATATACCGTAAAATATCTACATTCAAAATTTAATTCTGATTTTTTTTTTCTTTTTTACATGGCATGATCACATACGTGCCCACTGAAAGTTTTTAAATGTTCATTCACTCCGTACATAGAGTTTAATACAAAACTGAAAATTTTAAATACAAGTTGTCCATTAAATTTACTGTTGAATATAAGCAAGGTGGTTGAACTGGTAAATAAAAACTGTCATGGTAGTAATTTATTTCCTTTCTGTTACAACAAGAAAATTCCCAAGTACCAAAGCGGCGGCATTCCGTTCTCCCTAACCTAACAAAAAACATTTATCAAGTTAATAAAACTATTTTCATCTGCATACTATTAGAATGCAAGTTTTCTCATGCAGCATACGTAAACATTTAATTAATTTAAAATTGTCATTAATTTAAACTCTTTTGCAAGCTGGCATATGTCTTCGAAAGGCCAGAACGACGGATGGGATACCGTCTCTTTATTTCTATCCCTCTAAAAAAAGAAGAAAGACATATAAATTACAATATGGTTTCCCTGCCGTGCTGTGACAAATAAGTTTGAACCCGCTGTCACAAGTCAGATTTAACCGAAGGCGCCAAAATGGATGATGTGCTTCATACACTCTTGCAGAACTTCAAGTAGGTCATCGCATGCGCCAGTTACACATTTTATTATGTGGTTTGAAAAAGAAAATGAAATAATTTATGCAGAATGTGTATAGGGGAAGTTTTATATCAACCAGTAGATAAATAGTGCTACAAATATTATAATTTGAGCTTTAGTCATGCTTTATTTGGGTGAATTAGATATGTTCTTAGAACAAAAATATTACAGGCTTCTGAATGTTTTGATGTAAGACATCCCAAAAGAAAAGTGTAACAGTGCCATTATAAGCTTGAAATGATACATCGACAGATGTATTGAAAAGAAATAATATTATTTTCTTTTATATTGGATTAAGTCATTCACACATTTTTTAATGGCTTGTTCTATTACAAGTGTTTTAAAGTAGTATTCCACTGCTTATTTATAGCTTTATTGTGTTGACTAAAAATTATAAGCATTTGTACAATATCAGATATTTGTTTCAAAACTAAAAAATGATATCTCCCACGATGCACATAAAACAAAGTTGTATTTGATTTCTTCAGTGATATACTCTTTTGACAAAAACTAGTGAATTTGAAAACTTTTTTTCCCCCATAAAGTTTAGCTACGTATATACTTAATATACACTGGTTACAAAAGCTACGGTTGTCTGGGAGAAGAGGTATTACCGTATGGTGTGACCAGCAAGTTCTCTGGACTTCAATCCCACAGAGCATTTGCGGAATGTTCTAGATCTAGTTGTTCTAGGCCATTTGTGGTTCACGATAATGATTACTTTTGTCATCGATGATCCGAGAACGACCTCCGTCATATCACATTTATATGGAGCAAAAATACTGGAATGACCTGATGCTATTTGGAACAACAAGTATCGGCTTTCTCCATCAATATGATGTTTTAAAAAAAAATGCGAACTATTTGTTAGTACAAATAGTTCGGGAAAATGCGAGCTTTTAATATTGTACTAATTAGCTAATCCAAGAAAGATTAATTTATTGTTAACATCTAATCCATCTACAAGGAACATCTTAGTAATTTCCAAACGAACTTCGGTGTTCTCCCCCCCCCCCTTTAAAATAATAATTACTTGTCCGATTGATACAATGATAAATAGTGGTTAATAATGGGTGAAACTTGTACAATTTTTCCTTGTAGCTACTGAAAAATAAAATCACCTACTTACACTGTCGTAATAGCTCTGTAATATAATTGATACCTGACTAACTGCTTCTTGTCAAAATAAAAGTAGCTTTCAGTTGAAATCCACATGATTAGCCAACGTTACAGCTCTTTTTCTGAGAAAATCAAAATGATGCTTTTAGGACTGAGCGATTCTATTGCATTTTAGCGGGAATGAGAGTTGAAAGACTCAGAATGGATCAGCAGCTCAAGCGATAATTTTGTAAAGTCCCCCCCCCCCCCAATATTCTTATATTTGATTTATGTAGTTCTTTTGTTTGGACGATTTAGAAGCAATTTCTATAATGAATTTGTTAAGGCATGAAATTAATGATCTTGGACGATTCAATTTAATAGAGTTTATAAATTACAGTTGGATATTATAGTCTATTAATTACTTTTGTAACCTAAAAAGGCAGCTTATTTTCTATAATTTAATTTTATTAATTTCATATTTTTTTAGTGAATGTTTAATGATTTACAGTTCACTAAAAATAGAAAAATTTTGAAGAAAACTTTGAAACCACAATCTAGAGCTTGCTTTAAATAATTAAGGTATTTTATAATTTTTTATTGAAAAATATTTATAAATCCCAATTGAAAATATAATGGTAATTTTGGATAAACTGTTTTTGAACTAATTACATAATTAATAAATAACAGGAGGAGTCCGTAAGTAAGAATCTCTCTCTCTCTCTCTTACATACAGTTCTTCCTATTGTCATATTAAGTTTTAGAAAGCTTATTTAATCATTGATTACAATTTATAAATGCTAACTCAATTTGTGCTGCAGCGAAATTAAATTTCGCATATGGGGAAAGCAAAACTCAAGGTGTCAAATGAACGAAATAAATAAATAAATAAAATGGTGATTTGTTCGCAGTTAATTCAAAAAGTAATACGTAGAAAGCACGAGAAAGAAATGAAACTTGTTTAGCAAATTAGAAAGCATGCAACAAAAAGCATAGATAAAACATTTTTTATTTAACAATTTAAACTTTACAGCTTACAAAAAAAATTTTTATATAAAAGAAGGAAATAAAAGTAAGAAGAAAAGGGAAGAATGACCTTTTTAGACAAATATTTCCTGATGCTAATTCTCCATGACATTTTAACGTGAAACTTCAACGTAAATGTGTACAATAATCGCATTTTAAAAGATTTACACCCAGCTACACAGAGCATAACTATCAGCTTTTCGCCTAAAAGAATTTAAAAGAATCTTTATTGTAAGTTAGTTTGGGAAAAATAACCTACGTGCCTAGGCACATTTAAAACATGAACAAAAAACAACACAAAATGAAGGGTTTTCTTTTAATTTTATTCCTATAAATGAAATTTTTCATTGAACTGAGTAACTGCTTTTGGATTAGGATAACTTTCTTTAAAATTTCCATTAAAGAATTACCTACATAAAAAAAAATCAATGCATTTTTAGTCAGAAATACCTCAATCAACTTAACCATGAGCACGCGGAAGCAAAAAGCACTTCTCTGCTTTAAAAATCTTTCTAGCATGCAAGTCTCAAGACATCAATTGAAGTGTCATATCAAACATGGCAGGCTAAGATGAAAAATGCTTCTAACTAAAACTTGGAACGAACGAGCACGTATATGTGACCAGAGAGAACACAGCTATTGACGTCTAGCCGGACAGGCATTCCTGGCTCAATATTGCATCGAGAATGACAAGGAAGCAAACATATCTTTTTGCGAAAAATGAAGATAAACAAGCTGGAGACTGCTTGTCAAAAGTTCAGCATCGGAAGAGTTATTGATAACACTAAAGAGCTAAAGCGGAAATATTAAATGGGAAAATATTTTGCAAAGCATCTTCCGTGGATATATTCGTGCTTGAAGACACTATCAAGGATGGGAAGTGAGCGAATGACAGATTGCTTGTTAACAAGACAACTGTATTGAGTTGACCATTAATTGTAAAGCTAGTATTTTTTGAGACGGAATGACATTCTAGTGTTGTTTGCCTTTATTTTAAATGTAAGGTTAAGCAAATACATATTTTTTATTTTTAAATGGAAAATGGCTTGTCAGCTTTAGAGTTTCTTGAAATAAGATACATGAACTAAACAGTTACTAAAAAAAGGAGGAAATCTAAACTACAAGGAAAAATGATTTGAGCTATAATTCTTGCATTTTAGTTTTTTTTTCTTGAAAGCAGCATGCATTTCTCTTTTATCTATGCATTTTTCTTACGAGAACAGTCGTTTATCTTGTGGGATGATGCAGACAAGGGTAAGTACCATGGACTGGACAGCTGTTGTGAAGTGGGGAAATTCAGTGAATAAGATGTTTAGAAACAATTTGCATCCTTCCAGGGATTCCTCCACAGTTCAAATTTAGAGTTCAGAAGTGAAGGACTCTTGAATTAATACATTCCCCAGAGAAGGCTAACGACCACTAAAATGATCTTTAGCAACCAAAATTTTCCCAATTATATATTTATATTGAAGTCTGTGGAGTGAGATGCAGATAATTTTACTCGAATATCTTTTGAAAGGGCATGCATGAATAGCCTCAAAAGCTGGAAAGTGCTTTATGGTTTTTTAGCTTGTCACTCTCTCTGTGCTCTAGATATTGTAAAAAGATTTGATGGACACAAAATGTATATACAGTAAAACCTCTCTATAACGATATTCGCTACAACGATAAATCCCTCTATGACGATAAAATTTTTTGGTTTACGGAGTTGCCACACATGCAATCTTACCTCGATATAACGATATACCTCGATATGCATCCCTCTAGAACGATAATTTCATTGGGTCCCGTAAGTATCGCTGTATCGAGGTTTTATACTATTGATATGCACAATGCCAAATGTCGCCCGTCTTGTTGAAAGTGATGACAGGCAGGAACACTTAAAAGAATTGCAATACGAAAAGGCATATGAACAGTTATTGCTTAAAATAGGCTTTAAAGACGTTCATCTATTTTAGCGAAAGCATGATTAGTAGACCGCGGATTATATGCACTTAAAAAGTGACAAAATAGGCATGCAAATATGCATCAAAAAATCTAAAAATATGCACTAAAAATCTAAAAACATGCACTAAAAATCCAAAAATATGCACTAAAAATCTAAAAGTATGCACCAAATAACTGAAAAAGTATTCACATACTAACAGAAAATAAAAACGTATTTACTTGTAAAAGTATTTTCCATCAGTTACCTTGCAATTGTGACACATATTTTTTTTCTCTTTGAAACTTCTAAACATCATGAAAGACTGAATGAGAAATTTTTATTCACAATCTTAGTGATATGAAATATGAATTAAAACTTCTTTCAGTAATTTTTGTTGCAATGCGCAGGTCTGTGTTTTTCTAAATTTTCAAGAGTAAGGCTTTGCCTTTTATCATCTAAAAACATTTTATACGCTGAAAATGCTTTTTCAACATCAACGAATGTCACTGGACAGTACTTATAATATTTCGCTTTGGATGGTCCTACTTTTTCTGGTAATTCACTCCCCTCACCATTAATAAAATTATTTATTTTATTCACTGCCAAAAATGTCGAATATTTATTTATAATAAAATTCAACTTCTCACCGATTTCTTCTCCTAATGACTCTGGAATCTTACCAACGCATTCCTCTACTTTTACAACTTGACTCATTACATCACTCAGAAGCAGATTTTGTATTCTAATTTTGTGATGTCTGATGTTAAGAAAGAAAAATGTGTTTCGATTATCGATAGATCTTTCCGGATAGACATATCGCTAAGCATTTCTTGCACACTGAAAAAAGGAGAAGAATCGACGCTGTTCAAAGCATTAACGGTGTAGTTCGAAAAAATCATGTGATTTTGGTACATAAGTACAAATAAACTAATTATGTCAGGCACTACAAAATTTTGAAACTGTCTCTTTACAAGCTGTACAACATACTGGAATAAATGATAAACCTGTATCAGCTTCAAAACTTTTAGAAAAAATTCTTAAAAATCGTAAATTTTCGCAAAAGTGTCACTCTTCGAAAAATCCTGCAGCTTAGATCCATGTTTAAGAATTTTTTCTGAAAATTTCACTAAAGACACAGCTTTTTCGCTTATTACAGTGTGTAAAGCTGTGAAGAACCATCTGGAATTTTTTGGAGACCATGGTGCTATTAGTATATTTCAACTTGTGTACCAAGACTAAAAACAGAGTTTTTTTCCTTCGAAGAACAGCCCTAACTACATCTTTTATGGAGTTAAGTCTTGTCCATAATCCGAAATCCACGTCTTCATCAGGGCCGGCATGCTTGCTTTCATTCTAGCCATTTCTGAAATTTTAATATATAGGCTGACTTAATTTAAATTGTTGCAAATGCACACGAAAAAAATTGAAAGCGTATATGCTATTTTGCTGGGAACCTGATTTTGTATAAATTTTTCAAAGGGTGGGACTTAAAAGAGTTAAAAGGGGGAAAAAACTCAGAGGAAGGTAAAAAAAAGTTACAAATTCAAAGCTAAAGAGATTGAAATATGCATCCAACAGAGAAAATGCGTCATTTTATGCAAAATCATCAAAAATACCTGAAATATGCAATTGCATATGCAAATATGCGATTGCATATAATCCGCGGTCTGATGATTAGTGTATATTACTGAGGTTTGAAAAATAATGCTCTTTGTCCAAAAGTGTATATTTAGCATTTATAGTCTTTTTTTAAACTTTTTAAAATGATAAAAAAAAATAAACGTATAGCAGGCTCTAATGAAAATGACTGAAATAATAATATTTTAACGTCTTATTTTCTTTAACCATTTTTCTCTTTTGATCGAAAAGACGTGACGGAGCATAAGGATTAAATTTTCATTAAGTAGTAACAAAAAAGTTGTTGAATCGTTGTTGTAAAAGTTGTTGACGTTACTGTAAAAGTTATTGAATAAGAAAAGAATATGTTGGGAAACGTTTTATAATCAGTATGTTTGACATGTTGTTGAAAAGCTTGTAAAATACAAAGCTTTAACCGTTTATCTACCAACATGAGAACTGCCAAGAATATCAACTTGAAGCCGTTTCTTTTCCCTTGTCTTAGACCAAGGGCGGATTAAAGGGGGGGGGCGGAGGGGGCGACCGCCCCCCCCGAGAAGAGAGAAATTAATGTAAAAGATCCTATTTTACTTCCATAAAATGGATGTATATGTCAATCTTCTAACTAACCGCCCCCACCGACAAACTTGCAATAATCCGCCACTGTCTTACCTGCAGGATTTCTAGATCCTGTCTCATGAAGAAAAAATAAATGTAATAATACTATAAATAAAACAATAAAAGGTAAAATAAAATGAAAAGCAAAAAAACGTGTTACGAATTACGTTAAACGTGACTACGAATGATAAATATAATAAATGCAATATAAATAAGCATTGAGACAAAAATTAATAAACACTAGCTATTCGTCAGATGACTGTTTCATTAGCAATTAACGAGTCTTTTTCAAAAGAGTAGAGCACTAACAAAATTGAAGAGGTCAAGTAATACTATGAAGGGCACCTTTTTGTGAAATCTTATCCTTTAATCATAAAACAAATGTCTGAAAATTCACTAATGCTCATCCTTTTTTTTTTGGTTGGCTGAAAATGACTAGAAAAAAAAGTGGAAAGCTACTCACTTAAAACAACCTTACTTTGAAAAAACATGCAGTTATGAAATAAGCTGACTAAATTAAGTACTTGTTAGTGATTTTTTAAAGAAATTATTACAATGAATCAATATTTAAAAAAAGAAAATATTTTCCTAAGAACCGTCAATAGATAAAGGATTAAATCCCATGTTATATGGCATATCCTTTTTCTTGAAATGAACAAAATGAAACATAGAACTAGTAACATTTCAATTTATTTGGCTACATTGTGCGGAATCTATTATCTTCCATTGATCTATTTGCGGAGAGAGTTCATCTACACGCTCAGTGAAAACATGTGCATCAAAAAAAAAAAAAAAAAAAAAAAAAACCTCACGGCAGACGCTTCAAGGGCATTGCAGACACAACAATGTATCTCAAGTCAATATGTCAGCCGGTGGTTAGACACATAAGTGGAATTTATCTGGAAGCTGGCAGAAGTGATAAAGGAGGAAACTTTTCCAGTACGCGACAGCCGAAATGAATTCAGCGCAAGAAAAAGGAAGATATCCGAGAGATGAAAGCGATATTCCGTTAAGAAAACGAGGAGCTGAGACAATGAGATCCAGCTTGATGAATGGTAAGAAAGATAAGAGTTAGTTAAACTGTGGAACTAAAACAGCAGACACGATGACAGCCGTATAAAGCTTAGCGAAATAGTCTATTTGTTACTTGCAATTAAAAGGCTTAGAGATGATTAGTTTAAGGATGTTACTACTTTTTTTTTAAGAGTATCATGCAACGTATACGAGCAGTAGTTTCGAAAGTCTGTGAGCGAGATTCGCAAGAACTGTCATCGCAAGCTGTATTGTGAACAATCGAGACGCATGTTATGCTAAATGAGTGGAACTTTAGGAATGAGATTCTAGGTTAATCGAAATAAAAAAGAAGAAATTTACAGTTTAAAATGTGCACTTTAAATATTGAATTTTCATGAACTACAGTCTGCTTAAATGCTTTTATGCTATCCGTTATCGGAACTATTCAGTTAATAAACACACCAAATTTTATACAGACACCTCTATCTTATTTTTATATTTATCGCGCTGTTATTTTCTTTGTGTATCTGCAAAATTGCAAATTAATCGAACAATAAGAAATGGAAGCAGTTTGAATTCCGTTAGATGCACAAATAACTAAAATCGTGTTAAAAAGAAAATGGTGGTGGTGTGTGTGCGTGGGGGGGGGGAGAGTTTTAGCTAAATATATAAATTTTTATCGTTTTGTGACAGCAAAAATTAAAGATCGTCAACAAATGTTCTGCATAAAGTCTTTAAAAAAAGGAGGGGGGCGGCATTTCAACAACAATCTGCAATGCATTCTGAAGATAAGCTTTTTTTTTGAGCATATAATGTAGCATTTAAGAGTTGTTAGTAGAGTGAATAATTCCTAGAATGAGACTGTTATTGAAAAGTACAGATGTTAGAAGCGAAGCGGGATCTGTAAATTAAACGGAAATTTATGTGTGTTTATGAAGTTTGTAAACACACATCTTGAATCAAATTTAACTCTAGCTACAGTAATTTTTTTTTATTTAGCACAACTTAAACGTGATTCTTTGATAGTATATTTAGTGAGAAAACACTTACGTGGGTAAAATTATCACCCCCTTCTTCATTTATTTTAATTTCATTGAGAAATTAGAGTAAAATGATTGTTAAATGACAAAGGAAATAAATTATGGATGGCAATTTCAAAACAATGATATGATTTCTCAATAAAGTTAATTTCAGGAAAGATATTACTTTATTTTGTTCATAGAATTACCCTAACAACTGTAAAAGCAGTGACCGTTTCAAAAAGGTAATTGTTTAATTCAGTTAATGAAAATAAAGGAACTTTGAATAAGCATCTAGCATTTAATACAGCGAGACCCAATTTTGATTTTTATAATGCAAACTTAAAACAATGAAATATTAACGAACTTTACATACTTGTGCTAAATTTTAACACGTAGGTTATCCAATATACACTCAAAATATTTTATATAAAAGGAGCAGTAATTATTTTTCATACCGCTAAGAACTAAATACTTATAATGAATTTTAATATACTTTGTTTAACACATACAATACCCTCGATAAGAACAAAGAGTGTAGATTTAAAGGATTCAAATCTGTTTCTTTCATAATCCAAAAGTCCATAATCCATAAATATTACGAAGAATAAATTTCTAACATAACACTCAAGTAAAATGTACTTTTCTTAATTAAAATTTATTTTTCTAGTATAACATTAAAACCCTATCATGTACTGAACTATTGCATAAAAAGGATTTTAATCCTTTATTTACATCCCAAAAACGTTTCTATTAAAATGTTTCATTTAAAAAAGAAATGATTAAAAGAAAAACGTTGAAACATCACACTATTAGAAATTTTTGAATAGATAGCTACAGCAAAATATAAAAATGATTCTTAAAAAATCATATTTAGCGTCATCTTTAATAAATTTTTTTCAAAACAGAGCATGATATACACACAGTGAAAAAAATTACTTTACTTTGCCTGTAAAACTACTTTCACCGCCGAATGACTATTACTGCTAAAAAACAAACTTTAGGATCTGTGTAAATTAAAAAATGATATCGCACGGTTCTGGATCAGAATAAAAAATAATATCAGAGACTCATGAAACTTAAAATTTCTTCTTCACAGGCTTTATAATGCACTTGATATAAATTCCAGAAATTCTAAAAACTCTAAAAGTTTTTTAAATTTCTCAAATAATTATTAAATATACAGTAATATTGTAAAATTTCGTGAAGAACGATTTATTTAAATAGTGTACGGTCAACGTTTTTCTCCCGGATATTTCATTATTTTCATTGATGTATCGTTTCAAGAGTGTACAGTATAACTTGTGAAGCGATGTTCTCATATTTTTTCGATTCTGTGACGCAGTGTTTTTTAGAGAATAATGGAATGTTTTAATGCCATTTACAATTTGAAATAATATCTATATCCGAAAGCTTTTGCGTCATTTAACAATTTGAGTACGAAATATTTAAGATATTATTATTAAAATAACATGTTTTATTTTAAATTTAAAATAATAATATTTTAAAGACTTCTTTCTTTTCCCTTTTAAGTAAACATTTCTTTCTCTACGAATAATAGTTAACTGCAGATATTTTTAAAGGTACAATGGATTTTACTTTTTTTATTTAGAAATAATTTTTCACACACTCACCTTTTTGTTAATATTTTAGAAACTTTAAATAGTGATTATTTTTAATGTATGTTATTTATGGGTTTTATATGAAGCATATTTCCCAAAAGATTTGATAACGAATTGCTGAAAAATAGTCTTATAAACGCCTTAAAAGATCACTACTTTGATATAAAGGTTTATTCATGCTAAAGGGAAGACTTAATATAAAAGTGATGAATATAAAGGGAGTCTAAGGAAAGAGGCAACTTGTATATAATTATTTAAAAAAAAAAAAGAAAGAAAATATATCTAGAAATGCCGCGTCAGAAATGTTTCAAAACTGTTCTAGGAATATTCCACGGATAAAAAACGCTGATAATGAATTTTTTTTATTATTACTAATGGTTCAAAAATGAAGTTAATTAATTTTTTACCACCTTTTCAGCATGAATGATAGTGTCATAAATATTTTTTATTTTTATACTTCATACTGGCCATTTTATTCATTTAACCCTTTAACGCGCAGTGTTCCCGCTCTGGGAACACCAAACTCTGACGTTTTGACTGTTGCCAGTCACGAAGAATAGATTTGATTTCTACAAAAATAGTTGTGGGTGACATAGCTCCACGAGAATAGTTTACTTTTTAGCACGTCATTTCCCGTCAAAAAATGGTCACGATTATTTTTAACAGCACTGGCATCTGCTGAAAAATGAAAGAATGCGAGAACAGCTGGACAGATTGCCCAACTCTGAAAAAAGGGCATCCGTTGCCATCGCTCGACTTAACTACCAGCAAGATGGCGGACGATCGAAACTTTCATCGTGTGCCACAGATCTAGAGACCCTTTTTTTGACGCAGCTGGCTGTGCCCGGCACAGCTGCGTCAAAAAAAGGGTCTCTAGATCTTTGGGAGCAATAGCATCGCTATTTCAAATAAAAGAGCAAGGGTCTCTTGCTCTTTTATTTGAAATAGCGATGTAGTAAATATTAAACGGTTTTGTAAGAAAAATATTATTTATAACCAAAACTTGTTTGCCTGTTGCTAACATGCACTCACAAATTTTGTTTCAAATTCTAATGTTGTTTGTCTTGTGTTAAGGCAAGTCTACGTGAGATGCATCTGTCTATGGGAGGGAGGGGGGGGATGCCTTAATTGGAAGATTTTTTGATTGGTTCTAAAGCGCATTCATGCTACATCTGGAGAGAACTGCCCAAAATTGCAGACCGTTAGATCATCAGCAACGCGGGAGGCCCGAACGCGGGACCTTCACACTGCAGCTGTCTACTCTGTTCAGTGTCGTTTCAAATTTTAAAATTGCCTGCTTTTTTTAACTTTGATTTAACAACAAATCAACAAAAAGCTTTGGAGCAAACACATAAGTAATAATACTATGCAAATATTTATCACGAAATGCGTTTTATACGGACTTTGTTTTTGTTTGGTTTGATTTTTGGTAAGTTTTATAAAGTATATTGCAGGATATATATTAGTCTTAATACTTTCAATTTAGAGTACAGTTATTAGTCCTCGTTACATAAGATTAATGCAACAGAATTGTTTTACAAGTAATTGTGCATATTTATGAACCTTCTGATCTAATGCCACTATGAGGCTAGTGACTGCCACATATGTTTCAGTAAAAGCAAATCTTGAAGCAATATAATGTACGTTTCATAGACTAGCTGCTCTGATGGTTAAAACATTTAAAAATATCAAAAAAGTATAGTAATTATAGAAAATATATGTATAGAATTTAATTTTATCTAATAATGAAAGTGGATATTGTACCTCAAATTATGTAACAATTTATAAAAAAAAAAAAACAGAAAATGTTTTCATTAAAACATAAATTGTAATACTTACCATAAAAGGTTTATGACATAATTCATTCAGTTTTTGAAGACTAATTTCTTGCTCTTTGGGATCAGTTGCCATTAACACCAGAGATATCTGTAAAAAAAAGGGTATTAAAATAACCAATGTAAACTGTTTTGAACTAGCCAAACTAAACATGTTTATTTTAATAAATTAGTGCAGCTAAATAATATAGGTAAGAGAAAGGTATGTCCGATTTAAAGTTGTTCTTGGGAAAAAGCATCTGTTGTACAGGTATTGTTCTTAAGCTCCGTGGAACGCGATGGGCGATTCAATTGACCTCCATGTTTCTGGTAGTTAATAGAGTGAAGGCAACGTCCGCACTTTTTCACAGTTGTGCAGCATATGCAGTTGTTTTCATACATCGACGAGAACATGTCTGCTCTTAAAAGGTTTAAACCGATAGAACACAAGTGAAACGAACAGAATCATCGTATGATAAAGTCGTTTAACGTATAAAAATCTTGACAGTTAGCAGACAGTTTCTTTGGATTGATCCCAAAACTTTTGTTTCAACGAAGTAATGAGTTTTCGAGTAGACACGCTGGTGATTACAATTAGCGGATTCACATAATTTTGTTTGGTTGTCTCAGAGAAGTTTTGCTGGTTTTCTGAATTTTGATACCCAAATTCAAGTAACTTCCCCCGTAAAACCAAGAAAGAGCTTCCCAATAGTAACAGTTACGAGGCAGCGCAGAAATATTTCTTAAACAGCAAACGAGTTATAAACTAGCCGTCTTCCAATATTAAAAGAAGGGACAAGACTGAACTGTGCGTATAAAGCATACAGCGAAAGTTCTTATATAAACCGACTGATACACAAGAATGATAGTGCTCCTACAATCGTAAAGATTGTTGAAACCCTTTTTTCTAACCATGTTCCACATACGTCCTTTGACCTTGAACTCAAATTGGTTGGTGGATATTTGAATATAGTCCAACTCATACGAAATCATTGTTATTCAGATGACTCACATTATTATTATTCAGATGAAAACAGTGAAACAATTAAAAACCTTTTTAGGATTCATTCTTAACAGGCCACAAAACAACATGAACGTACTATCGTTAAGTGCAACCTTTTTTTTTTTGCATTCATGAAGAGTAATAACCTGTTCGAAAATATTTCAAAGCTCTACTATTCTCCAACATAGAGAATCATTAAATACTAAAACAAAACAAAATGCAAAATTCTTTGAAAGTTCTCATTCAGATTATACTGTTCATCGCTTTACATGCATGTTAGAGGAAAAAGAAATTAAACAGAAAAAAATTCATCCAGGAAAACAAATTATTGTTTAGATAAATATTATAATGAGATGTTTGAGATACTATACTGAAATGGGAAAAACGAAGGGAAATTTTAAACGTGCATCATTATTCACGTGAACATACCGTAGACATAACAAGCATTATTAATAATGAGTAGGGCAGTGCTACTAATCATTTCTGCATCTTTGAAAGTATGTAGGCACATATTGGATGTATTTTTCATCCTAATTTTTATAACTTTATCTATTTGCACAGTGATTTTCGATTTGTCAGGTACAACGCTTGAGGAACGACGGCTGGCAATTAAACTGCCTTGAAATATGCTTTTATTTGTTGCGTTTAGGCAAATTATTTATGAGTTAGAATTGTTATTTAATATTTCACCAATTCACGGGGACTTGACACTTTTAAAAGGACGAAATCTATAAAAACATCGATTTTTCGCTTAAAATGTACTTTAATAAAAACGTACTACGGCGCTTAAAAACTCCCATCTTTCCTTTAACTGAACTGAAAATGCCTATTAATTATGATATTAATCTAGATTCCCTTTATGCTTACTTTAAGCGCCATCATTCATTTTTTATGCTTCCTTAACTTGTGTAATAATTTAGAAGTCAATTGGTCAGTCCGTCACTCTGTCTTCCTTTCCACAGTATAAAAACTCAGGAATTCCAAACACTTTTTAAGGCACCTGTTGTTACGTAAAAGCCACGCCAAACTGAATGTAATACAAATAGTTCTTTTATGCGTGTAAAAAAATATTTGAATCCTATCTACATATTCCCTAAGAAATCATCAGAGATAAATAACTTATTAAGAACTCTCAGTAACTTCTGACAAAATCACGAATAAAATATCGGATAACAAAAGAACCGAGAATGATCAGATTTGTTGCAAAGTTTAATAACCAAATTATTAAAAGAATAATTTTCTTCTTAACCCTGAATTTTGAATAGAGCAGATAAAAAAATCAATGAGCGGTTAGATGCGCTGCACTATATATAAGTATCTTAAATGTGAAATATTATAACATCAGTCAATTACCAAACTAATTTAAAAAGATTCTAATAATAAGAAACGAGGCTATAATTAAGCAAAATGAGAAATTTTTTCTCAGTTATTTTGTATGAAACCTTTTGAAACAATCTTTTTGTGCTTGAAAACGTGAAAATACTTCACACTTCTCATGCATTTTGATTGCATCCATGCATTCAATCATGCAATCATAAAGATGCATTTAACTTTTGGCTTCAAATGGCTTGGCACGTCCATTATCTTCTCTGCTGGAGATTTTCTGCCATCTACAGAGCAAAAATGATAACGTTCTGCTATTCTTGCATGTCTTATTAGTAGGACACTAGGTTTTGGTGTTAAAATTCTTGAAAAAGAATATAGAGTAATGCAAAGATGTGTTGTTATATTAAAGCGTCAAGACCGAAGGGGTTAATAAATAAGAATTAAAACCTTTAAGAAAGATAAAAAAATTCAAGCATTTTGATATTGATTACACCAATAAATAATAACTAAATAAAATCTAGTCCCTTGCTACTACAATGATTTACATTCGAGGCTAGAAGCTTAATGTCCAGAAATAATAACTGTTGCGCATGCAAGTTTATAGCATAATGATAACAAGAAACAACTACACTCTATGCTATTAGATTGCAATTAAATTAATTCGTCATAAGTGTCTTTTGTTAGCCGATATTAATGTTGCTTATATGTAATTAGACTTTAATGACCCTCTTTTTTTTCCAGCCATACACTATGCTACGAGGCACAAATTGAAAAAGAAGAAATGAGTACAGCTTTCCACAGTGGAGTTGGTTCGGCCATTTTTAGATGCACTTGAGAATGTCATTTTTTTAAAGCCCCCGTGTCATTTATCATTGTTAAAATACCTTAATGACAACCTCTACTACACCTACGTGTTGCTTTTTTAATATTACACAAGACTAAAGTGGGGATCTGAGTTGTATCATCTGAAAATTTATAAAAGTAGTCTGAACATATTGAAACTTAAACATAGGAAATTCATCGCACTAAAATCTATGATGAACTTATGATATTTCTTGAAAACCTAGCAGTTAAAACGTTGAAAATAAACTGAATAATTTACTTAGGCTTTGGATTAATAGATTCGGTAGTTTGTTCAGCTCAGCATTAGAGAAATAAGGCTTTTGGTGGGATGCCTAAAGTTCAGACGTCTTTGCAAGAACTGGCTCGTGCCCGACAACGAAACACAGCTATCTATAAGAGATTCCAAGAATTTATATGAATTATGAATACTATTACCAGGCCCTAATTACCACACAGGCCAACTAAGCCTTGGCCTAGAGCTTCCAAATGATAAAAATAGTTTTTTCTTAAAAAAAGCTAAAAAAAAGTAATGACAATAAATAAATAGAGGAAATTTTACAACACACATTCCCCTGTGCTAAAGTGGTTGTGTACACTGGATTGAGGGCTAGAAGAAATGACATGTTAAGGTACAAAGCATTCTACCATAGAACATTCAGAGATGCGACCTCATCTGAAGCATAATGTCTGAGCATTAGAATTTTATAAACTTTAAGCAAAAAATTTATTCGAGAAAAGAGCGTTTGAACACAAGCTTCCCCTCCTTATTTACAACAAAAATTTGTATCCTGTGACAATACGTATCAACAAGGTATGAGGTTTGACTGTACAAGGGCCACCAAAAAGTACTTTGCCTAAGGCCTCCGAATGTCTTAGTCGGGCTCCGTCCGACTATTATTGATAGGTTTAAAAAATATCATGATTAGTTGTTGTTAAAATTGGCTGCTTATAGTTAAGCCTAGGGGAAATCAATTTTTCTAAGAAAATCAGAGATACTGCAATTTTATTAAGATATTTCTGTAAAAAATGCAAATGCTATTTTTTTAAACGATTACAGTGCGCAATTATTCTTCTGCTTCTTAAGAATGGCTTGTAGCACATCAAGATATAACGAAACGCTGATCCGTAATGCTCACAATTACACAAAAAGTACAAGTTTCATAATTGGTGAAAGTTTTGAGCTTCATTGCCAAATTCAACATCAAACAAATGTGTTAAGTTGGAATTTGGCAGTAGTGTAGTTAAAAATAAAATCATAAAAAAGCAAAAAATTGATGAATTCAATAACATAAGTTTTAGTCACTTTAAATGACGAAAACCGTTTCTTAGGAGATAAAAGATTTTTACTTGTAAAAGTTTAGAAATATAGGAGAGATCAAAACCCAATGGCTTAGTGATCAATGGGCTGGCATTTTTGAAATAAAAATACCAATTAAAATTATTAATAAGGTGTTTTTTTAGACTTTCCAAAAAGTGTATGCTTGTGATTAGATTTGATAAAAATGCTATTATTATTATTATTTATTTATTTTTCCTTTTCTATATTTTATGTGTTGTATTTATTTCCTGAAATGTATGAATTAGTTTTTTATTAAAGTTATACAGAACAGCAGGTTTGATGACAAAATGCTTATAGTCTTCCAATAAAGCAGGACATTGGCACAAATTTAAATTCAGGAAGCTCAAATTCATCCATTATATTAAAATTTAAATATATTTCCGTCTAATTAACACAATATACTCTTATTTCTTTTCTTGTATACTTAAAAGCTCCAACTGCTGAGAATGATAAATTTAATAAATCTAATAAAGTCATAAACGTTAGACCAGATTTCAGAACAGTAAATTATTTTTTTAATATCTTTAAAAAATAATTTGGTTCATAATTCAAAAATAAAACACGGTCATGAAAAAAAAAGTTTCTGTCATCGCATTTATTTTGTAGATCATTGTTAACGTGCTTTCAAATAAAACATTCCCGTTTCTCTTAACATGCAAATACTATTATCAAGCAGACGAGTCATGTATAAGAGACAATAAATAAGGAAGTACTGTTATTAAATAGTATTTCTTTTCACAAAACAAAATGCTCCAGATAATGACTTAATTAAAATAAATCAATTCCATCTCTCAGCTATTTTTAACCACGAGTAAATAACATCCTCCAACTTGTAAAGCCACGGCATTAGCATTAATGAACTATCGGCTTCTCTTTAAGGCAATCCATTTGCATAAATCTTAATTTAAATTACTGACATGGACATTAGTTAAATTACTCTCATAAATTAAGTCATAAAACGAGATGTAATTCCAACTTCCTTTTTATATAATCAGTTGAATCCTCGATCCAATTCGCTACGGGTATTTTCTATTCAAAAACAGTCTTGGCTGGGCCCCCATGGCGCAACTTACTATCTGATATAAAAACTAAAAAAAACAATGAACCAGCAGAGACTGTAAAGGGAAGAGGGGCAGGAACTGCGAACACGGTCGCAATTAAAGTTCAATCTCTCCGCCTGTTGCTACTCAAACACTTGGGAGGAGTCATCTGCCCCATTACACGGACGCACGCTCTTTCTAAAAGAAGGAAAAGAGATAATTAATAACTGCTTCAGATGAAAGAACTGGTCTCGTAGCATTTCATTCACTTGTAGGTATTTTCGTCGCAGATGTATTTCTTTTTTTGGTTTTTTTTCAAACAACCGATTTAATAATAATCGTCCAGGAATCCCTTTACAAGCTTCCGCGTGTCTAGTTTCGATATGTTATATCGTTACATAGAATGTTTTATTTATTTTTCCTCTTTTATTAGCGCCAGCAATGCCGACGTGGGCAAAAACAAGACGTATTCATTTGGCGAATGTAGCGCGAATAGTCCAGAGGTTTTTCTGACAAGTTCGTGTAGCTTTATGTAGGAATGAAAACTATGCAACAAAGGAAGAGGATTATTTGCATTCTATCTCTAATACGCAGTTTTAAGACTGAAGAAGAAATAAATATCTTTGGTTGAAGTTGTGAAAAGAGCTGACAGTTCTGCCGCGGAAGAATTTCTTTGTTTTAAAATAATGTTCTAAACAGAAGTGATTTAAAAACTAAAAGGACACAGACTGATAAAAAAGGAAGAATCACGCATTTGCGCGCAACACATGCTATTAAAAATTACCACAAACCAGACAGGTAGCTAAAGACATGGTTTTGTGTTATTGCAAGGTGTTTTTGACGCTAAAAATGAATTAGAATCAGATTATTTTCTTATATCACGATGTTGTGTGTTGACCGATAACATTGGTTTCTTTCTTCAAGTTGTGAAGTTCCTTGAACTTTTCGTGCTGGGGTAATGAGTTATATCCTTGAGTAGTAAAATTAAATAGCTTATATTTCTTAAGTACAACAAAGATCAAAAGTTCAACTTGTTTACATACAGAGTTGTTACTATACAGCCAATTTTAGAATATAATATATTTCACAAAATAAAACTAAAAAACTGCGACATCCATTCAATACCTTCTCGAATTTTGAATTTTTAGTCAAAAATTCCTAATGACTCAGCGTACTCGATACAGGTTTTCTAGGTTTCTTTTTTTTTTTGCATATACTTTCTATGACAAGAAGATTCGAACCTCTGCTCTATATGCGGATTTCTCTGGCTCTGAATAAGCGGCCGCCAATATTGGGGTTCTAAAAGTTTTACAGGCCGATGTTCCCAGTTAAAAAATGAAATTTTATCAATATTGGCTTGAAAAATTAGTAGATATAGTTAAAAGGTGACTTGATTTTTTGAAATAGATGATACATTTGTATCATTATTGGGAAACTCGAAAAAACACCCCGTGAAAATAGCCATTTTCATAATTATTTTACAGAGTAATCTTGATACTTCAAACTTTTAATTCATATCTTTACTTAAATTTAAAAATAAATCTTTTATTAATTCTTAATATTTCATTTATTATTTAAACTACCCATAAGTATATTCAGTTTGTGAAAACAATGTAAATTAAAGTCAGAAATGACCCATGGCCCAATTGGATTCACAGTGAAAATTGTATAATTCCCTCACCCCCCCTCCATTTTAATAACTAATATCCTTTAATTAACGCATTAGAAGGCGAAGACATGCAAAAAAAACCAATTTAAAATATGCCTGGATCTCAATGCTGTCTGTAAAAGGTTCATATTACTAAATATGGCCGGTCACGCATCAAATATGAAGACGGTGCACGAAACACTCATCTTGCTTAGATCTGGGCAAATCAGTAGATGATACTAATTTCTCAAAAAAATTCAGGAAGTGTCCGAAGTGCCTTACTGATTACGCTGCTCAATCTATCGAACGACGATCGAAAGATAACTCCGTACTTGCACCTCCAAATATTGATTAATATCTATCTATCAGGATTACATTCTAGATTCATCCGTCACAGAGTGTTTGTAAAGGTTATCGACCTGCCTTTTAAAATATCACATAGAATTTTTAAAGGATACCACATTAATTTCTGTGTTAGAGTATATAGTCCTCTCTATCTTTCTTAGCTTTCATGATAATGAAATATTCCTATTTACGGGTAAAGTATAAGTCAAATAAAATAACAACAACAACAAAAATTACGACTAGTTTTCGTGAGTTGCAAAGTCAAAAGTAGATATCCAGATAGACCTTAAATATCTACAGGAAAATATTAAAATATAAATTGAGGTCTGGATAGTTTTCTTCTGGGACAGTTAAAATTCAAGGTATCGTTTGCATTAGAATTTTTTTCTTCCTTTTCGTTTCTGGCAATTAGACTTAAAAATATGTACCTTAAAAATAAATAAATGAATAAATAAAATAAAATAAAACTACGATAAACTCATGATATGATAACTTATTCTTTTCACAAAACAAAGAAGCGTTCATAAAAAGCACAGTGAGGCTGTTGCTCCTACTCGCACATAATTTATCAATTATCCGTGTCAATAAAAGAAACATTAACAATCTGCACACGCAAGTCTTTTTTTCGTCCATGTTCTTTCAAATTAGAACAATTGCGAAGGTGTAAAGCGCTTTTGCAAGAAAACGTGCGGCACAATGTAGCTGATAGGCGATAAGATTCAGAACTATTCCTCGAACATAGAGCACAAAAGTTTAAAGATCGTTAAAGAATATCCCTCGAGCTTGTCGTCAAGGCTCTATAAATTGCAGTATAAGACACCTTTTTTTATTTGATGTATAGCATTTTTTATTGTAAACACAGTGATAAATGATTTGCTATACAAAAGATATCAGAATAAAGGAAAAGAAAGAAGTAACTTTTTTATTTAATAAATAGATTGGGGCGATTTATTTGAACATGCATGCATAACATGTCAGTACGTATTACAGTCATTGTAATAGAAATGTTTTTTAAAATGTAAATAATATTGAATTTCAGGAAATGAGAAAGGGAAATGAGTTCGAATTGTTGCAGATGTAAGCTGTTTAGACATTTCTTTAAGAGATAATGTTTTCTAATTTTTTAATTATTTGAAAAGCTTTCTGAGGGGACATTTACATGTTTACTTTTAACTTAACTTGAAAATTTATAATGAAAGCACAATATTTAATTGCTTATTAGGTTATTCCAACTTTATTCCAAATATAGAATGTCATAGTTCTACGGTACAAAATTAATCGAGTTAGTAGTGATTGCGTATATTTCAATATTTACACACGATACTGGAAACCTGAGAGTAGCCGAATGTAGCATTTGATCTCATAATACTCGATTTGAGTGTGCTAACAGATATTTTTAAAAATTTGGGTCAAAACTGAGCTAAAATTTTATTTTGGGGAGCTTATAACTATAGTGATTTCAACTGAAACAAAACTTATGTACTTTTCTGTTAGCGAGTTTTCAAAAGATGATTTAATAATTCATAATCAATAAACAGACATTTTATAATCGAGAAAAAAAGCCTTGTATTTATCTCTCAGCTTTTATAAATCGGAACTTTGCTTTAACATTAGATGATCTATTTTTTTATAGCTTTGCAATTTATGGATTGCTTATCGAAAGTTAATGAACCTTTGATTTTTGGCTTTCCTGAAAATGCGGAATTAAGTTTTGAAGTGAAAAGATAGTAGTAATTGAATTTTTGAAATTTGGGTTCTGACTCAATAAATCGATATAACCCTGTAAGACAGAATTTACTGTACAAAATATTAGAGAACATTTAGAGAAATAACTTTTTTTTTTCTTTTTTTAAAGTCAAATGAAATTGAAAATGTTACATGCATATAGAATTTTTTCTCCCCATCGCATTGAACAAGTTGAAATTCAGAAATAAAGATTGCGTACATTTGTAGAATAGCTTACACAGGTAATTTTTTAGTTACCAATCAAATCTAATAATGATAATACGTCAGGTCATTTATAAACTACTCAACGAGCATTCAACATGACCTGATCTCTGAAAGCTATTACAGATCCTGTTAAACTTTTAGAGGGTAAATTATTCAACGCTACTCTCCGTTAATTCTAGTATTTAAGGAACAATTGCAGATAATATTGAAAACAATTGTGCTGATGTTATTTGCAAATGACAAGTTATCATCGATAAAGGCTTGTCGCTTTTTGATCTGCTGAAGAAAAAAGAAACTTATCATAATAAGAGAGTGAAAAATATGCACTAGAATTAGAGATGAATTAGCTAGGCTGAGAAAAGAGATTTAAATTACTACTTTTTCTTACAGGTTTCGCGAGTTTACAAAAAGATATAATTAATCGAGGCATTTGCCGTGAGTGCGAATTTACTCACATTTGTTATGCCAATTACAGATCTTTCTTCACACTCCTTTGAAAAAAAAAATTAAAAAGCAGAAACTGAAAACAAGCTTATTATTATTATTATTATTATTATTATTATTATTATTATTATTATTATTACTATTATTAGAGAAATAATTCTTCTTTAAAAAATTTCATCTGTCATTTTAAAAAAATTGTGGACGCTGAATTCAACAAAATTTTTGTAATTTTTTTAAAAAAAAGTTTGCTTAAATGC
Source organism: Cheiracanthium punctorium (assembly GCA_038373885.1). Lineage (NCBI taxonomy): Eukaryota > Metazoa > Arthropoda > Arachnida > Araneae > Cheiracanthiidae > Cheiracanthium > Cheiracanthium punctorium. Next base: position 344,417 of record JAWZYV010010900.1, on the reverse strand, counting down.
ATTGCTACTTTTTTTTCTGTTTTTGAGTTGTATGCCTTGCTTTGTGCTCTCCTGTCATCAAGTTTGAAACCTGTAGTTGTGCCAGTCCCCCTCCGATGAGGCTTGGATGTTTAGCAGTGTTAATTTTGTTGATTACTTAGTTTTTTTCTAGACAATGACTTCTAGACAACATTTTTGTTTTTTTTGGAGGGGGGGTGAATTTATTAAAAAGAACACTTTCTGATGAGAAAGAGGGCAGTCTTCCTGACATCCCACTGGATTCTTTCTCACAGCTAAAAAATTTCCTTACCTTCTGCTAGGTATTTCTCCCAACATTACGTATTATGCACAGAACTGTAGAAAAAACAACTTCATGCAAGATATATTTCATCGAATTCCACGTTAAAAAAATTCTTAACAGATCTACGTTTACTCCCCCAAACAGGACAATGTATTTTTTAAAAAATTAAATTTTATAAGAGACTTCTTGAAAGAGAGATAAGGATTATTACTTTTCCTGCAAAGGGCAGTGTCGCATCAGCACTAAATAAACGTGGGCAGGGCGCAGCGGGCACCCTTTGAAAAACACCAAACGGAAACACTGTATGTATATCCGTCTTTATAAATACTACAGGAAAAAGCTACAATTATCAAACAAATTAGAGAGGGCAAAGGCATTTTGCTGGAAATGGAGTGTAATCCCGTTTAATGATAAAAGCTAATCCTACGTGCTAACGTGCTGGCGTGCTATACTAGATATATATTTTATCATTCCCTCACCCCCCCCCCCTCTTCCCGGAATATGCTTCGTACAAACTCCCACCAAACAGTCCTTTTGTTGACATTCTTCCAGCCCTTATCCCTCTCTGTGTTTACCAAACTTAGATACAGCTATGACTATAGCCTAAACTTAGCTGTCAAGGGACCCTAATCGGAGATGAACGATTAAGGGCTAGGTCGAAGTTTATGGTCGCAAGAGGGCAAACCAGGGATTAAAATTGTACACGAGAAGTCGAAAGATTAATCCTTGCAAGTTCAAGTGCATTGGAGGTTTTGAAGTGCAAGGCAGTATGCCCTGTTTCTTTTTTGAGAGAAGGGTAAATTTCAAAATTATTTGTTTCAGTTGAAACGTAAGAAAATCTGAGTGGAGGAATCTGAATTAATACACATTTTAGAAATTGTTCGAAGGAATTCATTGTATGAAGTGATTTGCAATGAAATTTTTCACAAGTGTTATTGTAAGATTATTTAATGAAGAGAAATTTTTGTGTAGACATAAAAAGAAAACTTTAAACCAAACTAGAAACACTAGGGAGTACAAATACTTCTGCGTTCTGGGACGTGTTAACATATTTCACGTTGTCTTTTAACATGATGAAATTGCTCGGCTGTTGAATAGTTAGGCTAGGCAATGAAATGTGTCACGCTAAAAGTACCAATATGCTTAATTAATAATTTCTGTCTATTAAATATCCGGCGTGGCAACAGTCGTTGTGGCTACATGTTCAAATTACGTTAAAGTGATGTATAATATTCCTATTAAATCCGGAACGCGGACACCATTAAATAATCGAGACCGCAGGCTTGCCTACTTGAATTGCTGCTTGAGATTTTTCAGGAAAACAGATAATATCATTTTTAAACAGACACATTACATAAAAAAGTAATTTAAATAATCCTTAGAAATAAACTTTTAATAGTAAGTTATGAACTACTTCGCTGAATAATTTTAAAAAATCAAATACGTTATTTTTATCATAATTACTTTAAAAGAATGTTAATTTTTTCATTTGTGAAAACATTACAACTCCTGCTTGAATATAGCAGCTAACAAGTATAGTAAACTGAGTTAAATATGCAGTGTGTCCCAAAAAGGTGGTAACGGGCTTTACATCTTTATCTATTAGAGGTAAATGGGCAATTAAAATGAAAGAAATGTTTAAAATAATGTCGGAAATAAGACCCCGTTAAGAAAAAATTCCTATCGTTAATTTACAAAAGATTACACTTTTAATATATAACCCCCGTTTAATATAACCCCCATTCAAAAAAAATCTCAATTAGTAAAACGTGCCCCATTCACTAATGCGATGATGTACCAAATTTCAGATTTTCATCATACAACGTCTCAGAGATATCTTTAACGAAAGACGATTGGGTATTTATACATGATTTTGAACCGTTATGTAAACGTTTATTGCTAGAGTGAAAAAATGATTTTCTTTTGTAATTTCTGTACGATCCCTGAAATGCGGTCATTCGACTGGATTTTTTCCCATTGAAAAATGGTTTAAGTCAGCGTTATATTTATCTTCATATCTCTGACACTTTTAAGGATATAATTATCAAATTTTGCATGTTACCTCATGAGTGTATGGGGCACCTTTTACTAACTGAGAATTTTTTGTACGGGAGTCGTATACAAATCTGAAAAGTAATTTTTTAAAAAATCAACGAGAGGAGTTTTTTCGTAGCGTAATCTTTTTTTTTGACCTTATTTTGAACATTCTTTCAATTTATAATGCCCACTTATCTCTAATAGATAAATAATTAAAGACCGTTACCACCTTTTTAGGACACCCTGTATAATGCATATATAAAACTGATCTATAAAGGGTACTTTGTAGAATCCTTGCATCCTCACATTCAGCTTTTTTTAACATATTTAAATGTTGATACAGTCCGTAATCCACAATCTACTCAGTCCTTTTTTTTTTTCTTTCAAAGAAATGAAATTTCTTGTTTAGAGTACATGAGCTCAAGAAATTAAATGAATAAATAAAAAGTAAATGTTAAAATAAGAAATTTCAAAATATATAAAATAAATATGTTTGTGACCTTTTAAAAGGCAAAATTTTATAGAAAGAACAAAAGAACATTAACCCTTTAACGCGCAGTGTTCCCGCTCTGGGAACACCAAACTCTGACGTTTTGACTGTTGCCAGTCACGAAGAATAGAATTCATTTCTATAAAAATAGTTGCGGGTGACATAGCTCCACGAGAATCCTTTACTTTTTAGCACGTCATTTCCCGTAAAAAAATTGTCACGATTATTTTTAACAGCACTGACATCTGCTGAAAAATGGAAGAACGCGAGAACGGCTGGATAGATGGATTAATGCTGAACAAAGGGCAGCTGTTGCCATCGCTCGACTTAACTACCAGCAAGATGGCGGACGATCGAAACGTTCATCGCGTGCCACAGATCTAGAGACCCTTTTTTGACGACAGCTGGCTGTGCTCCCTTTTTTCAGCATTGGAAAAGGTTGCGCCTCAAAGTGTTAAAACATAAAATGGGACAGAACTGTTTGCGTCTGCGGCATTAATTTTTTTTTCTTTTTACGAGACTATGCTCTTTTAAAAATAAATTATAAACACTAGATGATAAAATCAATTACTTAACACGAGAAGCTTCATACATCTCTATACATTTTTTATCCCTTAAGATGCGATTTAAATTCTTCTCGTTTTCACTGCAAGAAATTCGTTGCATTTTTCATCGTCTTTATCGTGGACATGCATTCTGACACTTCCACGAGATGTTGTATAAATATTTCCCGTTCAAAGAACTCATCAGGGTGAAAGTGTAGATACAAGCGATGGCAACAAGATGAAAAGTTCTGACACCAATAAAAATCACCAAATATTTTAATCCAGAAGATATACCCAGCGGAGAGAGGACGTGTCCGTGAAATTGAAACTTAGTATTCTGATCACTTTTACCAGCGACGTGATCTGAGATACAAGATTATGCACGAACGTTTCAGAGTAAATAACAGCCATAATTATATCTGTAATCCTAGGGACATAAAGTTTGTCAACTGTCCGAAGCATCAGCAAGACAATATTTCATCTCAGACGCGAAATATAGTCAATTTTGGCTACAAAATGAAGTTCTGCTTTTCTTTCTTAGCCCTTTCGGTACAGAAGAGCTCGCCGTGGTTACATGCATATTCCTGGTACCGGGAGCTTTCCACAAGATTGGTTGCACTTTACGGAAGCGAAAGCTGGGGATTTGTGGTATCTACCAAAAAATCAAGAAATTTGCTGCATACATAAAATTTATTGTTTACTAAATGTGGCTAATTATATTTTGGAATTGTTGGCCGTTGTGGTAATCATACCTACATAACTTTTGTTGCAGATTCGTTCGTCAACGTGCAGAGAACGTTTCGGTAGTACTTGAGAGCATTTCATGGCCGCCGCCAGTGGGTGGCAATAGTGACGACAGTGTTAATAAGAAAATTGCTAAGATTGCTGCATCTTGTAAGGTTCAGGAAACGCTGTTGCCGAATGTCCTGTTATGAGTTCAGTTTAAAAAAATCAGAGGTCAGTTTAAAATTCTTTATTGTGATGCATTGTATTAGTTCCAAATGCAAGAAAAGCTGCTAAATTTAATGGCAAATCTCCGAAGTTGGCAACACTGTTTAGAAATTTTTTGGTATAAGTCGATACTAATAAAAGATTAAAAAAATATTTTTTCTGATATTAATACATATATTACAATAAATGATACACGAATATATATATATTTAAAATCTTCCCCTCTCACACCCATTGATCAATAGATGTAATATTAGAGTACGGGAAGTGAAGCGAAGCTATCTCCATGAAATTGTGCAGTTTCGAAGAGATTCATCAAAAGTGAATATTTTTGTGGTCACAAATTGAATTGTATCGGCTTTTGTTCTTTGCAGAGAACACGGCAACGGGGAGCGATTATCTGGAAATGTTGCAAATTTGGTTATTTCCACAGCTGCTTTTGTGAAGCAACACAAAAAATATTCCCTATTGGTGAATCTCTTTGCCACTGCACAATTTTTTGGGGAGCCTTACTTCCTCACACTCTATTGATCTACTTCCTCACACTCTATTGACTCTATCTCTCATCACGTCTATTGATCGGTGGTAAAGAAAGAAAAAAAAAACTTAGAATATTTTCATTTATTTTCGTGTATTGTAATAATGTAATAGTTTTCAAAAGATAAATTTTTAAAGTCCGGTCATTCAATTGTATTAATTATATTATGAGTGAACATTTCAGTATAAGTAACAGCAATTTATATCTAGATGATGAAATCAGCGGATGGAACAGCCAGTTTAGATAACGTATAATTTCATATTTAAAAGAAAAGAAACAACTAAAAATGCTACGGTGTGTAGCTTATAAAATAATATAGATTGGTTTCAATCATATTATATAATGTCAAAAAAAAAAAAAAAAAAAAAAAAAATGTGCCTCACTTTTAAAGCTGATAAGGTAATATGTGGTTTTAAAGTTAAAACTGAAGAAATTATGGACGATTCATGAACGCTAAATATCATTGGTTGTTGAAGACCTGTATAGTTTTGAGGAAAAAAAAAACCAAGCCAAAATAAGAACAGTACTACATATAACAAGCCATTTTTAAACACACAGAAGAATGTCTTCCAAATATACGTGACTTTTAAATATTGATACATAACATACTGATAAAAATTTCCATTGAAAATTGTCAAAAGGTGCTATGAAATTTATTTTGAGCTGAAAATTTTTTAAATTAAATTTTGTCAAATCCAACAAAGCTGTTATGATGAGCTCTGATTGAAGGTGGCAACATTCACGCTAATTCGCCTCATATCCGGTTTTATGGGAAGGAAAAAATTCGAAATGTCCGATGAATTTAAATTTTGATTTTATCTGTGGCTAATTTTTGATTCAGACGATGTTTCATATGCTATCATAATGAAGTTTTCCCAGCGAAGTTCGCTCATTCTCTGTATTTGTGTAAAAAAAGATTTCCAATTACACGCCATTTTATTTTCTATTACTAAGTTACAAACAAATAAATGTGAAACCTCGTTAGTAAGTCACCTGGATAAGACGTCATTCCACATATCACATCATCTTTCTCAAGTTTGTACTCACATATTGTACTGTACGCTATATTTTTAACCACGTCGCTTCCGACGTCACTTTTACGAATGAATTATGCAAACTCGGTCCTATTGCCTTTTCAAGGTTATCAACCAAAAGCACTTAATTTTGGTTGAGCACGACTTTTAACATTTTTCTTTACTAAGATTGTTGCCCAATTAACAAATTTTAGGAATCAATCTTCATTTCGACTTCAGTGCGATGGCAGATTAAATATGACAGATTGTACAGTTAAATTAATTATAAGTACACCGTCTTTTTTCTTGCAGTTTTCTTAATTTGTCACCCATTTTATTAATTTAAATTCTTATTCTAATAATTTATATAAATTACAATATAAGTTAATTTTAGGCACATTTATTATAAAAACATTTAGAATTTCATTTTGCCTTCAATATAAACTCCACTTAAGAAGTCACTTCGCTTAGTAAGTAATTTTCAAGTGGGCATGAAAATGATGTATTAACGAGGTTTGGGCTGCATTAACCAGATAGAGCTCATATAAACTATCTCACAAATCCCTATTGACTTGCATACAAACGATCAGAATACTGTTAAAGAAATCCAATTACTGGTTGATAGAATAATGGATTGGTGAAGCGCATATAGCCAGCCTTTTAATTCAATGCACTATCACTTGAATTTTTTACGATCTGTTAATCAAGGACAAATGCATAGAAATGAATTATGTTTCCATTAACTAAGTGAACTCGGAAAATAAAATGAGAATAAAGTCACATGGCGCGAGATAGGGGAGTGTAACCACTTTTTATTCTTATTGTCCAGCGGGGTTTCAGAAAGGTGCATGAAATTTTAAATGACATTTTTTAAAAGACACCTTAATATTAATTATCTTAAGTGTATTTATTCGTATTTGCTTTAAACATTTTAGAATATGCAATTATGCATAAAAAAAATGAAAATCCTCCAGATTTTGTTTACTCACTTGAGTGACGTTTTTCAAAATTTTATTTTACTCCATAAACATATACTATTTGCAATATTAAAAATAAATAAATAAATAAATACCCGACCAGTGGTTGAACGCGTTTGCGCTCTCAACTGGGAGACGGAAGGTGCCTGATTCAAAACCAGGTCGCGTACGCAGACCTAACCGTTCGGAGTTTTCCGTGGTTTTCTCAGAAACTTCGCGAATACACGGGTTAGGATCCCTTAGAAAGTCTCCCACGGAGGGCCAACTCCCCCCCCCCCTTCCGGCCTAGATCCCTCGAAAGACAATGGGTCGTAACACCACATTAAAAAAAATATGCATAGCAAATGACATCAGAGTTGAAAAAATGTATTGCTCAACATTCGAGATATGCCAAAATCATGATCTAGCATGCACTCTTTTTTTTTTTTTTTTACTACATACCCGATCGACTTGGGAAAAAAAAAAAAAAGGTTTCATATTCACCTAAAAAGAAAAATAATTCTGTTTAAGCATTTTAATGAAAAAATTAAATGTATGTCTTACTAGAAAAATGATTTCTATAGTTTATTCACCATTAAAAACGTATGCTATCAATTTTTCATCATATATAGTAATCAAAAGATTATTTTGCCTCACGAGAGGAATCAAATTATATCTACACATATCTGTATATTTATTCATAAAATTTGAGAATAATATCAGAGACCTATCTCCAAAGGACAAATACAAAAGAGGGGGTTTTAACTGATTAAAATGCCGAATATTAATGTAAACTTTAAAAAAAAAAGTCATCTTTGCTCACATTTTTAGGCATGTTTAGGGAAGGGGGAGGGGAAGTTCAAATCTCTCTAGACCAGTCATATTATTACATTATTATGGTATATAAATACATACACACACACACATATATATATATATATATATATTTAAGAAGTTATTTTTTTTTGCAGGGGAAGAGTAACAGTGGCCATGGGCGTCAGCAGAAAATTTTCAGGGTGTGTGTGTGTGTCAAAGATTACTTCAACATGCGGTTACCATGTTGGGAAGAACTAAAAAAAAAGCAGGAAAAAACGGTATACAAAAAATCAGGGAGACGCATGCCCCCCCCCCCCCCTTAAGTAACTTATTTTTGGTGGAAGCGAAATCCCTATAACCCTCCTGGTATCCGCCATTAGAGATTGGGACTTGTAAAATTTATTTTCGATCATGTATTTTTTTTAACAACATGCCTTTTAACAGGCATATAGAATGCTTCAAAATTTTCCAGCTTGTTAGATATGTAATTTCTGTATGTGTTTATCATAACCCTTATGTCATAATATAAGTACATTTTTAAAATAATTTATTTTAAAATACGAATAGTAGTAAAATTGTACATTGTATTTTGCAGCACAAATATCATGTTCTCAGAAATAATATTAAAAAAGCTCAAATTAAAAAAAGCCTACAATCAAATTTGTAGGAAATCCAAAACAAAAATTACCGCTTTTAATATTACACAAGCGTGGAAAAACACTACACTTTAATACAAAAAACATTAGCAAGGTTGTGCGACAGACCGGAAGAAGGTTTTATAATTAAAACGTAATGTAAATAATAGTAATCATTTCAATGCTATAATTAGAAGCTTCATCAGTATCGGGTTAAGTGGCAGGCCTCAGGGATGGTTTTATCTTTGACTAGAATAAATGTTACATTCTCTACTGTCGGGAGGTCCCAAATTATAAGTGATTTTATGCAAATGCTGTCTAGAATGTATTTATTCTATATATAACTTCAAGTAATAACATGCTTCCTTATCTTATCTCCGATAAGTTATATTCTCATAATGTAGCATCAAAAACATTTACATATCCATGAGATAGAGAAGGAGAGAATGATACGATAACACATCAGTAACAAAATTTGATATTCTCACATAAAAATTCCTGATTCCTGCCGATGCATCCATTGTTTTTTATGTATGAAATAGTCATTTATATTTCTGAATAAATTGATATATTAACAAAACAATTATATATGTTCTTACTTTGGCTTTCTAAAAAAAAGTTATGCTTGCACAGCAAAAATTTAGGAAAGAGTCTTTAGGATTTGAATGAAAAAATGTTTTGGTTAAAAAAAGAAAGAAAACTAAATACTTATTGCAAATATATTTCGTCATCGAAGACATTTTGGATAAAAGTAACTGACCGTTCTAAATAAAAGATATATTAATATTATACCTTACATTAAGTGTTGTTTTGTACATTTAAGATTATCCGTGTTATGCTTTTAAAAGTTTTGTAATGATTAGCACTTTTTATACTAATATCACTGTCCATAATTAGATATATGTTTAATGACTTTTTTTTTCTAATATAAATACTGTGGTGTTTATACGAAGACTTCTACCACATGGATATAAAAGAATGTTATGCAGTATCAAATATATTTGCTCTTTACAATTACTAAGTGCTATTCATTTCAAAACCTAATATTTTGCTTCTTTACAACTCCATAAAATTAAAATGCTGTCATTTTAAATATATATATATACGTACTACTAATATTATAAATGCCAAAGCTTGTGAGTTTGTACGATTTTTACTCAGTCACGCTAAAAAGGTTCGACGGATTTGAATTAGGGATGGATGCGAGAAGCGAGAAATCTCGCATTGTCCCGCGTTCTAGAAGAGACAGGCACTTTTTTGCGAGACGAGAAAGGAAATATTTTGAGAGACGAGACAGAGTTTTGTCATTTAAAGACCCAGCATTCAAAGATCCATTTGTAAAACAACCCTGGTCACAAGTCTTCTCTGTTGTCTCTTCTTTTTGATGGTGTGAATGAACAGGTTAATCCCGGGTTCCCGATAAAATACGAAACCCATATCTCATACACTAAAATGAGAGGAGGGGGGGATAAGCAGGCTTGATTATAATTATTCCGTCCTCAATTGAAACTTTTATGAATTGACAATTCCGGACACCGGGGCCGCTTAATTAGTTTAAAATTTTATCTGTGCAACATGCCTGAGTTCTACATCATTCCTAACAAAATTCAAAGCTTTATATAATTTCAAAAACAAATGAAACTTCCATCAACCATACATATTACATTTATGCAATTCGGGAAATAAATAAATAAAAGCAAATACTTTTTCGGTGTCATGTCACATTATATATAGAGATTAAATCTGAATTTTTATCACTTCAAATAAACATATGAGCTAATATGGTTAACTAATATAAGTACTAATATGGTAATATGTTACCAATTGTTATTATAAATATTAATTTTCAATAAAATAGTATTAATGTTACTAAAAATATGGTAACAAAATCGCAGTCCTTAATTTTACGAGACAAAGTGTTTGCGAGACTAGATGAGACAAAGGTTTACCACTTCGAGACGAGACGAGAAAGCCCTGTTTCTCGTCTCGCGTCCATCCCTAATTTGAATGAAATTTTAAATGGATATAGCTTATACCTTAAATTAACAAATTAAGCTAAATTATATTTCGAAATTCAACTTATTTTAGGAGATATTAATAGAAAACTGTTGAAATGAGCATTGTGGTTGCCATTTTTGGCAATTTTCGCTAACATAAAATTATGTATGCTATTCAAGCAAAGCAGAAAAGCTACTCCAAGCAGGTAGAATCCCATGCATTGGAAAATCTTGCTGTGGAATCATGCCAATTTTACGCAAAATGAAAAAGTATGAGAAAGAAATGAGTCAAAGCGTCTTACTTAAAGATGACAATTTGAAATATAAATAAGATCATCTAGGTAGCAGGACTTTAAATTCAGGGATAATACTTTTTTCCAATACAACATGACCAATTGTAACATTTAAAAAGCGCCTTTATGTCATTAGGCTACCTTTTCAAGCAGAATGGATCTATAACGCGTGTGTTCTCAATATCTTGGAAGTATAAAATGATTCAAATGAAGACTGTGGTAACAAACTAAACGTGCAACAACTCTTGCAAAATGCTAAGAACATCATAGTAGAATCACATTAAATTGCTGATAATTCCTTGTAAATGTGAACAATTTATATAGAGGTAATTTCAAAATATCGTTTAAACTTATAACAATTCACTTACTACAGTCATTTTGGGTGAATGTTTGGGGGAAGGATGAGAAAATAAGCACGATTATTGACAAACCGAAACAATTTAGTTTCGGTCCGTCACATGTTTCTTTCTCTTAGTCTTTCTAGATATTCATCCTTTCAAATTTCCTATGTTTATGTGGAGCCCCCCCCCTCTCTACTCTTACTTCAAAGTGCAAAGACCCACGCCAAGGGAAAAAAAAAATCCATTTAATTTACTGGGATTAATTCTATAAACCTGTTTTCAGGTCTTCTGTTCCCGTCACTCACTACAAGTTAAACAAATATTCCTTTGCGATCGCTTCGGGTACAAGGAATAACACACGACTCGGCTATCAATCTTAACCCTTATGCAAATACATACAAAATAGATACTTGTCCGCAAATGAGTGACAAGGTGTCCTCCTCTACAGCACACTTGAATGCAAATATGACCCCGGGAAGAAGACTGATAAAAATCTTCCAGTCTAGTTGGGTCGGGAATCAATTCATTCCTTGCGTTGCCCACTTTATGACGGGCCATGTCGTTTGGCGTTTATTTGAATTAGCAAATGAAGGGATGTTACGTCTCATCACTAACTAATCTTGATGTTTTTGGGTGATGGTTTTCTTTTTTTTTTTTTTGAGCGACAGACGCTTCTATGACTTGAATAAAACTTATATAATAGCTTTTAATGTTTGCACATTCTTCGTCCATATCGCAGTCATTCATGTCATGAAAATATTTATGAATATTTTGATACTTAATTAACTGGAAAGTTTTTTTTCTTCTTGACATGTTCCCATCACGTTTCTTACAAGAATTTGAAAGGGAGGTAATATAAATACTTATTTTTAAAGACTGGACGTTGCAATGGCAATCAAAATATGTTTGGTAAGTCAATACCTGTTTTTAAGTTGATAAACATATTGTTTGGAACGTGCTTTTAAGTGTAACTATCATATAGAAAAAGCAAGCTTATTACATAACATTGATGATTCAGGTAATTGAAATTGCTTCCGTCCTTTGATAAAAATAGAAAGCAGCAAGGTAGGAAGTCTGTCTTTGAAAGAAACTTCAGCGTCCATATGTCAAGCATCCACTGAAATCAAGTTAATGTACTCTATTTTAGGTAAAGTTTTGTAGTCAGAACAATACCCCACAGCTTCCAAAATGCTCGTGGAAATTTTTTGACAATACTAGTGCCTGCATGGGGATTTTAAGAGGGATTATTTGAAATACTAGAAGTAAATGTTCACCAGGTGTCATGGCCAAATACATGATATTAATTCTCATCTTTCACTATGTAATAATGCGAGAATTTAAATAACATTTCATATTCAAATAGTTTGGAATGCGACTTAATTTATTACAGCAGTTTAAGATGAGTTTAGAAAAGTTACGCTTTTGATCAAGTAATTCTTATATAAGTTCTAACAGTAAAATGGCTGTTGATTACAAAAAACTTATTATTTGTTTTAAAGTGCCATACTTTTTTTCGTCCCTGAGAAAACTGTAAACAATTTTTTACAGTACCAGACAAAGCGGTCTGATTTATATAGAAGTGGGACTTAAAAGCATGCTTCAGTGATGTTGGGAAAGACGATGCAAAAAAAATTAGGATTTAGAAGTATTTCGAGATGTTTTAGTAAATTTTTCAGAAATGCTTGATACTCTTTAATTACAATACAAGATCTAACAGTACGGAGTAAAATTGTAGTCCAGTAAAAAAGTCCCATTTTATACTTTAAATATTTCTTTTAAAAACATAACATGAAAGTTCTAATAGATGGTTTTCAAGACTAAAGTTTAAAAATGAACATGTTCTATCAGTACTACTTAATACAGCGATTCTCAACCTTTTAACGTCGCCTCCCCCCAACAAAGGCTAACTTACGGTGGCGCTGCCCCCCCTCACATTTTTCAGCATACATTCAGTTTTTATTTCTTTAACAATGAACATTTAGTCGAATTTTCTGCAAAATAATGTTATCAGTAAAGTTTGAATGAACATTTTAAGCGAAAATGCATATATTTTTGAGTAAAAATGAGTATAAATAAGAGAATTTTTTAAAAACATGCATCACTACTTGCTCTTTGGTTTTTCTCGCGCTCCCCTGCGAACGTTCCGCGCGCCCCTTGGGGCAGGTTGAGAAACGCTGACTTAATATTAAAGAAAAAGAAAATAATCTTGGGAGTATTACTAAAGTTGCTCATCTTGGAGCCAGACTGTGTCTGGCAGAATTTAAAAAATGTTGTGCGTGGTTGATTTAAAAAAAAAAATATATATTTATATTTAACTGTCTTAATTTTACAACTCAAAAGCAAAAGTATGCTGCCCACGCGATGTCAGTTCTAATTAAAATAAATGTGCATGGTGCTTTTTAAGTGGTATTTGGAAAAAACTGGTATATGTAACTTTTTATATTCTTATTGAAATCATCATACGTAATAATTCTATCCAGTGAAAAAAAAAAGTTTGAGAACTATTTCTACTTCAGTTTTCTTTAATAAAAGATTGAGAATGAACATGGTAGATGGCTGAAATGTGAAGGTTCAGGGTTATGGCCTACCGAACAAGAACGGCTGTCGATCTAACAGCAGTGCCGTCTCTACCCGGAAGTGCAAGGTGTGCGTGGCACCCGGGCACAGGGACTTAGGGCGCAATCCGATCACCTTATACACATACCATGTGTAATTTGCTAGTTTTGAAAATAATAAACATTCATTATACCTATAAAAATGCAGGCATCGGCTTGCTCAGTTGTGATTTGCGATGTGCAAGACAATTTGGATTTTATTACTACAATAATTAAATCTATGTTCCAACAAACACGTGCCGCAAATTCCAAGAGAACGTGCTGCGCGTGCCAAAGGCCTTGGTCCATGCAAAAGATCCAAGATAGATTGACAGATTTGGCCATAATAAGTATTGAATCGAAAGTAGATTTCAAAACAGACGATATCATTAAAAAGTTTACCCGCTTAAAAACCCCAAAAATTGATTTCAAAGTTTGAAACTATACCTAACTCTATCTTAGTGTAATTATTAAATAATATAAAATGGAACGTACAAACTATTATTATTTCTATTATTTGGCAAATGGGGGGGGGCGCAGGTGATTTTCGCATCCCAGCCACCAATATCTTTAAGATTGCCCCGTCGAATGGTGAGGGAATGGAAAGGACTTTTTAATGGGGTTTTGAGCAGTATTCTCCGGGTGTAACGTGATTATGCTTTAGATCCCATTAAAAAGTCCTCCGCCCAAGTCACCCTCCTCCAGGAAAATACCCCTCGTGCAGGTTTGCCTTAACATCACAATACCGTTAATGAAAGTTTTAAATTTATGTTTCTTACTTTTTAGGCGTTTATAATAATAATAATAATAATAATAATGTAGCAGAAAATATCTCGATTTTTTAAAATACAGCTGATAGATGCAATTCCGTCAAAAATCTTTTTGGCTGTGAATAAGTCGAGATAAAATTTAAGACTATTCTCTTCGGATACAGCTTTGCTGCACATAAAATGCTGTAGACTGGTAGTGCTATTTCACAAGGTCGTGCACTAAATGCGACCATCACTAATAATGGATGCATTTGTGAACAAATGGTATCACTTAAAAAAACACATGTGCTTTTTTCATGGGGACTTTTTTTATGAGGACTGAAGAATATAAAAATCTACAAAGACAGAAACATGGTTTTGTAGTATGTAGAAATAATCTCTTCAGATGTCCACAGAAGCATACTTAGAAGCATCGAAGAGCAGGCTTTGCGCTTAAAATGCTTCCTTCGATGGCTCTCTTTAAGTTTAAAAACGATCGGCAATTAAATATAGCTCAGAAATTCTTGGAAACTGCAAAGGAAATCAGAATAATGCATACCAGAAGCATGTTTCTAAACTTGGGCAGCAGCATAAACGCAGTAAAGTGATCGATCTTAATACTGCAAGACCAACCATGGAAGTGGAAGAGAGGAAATTTCCATCTGAAATGCACCCGTTAATAAACGTCTCGGACGGCCTGCCCTCAGATGTAAATTACATCAGCAGCACTCATCAGATAACTGTCTATTAGAAACGAATTTTCTCTGAGGGAACCTACCCGATATGAATTATTGATCTCGTTACGTACGATTAAATTATGTAAGGGTGCAACGGCTTACGGCATTTCTTTCTTGTCCCGGCATTCAAATTGGATTTATTAAATGGAATGGTAATGAAAAAGAACAAATAGAATATGTAATAAATGTATAAAAATAAACATACGGATATTATTGATCATTTTTTTATTCTTTAACTCGGATGGCACGACAGGAGTGCCAGCTCTGCGGTTGAGTTCGCAGATATCCGATGTCATTTCTTCCACGCCGAATTAAGAGAGTGTCATTTTTGTATAATAAGAATAATTCGACTTGTGTTTGGACCACAAACGAACTGCATCATGACAAATCGTCGCGTTAGGACAGATCCTTAAAGCAATTTGGCTTTCTAGATTGCTGTTGTTTGTTATTGAACCTGATTATGACTGATGTTTTAACTTTGTCGCAACAGAAACTTGGATCTTTGGAGAAGGTCGAAATTCAGAACTGCGTCATAACCTATATCAGTGAGATTAGCAAAACTATTATAGAAAAAGAACACGCACAGCAATACGAAAACGAATGCCTGAAAAGTTTTAAGACAAATATTACAGTTGCTTTCAAAATATGCGAAGTCTCCAGCATTAGAACATCAAGTCAGTA
Organism: Cheiracanthium punctorium; assembly: GCA_038373885.1. Taxonomy (NCBI): domain Eukaryota; kingdom Metazoa; phylum Arthropoda; class Arachnida; order Araneae; family Cheiracanthiidae; genus Cheiracanthium; species Cheiracanthium punctorium. The sequence goes on along the minus strand of JAWZYV010010900.1, from coordinate 328,764 downwards.
AAACGAATCCTGTTGAATTATGTACATATATATGCGGGGAAAAACCTACGAAAGGAAAATTATTCGTTTTCAGAAAATTTTGTTTTGGTTTAATTAGGTTTCAGCTCTATTATACATACTTATAAATTGTTATGCAGGCATAAAATAATAATAATAATGCTTGTACCGTTCTTTTTGTTCTATAAAAAATTATATAATTTACCGCTATTATCAGTAATCAGAGATTGTGGAAGACTTGAACAAACTACTTCGTACAAATACAGTGTAAGCTGTACTAGGCTCTATTTTCCAATTAATATAATTAAATTTAGAAAAAAAAATATTTCAGATTCTATGCACAGAAAGATATATGTCAGCAAAGACAATTATGACTTTTTAAAATTCAAAGTAAAACACATTAAAAAAATCATACAGAAAAGCGAATTTTACATTTCTGCCCATTTACTATGAGACAGCTTATTTGTTATAACTATTGGATCGGTGCATTATTATTAGGCGTTTCTTTCACGTGCTATATTTTGATAAAAATTTAGAATACTTTTTATTAATTATTTTTTAATTCACGTATATTCTCTTGCGTAATTTCTCTTAAATGGATTATTCATTTAATTTAATTAATTAAATAATTAAATAAAAATTCAGAAACGCCTGATAATTATTCACCGACCCAATAATATTACTATAAAATTATCCATAGACTTCAAAAAAAGTTTGGAGTCAGATTATTACTTAAACCATTTTTTGGTTTGAAAAATTTCAGGCTATTTTCTTCGTTAATGCACAAATTTTAAATTAAATTACTTGAAGTTAACATTTCAATACGAAATTTGGGATAACTTTAAAAATAAAAACTGCATGGATAAAGTATTATTCAACAATATGAATAAATTAAAAAGAAAAAAACTGTCGCGATTTATATGGAAGTTTTATTTTCCTTTTTAGTCAAGATTCCGATTTCAACGGGGCAATTTATATAGCAACATTGCGATCCACCCACACTCCTAGTTTCCGCTGATTTCCATTCCATAAAGACTTTACAGTGTAAATTATGGATTATCATTATTCCTTGAACGGATGTTAATAAAGCTTACTTCCACCAACGGGTCTGTTACTAAATTATTATTTTTCCTATTGAGAATGAAAGCAATATTGATGAAAAATTTCGAGAAAAGAGAGACAGAATCAATAAAATAACATTTTGAATAACAAGAAGGCAGACACTAGAAAAAGTATTATTCTCAAGTATGTTCAATATTGCTTTGTGATAAGTAAAGAAGAGCACTTTTAATTATGCGATTAATATTATCACACACACACACACACATACATAATCCCAAGGATTCATTGACCCTCATTAAAAAATTATTCTCTTCTTAGTTATGAATCGGAGGGTCCCATTTGAGACGAGCAATATTAAACACAAAATGCTGGAAACAAAATGATCAAATCACTGCTTTATTTTATTGCCAGATTTACGTTAGTTCGCATTTATCACGTCCCAATAGAAAAGCCGGCATTTGTTTAACAAACGAACGCAATCCGATACCGTATGTATTCCCTTTCAGTACTAACTTAACGGTAATGATGCAAAGAGCTGCGATGTATGCTTGTGTGCCGTTGTGTGTGTTACATCTAAGAAAGTTTTGTCGTTCTTTTATTTTTTATTATTTCCTGCCCCTTTCTCAGAATGCTCTCTGAAAGCCTGCCAACTATGCTCTCAATGTCTTCTCGAGCAGAACTGCTAATTATAGGTGCCAAAGAAAGGGGGGTTACTTTTACCCTGTTCATTCCGATGTAAAACATGCGTGGAAATCATTGTCCAATGTGGATAACGGAGGCATGTTAGAATGTCAGAGAACCCCACGCTGGAGGAAAGGTGACTGCAACAAGCCAAATGGCGATTTTTTTTTATCTTGGACGCATAAGCGTAAAGTTTTCAAAAAGATTGGGGGGGCTGGGGCCCACATCCACGTATATTCACGTCAGTGGCGTAGCCAAGGGGGGGAGGGGGGGTCATAACCCCCATGAGCAATTTTTTGCCATACAAAATGTATATTCTTCACTCCCTTATCATACACCCCTATACATATGTATGTGAGTTTCAGAAGTCATAACCCCCCCCCCATGAAAAATTTCTGGCTACGCCACTAATTCACGTACATATAACTTAGTCATAGCTGCCAACTACTACGAAATATAATTAACCCTTTTTTTCTACATGATTTTTCGGCTTAAAATATAGCAAAATTTTTGTGTGCGCGCGCGAGCTGGTGGCTATTTTGAAAAAAATTATTAAAAAATATACTGTTTACAAAAAATGGTTAATTATATTCCGTAGTAGCTGGCAGCTATGACTTACTATATACTATATATAAGTGTAAATTATTGGAGGCGCTCAAGCTCTATGGGTCTATAGACTTCTACACCTATGTAAGGTAATTATCCTAGAAGTAGTATCTTCCTACCATGTTATACGTTAAAAATAGAAGCAAAGTAAAAAATCTAAAGGAGGAAAAAAAACATTTTTGATGAGATAGTGCATTTTAGACACATCTCAACTTTTCTTCATTTCATACTTTACATTGCATAATCTGATTTTAATTAACCAGAGCCTGGCGAGGGCAGCTTATAGTAACATTGTGTGTTACGTGGCGTCACAATGAATACTAAATCATGAATGAAATTTAAAATAAGAAAATTTTTAAAAGTCCAAGTAAAGGTTTTTTTTAAACGTTTGTAAATGTCGTGAAATACTTTTTTTTTATGTTAGTATAATTTAGTTTTCTGTATTGAGTGGTAAATTATTGGGTGGGCTCAGCCCCTATTCACAATTTATTGGGGGGCTCGAGCCCCACGGGCCCATGTAACTCTACGCCTATGCTTGGACGTTGAATTTATCTAAAATTTCAATTTCAGATGCCAGGACGCGTACATCACTTGTTTCAGGAAGAATGATAAAACGCTTGTTCATCCAGTCTTAAAATGCACTGGTGCATTTTGCAGAAGGAGTAAGGAAGCGTTATGGACTTTGAATTGACCTGAAATCTCAGTTACAGCTACCAGGAATATTTGTAATTTGTTTTCATTAAGATTGACAGAGTCCCGCAGTGGTCTGGGTGCTAAACTCCGTTTCCATTAGGACACGGCCAGTGAAGCAGCATCCGGCTTGGCCAGTGCTTGGGAGGGAGTGCACGGTCCCACAGTAGTCTCTGCTCGACTACTGTGGGACCGTGCACGCTAATGGGAGCTGGTGTACGTAAAATCTGTCGTGGCTCCAATGTCCTCCAAGTTGTTAAACGATACCTATAGGGGTGCCGATTTCAGGGGATTGGTCCCTCTTCTGGAATGGGTTGAAAATTAGGGGACCACGGGCTAAATCGTACTTCCTCCCGCTGGGACCCTAAAAATGGAAGTCGCACCCACTCTGCCCATCGCCTCCACACGGAAAGGGGGGGGGATCTGGCACCGCCGTTTGCGGTTGTCAGGGTCATCAGAAACAGCAATAACAAGATTGACAGAATGTTACTTATTCCATTCTTAAAATACCTTCACATATTTTGAAATGTGAGGTAAAAAAGACAGGGCCTCATTTCCAAAAGTCATTTCCAAAAGACTTCATTTACAAAAGTCATATAGGTATATTGTTAACTTCGTACTTATTCTTGATTTTACTAATCACCGAGTTATTACCACCGTGATGCTTTTAGCTCAAGCACAAGGAGAAAAAAAAATAATCCTAATACCAGTAACTTGGCAGAGAGCTTGAATCTTTCACAAGCATAGGCGTAGCATCGAGAAGAGGGAGGGGCACAGGAGTGCGTGTCCCCTCAACTTAGTCTAAAAATCTTTTTTCTTAATATAAGAAAAATTCCCTTTTCTACTCTTCATTCCAATATATGCACCCGAAAATTTTCGGTCACGCTTAGCTTATAATCGCCAGCTTCTGTTTTAGTCTTAATAAGATGAAACTAATAAAAAACGTGAATTTTTCAAAAAATTCAGGTAATAAAAAACTTCACAAAAATCTAGGATTTTAAATTTCAGTTTAAGTACATTGTTTTGAAATCGTCATTCTTAATTATTACGATTTACGACATTCACGGGATTTACGATAAAAAAAAAAAAAAATTGGTTGCAGTTCCAAAATTTAAAGGTGGTATACTGAGTTTCTATTTACCGTGAATATTTCTTTTCTTAAATTTTGGTTGAGTTGGAAATTTTGGCAAAACATAAAAGAAATAATGCAAGCACATAATCACGTATTTATAGTATTTTTTTTTTTTTTTGGGGGGGGGGGTATTGAAAATAGAAGATTTTAGAATTTTGGGAAAGATAAAGAAACTAATACGCTAAATCGTACATCATAAACCTTAACTGGATACAAATGAAAATATAAATCGGGTGTACATATGAATACATATCGCTATCTTATGCTTTTACATGGAACAATAGAATAACTTTTAAAACACACTAGGGTGAATGATTCAATTTGAAAGATGTCCAGAGTTTTATATTTGTATAGTTGAGGAAATTTTCATCGTTATTATTATTGGAGAAAAATAGTTTAGGTAAAGTCAAGCAATTAGGATAAACCAAAAATAAAACACGAAAATAAAAAATGACTCCCTTCAATTGTTGGTTTTACATCATGCAGCTTAATTCCAACTGCTCAGTTTCTGTTTTCATAGCATATTGTATTCAAGGACTTTTACACAGTCGAACTGAAATAATTCTTCAAGCCACCGAAATCATTCGTCTAAACTGTTTTCATTGTATAAAAATGAAAAATGCAAACAATGGGATGCTATAGAAATAGTTTTTTTTTTTTTTTTTAAGGAATATTTTTTTTTTTTTGCTTTTCGATTGTTTAACCATTCAAAATTTCCGGAGAATTGTTCAGATAATGATATAAGAAATATCTATGAGAAGAAAAGAGAAGCAACTTTGAAATCAACGTAATTTTTTTTTTTTTTTTTTAAACAGAGAACCACACAGTTTGTACACAGTGAGCCCCCCCTCTACTTTTGTTCTCTTTACACAGTTATGCATCAATGATTGGGTTTTTCAGTTATTTCCAGGTCTCAAAATCTGAGGAAGTACTTAAAAAAATGTGGTACTTTCTGATTTTTAACATCGCTTGCAATACTGAAATAGAGTTAAAAAAATAATGACCATCGCAGTTCAGTTTGAAAATTTTGATTTGAAATATTGTCTCAGAAGCAAATTAATGCGTATCTTTCTTTCCTACTTTATAATGAATTTTATATAGGTCTTTCTAGATTTTTCATTAGAAGAAAGAAATTGAAATTAAATGCAGTTAGCAAAATTATATACTACACATAGGATAGCATACATTGGAATCGTTTACTTTTAAAAAATGTTGTCGACAGTGTTTTAGAAACTTAGGAAATATTAAAACTTTCAGTGCAATAATTATATTTTTTGAAAAAAAAAAATGAATATAAATGTCAGTAGAGAGTGTATCTATTATCATCAAGTGATCATCTTTTTAAAACGAATAATAAAATAAAATAAATAAATCACCTAAAGGCATTTCTTATGCTAATTACAGGATATCTCTCCAACGGAACACTACTACCAGGAACATAGCCTGGGGAGGGGCCATGGAGGCCTGTCCCATTCCTCTGGTTATTTTTAATTTTTGTTTGTTGGATGTCAATAAATGAAATATTTTTGTAAGAAATTATACATATTTCACCTTTAGGGCAGCCCCCGAAATTCTTTTCTTGCCAAGTCCCTGATTACTATAATGAACATAGATGCTTTGTCGCACAATAAAATAGTTTCTAACCATTAATAGTCAAGAACCAAATGATATATTTTTCATTACATAGTAAGGGAGGACGGGTCACATTTTCCAACTCCCTTTTGAAATAAGCCGCTGGATGTCGTCAGGGAGAGAACTAGCTGAAGTAGCGGCACACCACAGATCATATACGAAAGTTTAAGTTTATTAGCTGCTGTCAAATTGTCAGAAGACGCTATTTTCTGCAAATTCATACAGTGAGTAAACTTTCAGATCTTTATTCAAACTTAAACGTACTAGTATTGAACTTACTGTTTTGATATTATACTAAAAAGGGGTTTCTTCCTTCACATAACCGTGCAGTTTGTTTTCTTTTGCAAATAATTTACACCGCTAATCGTTTAAATAAGGTCAAAGTTCCAATATGGCGACAGGGCAAGTTTCCCAGCATTAAAGGGCACGTTTTCCTACACGGATTTCATTGAAAAACGTGCTTTCTTCGCTCCTACGAAGAAAATACGACGAAGAAAGAAATGAGAAAAGAAAGTTAGGTATTTTTTACTGATTATCCCGTCGAAAATACGCATAAAAATTATCTAAAAAAAGAGAAGAAACTGTTAAAGGAATCACATAAAAGGGAAAAGAAAAAAAACAAAAGGCAATCCTGGCCAGAAAGCTGTTTGGACCTTCATCTTCATATGTAAAAGGCGCTAAAGCATCAAAGCCTAAAAAGGAAAAGTGGAATGATATGTTGCTTAAGACAAAAGAAAAATTGGTGAGGTGCGAGAAGTAGAAGAAAAGGCGCATACAGACTGCACCAAAGGAGATGTTACACTTTTTGTTTGCGTTTACTGTAATTCAGACAATGGCGTAATTTCTTTTTTTTTTAAATCTGTCTTTGTAAAATTGTTGTGACAGTTTCTTAAAATCATTAAGTGTGGCATTTGTTTTCCAACATTCTCTATTACTGTGTTATTATCTTACCAACTATTGTCCAATCTTATTACTTAGTCTACCATGAAAAATACATATCAAGCAACAAGCAAGGTTTATTACCCGGGCTTAATCCTTTAAAGTATAGTTTGAAAATTTGCTACAGTACAATTTTGGTAAACGGGATAACCTGTCCTACATACGCGGTACGTTCTCCAGCTTAAGATGAGCAGACTTCATCACTGTCAAAAAGTATATGTACTTTTTTGAAAAGTAATTTTGCTAGTTTTCGGATAAAGGTATAGGAAATACAACGATATCTTGCTTACCTCAAAATAGATAAAAATACAAAATACAAAAATTAAATTTAAAAAAAAGTTGGGAAATGTGCCCTGATCTCCAGTGTGACCAGATTGAGTAGATTTCTACTTTTTGATTAGATTGTAAGTAAAATTTTGAGGTCCAGTAGAAAATGTAGTAGATTGCATTTTTGAGTAGATTAATGTACTCATAAATGCAATCTACTACATTTTCTACTGGACCTCAAAATTTGACTTACAATCTAATCAAAAACTAAAAATCTACTCAATCTGGTCACACTGCTGATCTCCCCTAATTTAACTGAACTGCATATAGTGTGAATATTCAATTATTCTTATTATTTAATGGGGAAAAAATTCTTCAGCATTTGACTGAATATAAAAACTTACAGTGGAATATTTACTGCACTAAAAAACAGCATAAAAATAGGAATAATGGAATAGATTAGAGCTAAAATAGAGTCCTGAATATTATATATTCTAAAAAATTTTGTTTTTTACTTTATATAAACTGTTAAAATGAGAAAAAATAATTGCTATTCTCTTGGTATCGTAAAATTGTATAAGTTCGAGAAATCCCTTACCAATGAAAGGATTAAATGTAAGATACTAGTGAAATTTTACCATATTTTTAAAATGCAATTTCATTTCTTATTAAACGAGTAACTACTACCCTCCCCCCCCTCCAAAAATAAAATAAAATAAAATACCAGATTTGGAGACAAGAGCGTGTTTAGAGGCTACTGTCATACCAGACAAACTTTTACGACAAAATTTGTAAAATATTTCATTTTATTAGCATAATAAAAAATTGTGTGGGTGTATGGATGGCATAACTGCTAGAGCCGGCACCGGGCCTCTCAGATATCACCTGTAAGATATATTTGACCTGATATAGACAGGTACAAGCTACAAAAATATCTTTAAGATGACGGTTCAGACACCTGTTCCTTAGATAATGCCCACCTCAGTATGCATCTGCCTCGCAGGAGAGTTTATTACCGGACAAAATAATCAACACCGTGTGTCGTCCCTTCTAACTTCACCATACTTCCATCATTCTTCCTTCCCAAAACTCTATCTTATGCATGCAATTAAGTCGAGGCTTATCACACAACACCCACAGCCTCGAAAACGAATTATTTTTTCCGACTGCCTCTCTGAAGAAACCAACGCATAAATCAAAACACACTTCCCCGACACGAGGAAAAAGTGACTGCTGACTGCAAGCGAAAAGGCATGGGATGCAAAACTGCGGGATTCACGGAGTTAAGAAAAAAAGAGAAAAAAAATAAAGTGAGAGGACAAGATAAGAGGGAGCGAGAGAGTTTGCAACGAGTCCGAGCTGCCGAGAGATTGATGAAAATCTGCTGGAGATCGGACCCAAAATACCACCGCTAGCATGACATAAGACATTTTTCACTCACGTTGGCGCCATATTGCGAGCAGTATTTTTTGCCCGTGTTCTCCACCCTCTCTGTTGTTCTAGCATAACTCACACGACACTGGCATTCCCAGAAACTTGTCAGTTTTTTTTTTCTTTTCTTTCTTTCTTATGAGGATGTTCTCTTTGAAGAAGTACATTGAATAAATACTCAGTAAGATATATGCTTTTAATTTTGGTAAAAACATTTTGTATGTTCTCTTAAGCTTTGCTATTCAATTTTTGTAGTTACATTGTTACATTGGTTATGAACTGATAGCTTATATAAGTTATTTATTTATTTGTTTATTTTCAAATAACGGGCGGGCGCTTGCCGATTAGGCATTAGCCACTGCAGCGGCTCGAAGGTACTGGCCATTCTACTGTTATGGGCGCACCTACTGGGCGGCCAACATCACCTCCCAAGAAGGGACGGATTAGTTCACACCCAAGCCCAAAATAGAACCCGGACCAAGACGTGATAGAATAGTTCTTTGGTCACTACACCACCAGGGCGGCTTTTTTATTTATTGAAAATATAAATATATAAAATGTATTGCACAAATATGTATATTATCTCAGTAGAATTATTACAGTAAGATCACGACCACTTTTTGCAAGTTTCAACTTTTTGAATTTTTAACGCTTTTAATTAAAGGAAAAATATGATTTTCATTAATTAGGGGAAAACCTTTAAGAGCATATAATAAAAATTTTATTTCCGCAGAATTATTTTCTTAAAATTTAAGGGGATGGTAGTAACTACACAAATAAAAACGCAAAATTGAAGAGTTTGGGGTAATTACGACCTTATTGAGGGTAATTGTGACCACTTGATTTCTCTTGATATTTACGCTTACAACCTTTGTTGGACTAATTGAGACTACTATTCTTGTTTTCGTTAGCAATTTAAATTGCCCTGGTTCAGAAATACGAATTGAGAAATAAGATTATAATTTCTACTTATTAAATCAAAGTGGCTTTTTGCTTCCAAGATGTGTTGTAAGTCACTCCTTTTATAAAAAGAGAAATACTGTAAGAATTGCAGAAAAAGTTGAAAGAAATTGTATTTAGTACTGTTTTCTTGACCTTTTAAGAACAAAATGAAACCAAAATGAAGAAATAAAAATAAAGTCAGAATAAATGTTACTGTTCTTGGTACGTCATTCTGTTTTTATGATTATTTGATTATGAAATAGTAGCTATTTGTTTTAAAAAAGTCTATGGGCTAAATGAATTTTTTGTATTTATCAGCAGCATTTACTTTCATTACAAACTCTTATTTGATATAATTTTAATGTCTTGGAATAATTCAGGCTCGGTTCACACGCCATGACAGCAAGTTTTAAGCATTTGAATTTTTTAAAAATAATCAACAGCAAATATTCCATTTTATCGTTTATTTATAAGTTGAATGTATCGTATAAATAAAATATCTTAAATTATTTTCTCCATAGTATTTTTTAAAGTGACATAAGATAAGCATGCGATTTTTCCTGTCAGAATAACTTTTATACCATGTTTTTATACATGGTCGTGTAATATTAATGGGTTGAACATGATTAAAAAAATGTCGTCCGGTATTAACGACAATGGTTTTAAAAATATTTAAATGAGCTTGGAAAAATAAAAACATGTCGCAAGCTCTTGAATACATTACCAATATGCTTTTTAATATGAACTAGCTTTTAATATGATGAATTCCTGAAAGATTTTGCTTTCGTTCCAAATAACTTTTAAACACCGAACCGCCAAGTCCGATTATTAAAAATTTTGATTTTGATTTTGTTTTTCAATGATTACTATCAAAAATACATAACGATGATCGATACCTTTCATGAAAAATAAATTACAAGTTTTTTGCCAGATATTCTTTCGAAAGTTTATTCTTTACATTTTAATGAAAAATTCCAATGGTATAATTACCTCCTATATGTAATGCTTTAAATGAACACTCAGCAATATATGTGTTACGATTTTTACTGGTAAAATTTTACAAATATTATTATCTTAAATTATGTTTCTCAAGTAAAATTAATAATTAGTGTAGACTTTTCTAGAAAAGTTTTACTTTTTGTCAGAAGGAGCTATAGTTTTCAAATAAATAAATAAATAAAATAAATAAATATTAAATAAATAAATAAACATAAAGAAAAAAAATAAAATAATAAATAAATAAAATAAAATAAGATAAATATTGCATTTCAAAACAAATATTTAATCGGGTGAATCTTCCGCTATTGCCTTCGTAATCTGCCAAAATCGGAAGCTGTTTCCCCCACCATTTTTCCACCATGTCAAGCGATCCGGAAGAAAATCTTCCTCTGAGTGTGCCACACAACTAGCTAGTAAAAGTGGACGAAGATCTCCATTCCCCCTCCCGTGCTGCTGCTGCTGCTATCATCCTGGCATCCCATTTTGCAGTCGGAGATCATGTTTACAGTCAGTAAGATTTCACAGGAAACTGCAAGGAAAAATGATGGCTTTCGCGTCTACCATCTCTTGCTTTTGACCTTCTCTTGAAGAGTGGGGAGGTTCTGGAGGTGACAAACCGTGAGACATCGTGCGAGAGTTCCGGAGGACAAATTTCCGCCGGTGTGGCCAGGTCAATTGCGGTAACTTGTTAGATACGCCTGATCCAGAAGTCAAAAGGAGAGGGGAAAGAAAAAAAAAGTTGGAATAGCAATGATACGTCTTTTATTTTGCGGTCATGGCAGCTTGTCAGAAACCAATAGCTTAAATGTAAATTGTCTATCTTTTTCTTTCGTTCTTCGTTTACAAAATGTTTTTTAACGAATTTTTGAGATCTTAAGAGTAATAATGATCGTCTATAAACAGTCGTAAACAGAAAAATGGTCCTTAATCAATAAATGCTTCATTCAAACAATGCTGCATTTCGTATGCGACATTAAACGATAAATAATAGTTATTACGAATAAAATATTTCGTGTTATGAATTATGATTGCAAAATGACACTGCAACATAGAATAATGTGTGTGCTCTTCAGATACCTTAATATTTGAGTATAGTGATTAAAGGAAAACTTATACTTTATAATAAGAATGATATATCTTAAAAATATTTAAGTTTAAAAGTAGCTTCAAATTTGATTCGTACCAAAATATAAATTGGAGAAAAAATACTTTGTGCGTAGTAGACTAACTTCAAGTATGTAATGAATAAAAAAAAAAATAAATAAATAAATAACAATAAAAGAAAATAAAGTAAGCAAATTGTAATTTATTTATTTATTTTTGTAATAGCACTAATAGTGAAGTAAAATATCATTATTTATATGATATTATACCAGCATTTTTATATGATATTTATATGATATATCATTATTTATATGATATTATATCATCATGTATATTATACCAGCTTTAGTACCCGTCTTTGACGGATTAGCATGTAATGCAAATTTTCAAAAAGTGTGAATTTTCGACAGCATTGTAGGAGTAAAAAAGATGGAATTAGCAAATCGGCTATTGTATATACAGCAAAATTATAACTTCTGTGTATAGTTAAAAGATTACAGGACAGAGAGTAACAAAAGAGAGTAAAATTGACATTAGAGAGAATTGTTTTTTTATTTTAATAATTAAAGTCCGGTTGCTGGCACAAATATTTAAGCATTTTGAAACACAATTTTCGCAAAATTTCAAAATTTAATCAACAAAATTTCATTTAATTCTCTTTAGTCGTTACTACGTGATGCGCCAACAAAGATTCATGTAGTTTGAAAGGAGTTTCGCAAAATCCAATCAATTAAAAAAAAAAAAAAAATCGATGCCTATACTTTAAGTTGAGTGACCGCCTATCATGTTACCAAATATCATTTCAATCCCTTTGGTCATTTTTAAGTGATGCACGAAGAGAAATGTACGCAGTTTGAAAAGATTTTCGCAAAATCTCAAATCTAATCAGCATTTTCAAACAATTCGACGCCCATAGTTTAAGTTGAGTGACCACCTATCATGTTACGCACTTTGTTTTCATTCCCTTGAGTCATTTTTTTCGTGATGCACGAACACAAATGTACGCATTTTGAAACATATTTTCGCAAAATCTCAAAATTAAATCAAACTTTTTTCAATGAAATTCAACATCTATAGTTTAATTTCAGTGACCGCTTATCATATCACCGTGTTTCATTTCATTCGTTTTAGTCGTTATTATGTAATGCGCGAACAAAGATTCACACAATTTGAAAGGATATTCGCAAAATCGCAAAATCTAATAAATTTTTTTAAAAAAATAGATGCTTATAGTTTAACTTGAGAGACCATCGATCATGTCACCAAATTTCATTTCATTCGTTTCAGTCATTTTTACGTGATGCTTGAACAAAAAAAGATTCATGGACAGAACGACAGAATGACGGACAGACAAACATTGTTTTAGGGTCATACCGGATTCCAAGTTGTTTGGAATGGGTAGAAATTGCAAAATTTTTGAATTCCAAGTAATGTACAGACAAAAGTCAATTTTTATTTGTTTAGGTATGTTTACAGCAATTCAAGAAAGTTGTCTGAATCCTTATTTAACACTTTCTGGCTCAAACACTGCCACCTCCTCCAGTTTCTGTAGATACTGGAGTGATGATTAAAATTTACGTCATCAAAAATTCTATGAACAATTGATAACTTTTCGTGAAAAAATACCTGCCATAGAGGCTAAAGATTTAAATGACACTTTGAAATCCTTTAGCATTTTGTGTAAATCTCACTGTTAGTAGAAATAGTTAACATTTCACCACAAAATGGTGATAAATTAGCTGCACCCTTTCTATGGAGAAAGTTGAACCATGATTTGGTGCTTAAACTGATCAATGAAACCAAATCATGGTGAAACGTTTCTCCATAGAAAGGATGCAGCTAATTTAGCTCCATTGTATGGTGAGACGTTGAACTGCAATCTATTGACGGCGTAATTTACTACTTTAAAAACAAATAAAGTTAAACTTGCTTCTGATTTTTTAAAATCCTTTCTAATCGGAAGTTTATACCATTTATGTGTCTATAGTGAGTTATTTTACCTGCCGTAAGAGCTGCCATCTACTAATAATCAGAAACAACAACAGCAATTATTATTAAAATTATTTTTATTTTGCCTAAAAATCAGATGCGGGACCAAATGACTCATAAAATTAACTGTTTGAGGTCCTTTGATGAATTTTCTGGGTCCTTTTTAAATAAAATTATAACATTCATAAATTTAACACCGGGACATGAAAGTGGGTTCTTAAGTATGTCTAAGGTGTCATAAAAGCGTGCGTGGCCTGGGGACTATGTGGTTTGAAATAAAACGGATCAGGTTTGGAAAAAAGTGCATACACGTCATTGCAATCCGTGAAGTTAATTTATTTTCCTTAATAAAATTAATATCCATCCCAAAAATATGACATTGTATTGCTAGAAAAAAGTGATTTTTTTAGAGTTAACATTAAAAATATTAGATGTTGGTGGCTAGATGGCGATAAACGGAACGAGGAAAAACGTATTTTGGGAGAGTAAAAATACTTTATGGAAAATTAGGTTAGTTCCTATATTAAAGCTGATTGATAGAAATAAAGAAAAGCTGAAAACAAAGCGCCCGACATTGTCAGTAGTCAAAAATAGTGGTATTAGTAGATTCAAAAACATAAAAAAATTCCCGATGTAACATACTTTACTTAAATTTTCGAAGCAAAAATTGTAGCATCATCAAAAATATATCACTGGCAATGTAACATAAAATAGTATGAAAATGGCATTATATTAATAAAAAAGTAGCTCTAGTTGCCTAATCTTTAATTTAGTAGCCAAAGTCTCATTTTTAGTTGCCGGTGAATATCAGGTGCAAACAATGTTTAGAAGTAATAATGCATACAAGTAATGAGAGTTTAGGGTACTAACTGCAAAATTTTAAATATATATTTTAAACATTACAAGCTTTGTACATTACTACATTCTTTTGATAGATATCAGGACGTAACGGAAAAAAAAACTCAAGAGTTTAACAAACGGTGATAAAGATTTCACACGCAAATGCTTAATTTATTGAGATCCAATAAACAAAAATACAAAATTTCGGGGGGTCCCAGGCCCCAATGACTCCCCCCCGGACTACGTTCCTGATAAATACACACACACACATATATATATATATATTCATAAATATATGAACACCTAATTCTGCCAGAAGAACACAATGTACACCACCGATAAATTGTAATAAAAAAAAAAAAAAAACGCAAAACGTAACAGTACTGACTTGAAATAGATTAAGTGTAGTAAGCAGCAGAAAAATTTAGGCGGTTAGAATAGCAAGGAGATAAAAGCTTCATTTTAAGTACGTATAAATCTTCTACTGAAAAATAAAAACATAAATATTTTTACATACCTTTTCACAAGTTGACCTACAAGATCCACTTGCATATGTACAGCATCGTATTGCTACAATAGAAGAAGAAAAAAAAATAGATAATTAAACTGAAATCACAATGAATTCACAAGTTTAATTTTAAATAAATTAAGTAAAAATGAAAAATACAAACACTTAAAGAAAATTGTTGATACTTTTTCATGTTATTGTCAAAGATCGAAGTCTGACCATATCGAGATTTGGTAAATTAAGGTAGTCCAAGGTAAGATGATTTGGGCAAATCCCCACAAATTTCACCTGCCATAAATGCTTTTTTAAACCACTTTTAAACCTATATGTAGCCCCTTGGAAAATATTTAACGGTTAAAATAATCCTTTCCTGGAGCCTCTAAATCAAATTCACGGCCATAAAATTGCTGAAAAGTGAAAAAATGTATGTGTGTGGGTTCTCTTGAAAACGGTGGGTGATGGTTTCTAAACGGGGTCATAATCGGATTCAGGAGGGCACTTTACATAAGAACCAGCCATTATGGAGTCATAGAAAAAAAGTTCTTATTGCAGATCAGTGAAATTTTATGACGAAAGCTCACATTCGTGGTAAAAGCCCAATATTACTTAGCTGCTTTTTAAGAGTATCGGAGACGCTGATTACAATATTCGTCGATGCTTTTCTAAATTTTATGACCCCGGGAAAAAAAATGAAAGTCAAAAAGTCAAATTTTTTATTTTAGATTTGTGAATAACTAATTAATTTCTCTCTCCTCCACATAATGTGGAAAGTTATTATTTTATACTACTTGATGGCATTTTTTGATTAATAGTATGTTAAACATGAAACCGGTATAAGAAATTTGGCTTACATTTTATTTGAGAAGGTGTAAGTATAGTAAAGCTGTGGCAGTTGCAGTTCATTTAAAGACTAATCATATAGAATTATATTTATAGAAATTTTATAATCAGAAGAATTTCCCCCCCAATATATTGTTGGTTTCCCTTATCTGCATCTATCACCAAACTCTCGCTGTTAATTTGAGCATAATCTTTTCATAGTTAGAGTTGCAAAACGATATTCGTTGCCTTGTTTTTGAAAAAAATTAAGAGGGAAGTTTTTAAACTGAAAATTGTTTCGTTATAGATGATCATAGTAAAAGACAAAGAAAGAGAGAGGACTGAAAATAATTTCAATATTTGAAATAAATAATTAAATCTGATTTATACGGAAAATACATTGAGGTCTAATATTTAAACAGCAGTAAACAGGGTATTAGAATTTCAAATAATTCCCTTTCAAACTATTGAGCGACTCTTCTCTCTAATATCAAGTAACGCAGAATAATTTCCTTAACGTACCATGTGAAGAAATGATAAATCTAAGAAAGCCGCCATGATTATACTTCAGCAATTGTCATTGAGATGGTTATCATTTGATCGATGGTTTACGATATCATTAGCAGTTATGCTAATAGTGAACTTCCATCAGGGAACATGTATCAGAAGTCACTAACGATCTCTGTTATAGTTATTTAAAGCTTGTTTACTTCCGGAGATTTATTTATAATAAATCTATTTTTAAAACTAATTAATCATACATAAAGAGAAATGATTCTTATCATCCTTTTTAATCCAAATTTAAAGTAACAGTGAAGAAAAAACTAATATCGGTAATTTTAAAATCTTTTCAAGAGAAAGATGTATTAATAGAGAGTATTCAAGAGTAATTCAAGAGATGAAGTATTTAATAGTTTCGTCTCGTCACTCAAATTGCAGAAAACTAAGGCTCAGGTTTTTGAAGGACTGACTGTCGACCCTGTAAGAGGATTTATAACTGTTAATGCTAGTCTCCAATATTTGTTAGGTAATCCACGGCCGAGTCAATAGGGTGTGCCAAGATGTTAAACACATAGGGTAGGTTATTAATGCTCCAAGCTAATTAGAATGAATTTTTGAATTATTTACATACTGAATTATCCCAAATATAACGCGATAATTTTGGACTGGCCATTTCCCGTTAAAAACCTCAGTCGCGCTACAATCGAGGGCTAAATATAGGAGTGTTCTAATTATCCTGATGGAAAATTTAGGGATCGCGTTATATTCGGGTTAATACATACGATGCATATTACTGCAAAATCAAGGCAGAGCGGTAAAGACATGTAATTTCTAGGGGCACATTTATTGATTTATCGATTGAGCACATTTGCGATTGAGCACATTATCGATTGCACATTTATTGATTGAGTGATATTGAGGCTTTAAGTTTTATTATTTCCTTGATTGAAAAGAAAAAAAAATAAAAGTAAATATTTAAATTAAATGAAAGAAAATGGAATGAACATTCAGTCTTCGTTTTGAATTAAATAAAATGATAATTAGCAAACTAATGATCCTAATTTTAAAAAAGGTTTAATGTGCATTAATGAATAGGTGACCATACATTATTTGATAAAAGGTTCTGATTATCAGGTATTTTTAAAAAAAGTCAAGCATCGTTTTTGTGATTTTGGGAGAGAGACCAAAATCAGAGGTTTTATAGAAGTTGGGAGGGTAATTTGAAAATAGAACTGGTGTCTATGGTAAGCAATTGATTATCTCAGAAGATAGAAATGGGTTATGAATTACATAATTTAACCAGGTATCTCAGGGGCGTAGCCAGAAATTTTTCATGGGGGGGTTACGACTACTAGAACTCATATATATGTATACGTGGGTGTGATAATGTAGTGAAGAATATACATTTTGTATGGCAAAAAATTCCTCATGGGGGGGGGGTTATGACCCCCCTAACCCCCCCCCTTCGCTACGCCCCTGATATATGTATATATATATAATAGGTCACCGTCTCTCTCCCGACCGGGATTGAATATAGTGTATAGAGGCCGTATAGTTTTTCTGCAGGGCTACAAAAAGATTTCATTATGTTGCGTATAGATTTGGGTGTATGTAGTTATTTCACAGGACTAGAAAAAAAATTCTTATGTATTGCAGGCTGTGCACTCAAATTATTTGATATGCCCTGGATTCTGAATTCTACATCCGATTGAGTTGAATCAAATTTATTTAAACTCTGGATAAAGTTAAGTATTTAAAAGTGGAGTGCAATCACTCCAGATTTTTTTTATTTATTAAATACACATCTCGAAAAAAAAAATAATAAGATGAAGAAGAAAAATAATTAATAAGAGAAAAGTAATTTAACTAAGCCCCCAACAACCGTTCACTAAGTTTAATCTTCAGCAGAGTGTTACACTAAATTTGTAATAAAAGTTATGAAAATTATTCCAAAAAACCAATTTAATTCGCTAATCGTTTATACATGATTTCAAATATACGGTCATTGATAACGAAAAACGACAGTGACTTTATTTTAGAGTCTTCTCTGAATTATTGAAGCCTCTTGGTGTAATGATTATCGCATTGTGCTGCCGCACACTTGTTTGGTGTTTGATTCCCGGGCTGGGCAGCGTTGACTCCGAGGGATTGTTTAATCCCTTGAGTGGGTCGATAAAATGAGGATCACATGTACTTGGGAACGGAACACTGGATACTCCATGTCAAGCTGCAGATATGAATGGTGATTGATGTGTACCAAAACGTTATTGATTAACAATTGGTTAATTTGTAGATTTATTTTGAGCATGAGAACTTATTTCCTTAAAACTAAAAAATTTCAAAACATCTAGTCTTTTTTAAATACCTTATTAGAATTCCTGAAAGTTTATTTTGCCTTTCAGTCATCGTGTCACGCTTAAAAACAAATCGCCTCCAAGGCCCCGTCTAGGAGACTGGGGTTCGATTCCCGACAGAGGAAGAGTGTCACATGGTGCAATGATTAAGTTTCAAGATAATTATAAGAAACTTTCATAAAATAATGAAAAATTACTTTGTAGTTACAAATGCTAGCTAAACGAAAAAATTTAGTGACAAATAGGAGCAACTAGCAAAAAGCTACATGTATTTTAAAATAGTTACAAATGAAATAAGTATTTCAATTGTAACTGAAAAATAAAATTTAAGCATAAAATCCCATTTTTAAAAGTAGTCGCTTTTTAATGTGGAACCAACCCTAAAAGAGCATAAAATAAAAATTTATTCCTGCAAAGATATGTTATTAATGAATGAAAGATTTGAAACTAAGAAAACATGAGAAAAATACAGATATTTCACTTTTGCAAGAGATGAAAATATGTAAATGTTCAAAATACTTTAAAAGGCATTCGAGAATAATATATTCCACTTCAGCTGCATTTGCTTGTAAGGCATTGATTCAGTCTTGATATCTGAATCGCAAAGGTCTGGAATGCTTTTTAAAATATTTTGAACATTTAAAACTTTTCATCTCTTCAAAAAGTGAAATATCCATTTCTTTCTAAAAAGTTTTCTTAGTTTTGAAACTGTCAGTATTTGTAGAATATCTTTACAAAACTAATTCTTTTTTATGCCTTTTAGGCCTCCGCAATAATTGCTTCTAATTTAAAAAAAATCTATTTTTAATTTTATTGTTATTTTTTTTTTACTGCCATATCGTCAAAGATGAAGATTTACAATCGCGCAATAAAGCATTTCCATTCGACTAAGTGCTTCACAGGAATAGCGAGGATTCAATTATTACTTTCCGAACATGTACAACATAAGGCGAGTATTGTAATGATGAAAAAATTCGACTTTGAGATTTTGACTGTCGTACTGCCGACCATGTTTGGACTTACGACTAAGTTGCCAGCCATAAATTTTTCTCTCACCACTATCCAGTACTCCTCAGCCAAATTCTGGCGTATTTTTACCCACTTTGAGGAAAAATCAGGATGTAATTTACTTTTAAAAAATCGTATATTTACAGGAAAAATTACAGGTTACTCATTTCAAATCAATGAAGAATCCTTCAGCAACAGAAAATGGTGTAAAAATTTTGCATATACTGTGATCACTATTTTGTGAGCCCCTTATAGCCAGATCATTCGTTTATGACGATACACAGAATTGTACAACAACACACACATTTATTGTCGGTCACGCCGACCACAGCACAACACAACACACACAATTACTGTCGGTCACGCCGACTACAACACAACACATAATTAACTAGGTTTAATTTTGTGCGTCCACAAATTAGTGACCAAGGTATATTTTTGCACACCTCCACCGGGCTTCTATTCCTCTCAATTAGCCTACTGTTCTTTGGACTACCACTTGGGAATAGAACCTCACAATCAGTGGAAGGGGGCCTGGCTGACAGAGCACAGCCCGTTCTGTGCGTGGCTATCGCAGGCCACGTCTTTATACTCTCACTTCTTCCATATAAACTTTCTATTGTTGAGACCGATTTAAAGTCAACAATGGGACGGTTACTATTTGCTGACTTAACAAAAGAAGGCTGTTTTTTTTTTGTTGTTGTTGTTTTTATAGACAAATGTTTTTATTAACAGCAATTGCTTGATTTGTAGATTTCCATAGTATTTTCTTTAAATAAACGAAGTCGAACTATCGTGCAATAAAGCATTTCGAATCGACTTTATTTAATTCACTGGAATAGCGAGGATTCAGTTACACTTTCCGAACATGTACAATGCAATGAAAGTATCGTAGTCATGAAAAAATTCCACTTTAAGATTTTGGTTTATAGGCACGTTTTTAGGTCTTCTGAATTCATTTATGCAATTTTAATGGTGCTGTATGTGTGTGTATATGAAAGAACTTTTAGTTCCTAAACAATGCATTCTATTGAGTTCAAATTTGGTATCTATATTACAGGTCGCACGACCGGTATTCATTTTAGTGTGTATTGGTTATATAGTTTTTTTTACAGGGCTACAAAAAAGGATTGCTTAACAATACGTCCTATATGGATGGGAACTATTGAAAGTGCACTAGAGCGTCTAAATGGTACATTCGAGTGAGCACAAATCGGTTAAGTATATAAAAGGTCACAGTCACATGACTAGTTCAGATGTTGGTGTGTGTAATGCTGAACCTTTGTTGTAATTAAACTTGAGCCCCAAATACCCGTTCACTAATTTTAATTTTCAACAGAGTGTGTTACAACACTAAATTTGGAACAAAAGTTCGATGATAAAAAATTATCACAACAAGCCAATTCAATTCACTTGACTTCCATACTAATCGTTCAATCATGATTTCAAATATAGGGTCATAGACAACAAATGACGACAGTGACATTATTTTAGAGTCTTGTCAGAATTATTGAAACCTAGTGTTGTAATGGTTAGCGCGTTGTGCTGCCACAACACAGGTTTGAGGTTTCATTCCCGATCTTGGCAACGCTGACTCAGAAGGGTTGTTTCACCACTTTTCATTTTATCGAGCGACTCGATAAAATGAAAATGAAATATTCTTCGGAATTACACACTCCAGACTCCACGGCAAGTTGAAGATGTGAATGGTGATAAACGTGTAACAGGGTATAAAATGGAAGACAATATGCATTAAATTTGTAAAAAAATCCCACGAAATCTTGAGCGTAGCTTTGTGACATTTACACATTTCAATTCAGATTCAGGGTTTCATTCACTTCACTGGAATAGCGACGATCCAATTATTACTTTCCGAACCTGCACAATGTAAGGAAAGTATTGCAATCATGCGATTTTGATGATTTTAGACGTTTTGAGGTCTTCTGAATTCATTTATGCAGCTTTTACGGTGGTGTATGTTTGTGTATGTGAACACGATAGCTCCTAAACGATACATTCGATTGAGCTCAATTTTGGTGTATATATATATGTCAGGGGCGTAGCCAGAAATTTTTCATGGGGGGGGTTACGACTACTAGAACTCATATATATGTATACGTGGGTGTGATAATGTAGTGAAGAATATACATTTTGTATGGCAAAAAATTCCTCATGGGGGGGGGTTATGATCCCCCTAACCCCCCCCTTGGCTACGCCCCTGAGGTATCTAATGACCGAGATGGGGCATTTTTAACATGGAAAGTTGAAATTAGTGGGAGGAAATCCCAAAGAACAAGATTTTTGTGCAAGAAATAGTTGACTGGAGAAGTTTAGTTACAAGAATCAAGTGAGTCATAAAGTGAATTTGTTTAGAGGTGGCCGACGTAAAGCTCCTACAATATACAGGCCGACGGAAGGTTGCCGTTTTGGTTTCGGCATCTGCCTGATTTAGCGCAATCTTCGCTTCTGTGGTGCTATGAACACTACGTTACAAAGCTGAATACGTGAACCAGATTCCCAAGCATCTCTAAGGGAATTCATTATTCTACGGGAATTCAACCTTTTTCTTCAGTTGATTACAATAGGAAAATAGAACATTCTATGCCTTTTACTTTAATGATTCAAACAACCATTCATATCCAATACTATTTAAGAGCTAAAACAGTATTTTATTACTTAAAATCTTGTTAACAAAATATTCGCCTGCTTTAAATCTGTCAATTATGGCAATCCTTTCGCATACGAATGGTGGATGCGCCAAGTCTTATGAATCGGATCCTTAGGCTGGCACAGACGTAGAAATCAAGACACACTAGTTGAAATCATTCAGCTAGTTCTGTCAAGATCGACTGACGGAATGTTTGATACTTGTTAGAAAAGGATATTAAAATAAATAATTTATTTCGTTTCAAAAAAGAATATTTAGAAACAAAAATTGTTCATCAGAAATTGCTAAATGAAAATTTAAGTAGTATCTTCCTTTCTTCAAAGCTGTGTAGACATGATATGCAACAAACTCAGTAATACTATTTTTGAGTAAAACTTCAGTTTGTCCATCATCGCTATTCATAGATTATCTGACAGAAAGACCTATTTTTTCCTCCCACGGATTAAATTCAGAAATTAAAATTTCAGAATAGTTTAAAAAACAGGGTAGGGCTTAGATTTCTTCCGCGCGTCCGACATCGCTCCAAGATACGGAAATTTTGAATAACCAATCAAAATAACAAGTTTTACCATTTGAATAATTTCCGAGAAATAATCAAATAAAATAGCCAGTATAGTATATATTACCGACAATTTTTTCGCGAAAATATATGTAATCACCAACCCGAATATGATGAATCGAGAAAAATCATCCTCTTTTTAAGACCTATTATTTTAATGGCACGTTCAATCTTTTAACCGCATGCATAATCACCAGTTCCGAATTTTAAAATGCTTGGAAATGTTTATGCATCGAAAATAGGAAATAATCAAATCATTGGAGATGCCGAATATTCTTCTTGGCAGCAATTCCTCCCCCCCCCTTCTCATTTGCACACTTTGAAAAGTAATGAATAGGTGGTTGAAATTCTATTGGTGGGTAAAAGCGACAGCCTAAATTAAAACAGAAAAAAAAAAGAGTTTGTGGTGCTATTCATGGAATTTATTAGGCTGACTGGTAAGATGAATTACTCGATATCTGACTTGCAACGATTCTAGGTAGGACTGCACAACAAAAATATATATCCTGATAAATTCTAAGGGTATAAAAGCCTTCTCAGTACAAATTCTTATTCGCATATCCTGGTTTATAACGAATGACTAAAACAAATAACAATAGCGCTTAATCTCTAACTTTAGAATATAATTTATGGAATATATACGCGTTATTTCCGATTTTAGTAAAAGTTTATGAGGCATTTTATTGTGTCACAAATTATGAATATTTCGAAAGTTAGAGAGCAGAGACACAGACAGTGGCGGCTCGTGGGTTATCTAATGGAGAATCACAAAACAAATTTCGAAAATTAAATATGCAGATATGAAGCATCTTACAAATTAAAATATATTTGCGTTTCCTAACAATGCAGGCAACTGAAAGAAAACAAGTAATATTTTGTCTTATATTTCGTCACCAAGATAAATTTCAGCAAAGGCGTTCTCTTGATTCATTTTATTTTAATTTTTTTTTCAAAGGATAATATTGAAAAATGTCATTGCTTTAGCTCTGAAACACACTCCCATTTTAAATATTTACACTAGTTTGTAAGAAAAATAATGTGAAAAATGATAGAAATAAAGAAAATAATAAGAAAATGAAATAAAAATTGATGAACTAACCGAACGTATCAAACCAAGAGAAAATAAGGAAGAGATACCGCAAAAAATTGGCCCTGTGTGCACAATGAAAATGTGCGAAAGGAATGATATCAGCAGTGCCATACTTCTTCTCAGCTGTCTTCGCTTCTGATCCCAGAGAGCGGTTCAGAAGGAAAATTTTCCGTTCGCACGTGCGACTGATTAAAGGCTGTGCTGTAGTAACCTACACTACAGTGCGGTAGCTGTAATAAGGCTATTTAATAATAGTGGAGGGAGGGGGAGAGAGTAAAACTCACGTTTTAAATTCACATAAATCTGGAAGTGTGCTTAATATTTGTTTTAAATTTAATTTGTTAATGTGTTTATTGTTTAGTTTTTCTTTTGGGGGTTCGCGTGCTCATGTGCTCAAATGGAGGAGCAGACACTGGACACAAACCGAAGTCGTCTGAAAGAACTATACAAGAACTGCGGTTCTATGTAAGGAATAAGTTTCTCGAACACAGTGGAGCAAGCAGAAAGGGAGGGGCATCAGAGCCCCCTTAACATTTTTCAAAAAGGGCCCTGTTCTTGGCAGTGAGGTGTTCTGACAGCTAAAAATAGAGTCCTTTTAGAAAAATTGTAGATGCATTCTAATCCCCAATCTTCCTCCACCCACACTTCTGGCTATGCCCTGTCACACACACACACGCCAATTTTCTGCAGTGAATATAGTCATACACGGAACAGAACATCGTCATAGCGTGAACCAACAATTCATCGAGCATACCGTTTGCAATAGAGACAATTTTATGCATGAATCTTATACAAAAAGTTTTTTTTTTATATTAAAAGATTATAATAAAATGACTTTAAAAATTACGGCCTTCATACATTGGGCAATTTTTGCATACTTCTATGAGCTATATTAGGTTTGGAACACACAACATTTTCATCAGAGAACATTCTTTATTAGACCTGTTAAAAACACATATAATGTTCTGGGTAATCTGAACCATTCTTTCCCAACCAATGAGCGTTGGGACCCCTGAAGGTTCGCGGGGGTGGTCTCAGGGGTCAAGAGACTGCATAAAGGGAGTACGCGAAAGTAATGTATTAGTACACAACGAGTACATTGGGCATTCGTCAATTCATTTAGGATTTTATAAGGGGTTCACAAAACGAGGAAAAGGTTGGGAGCCACTAATCTAAACCTATTAACGAATAAACCGAAGTAACAAAACACTTAAGATCGTTGAACATTATAAATGTTTTTGTTCACACATCATATTCGGATACATATTTTGCACTGCGCCTCTGTAGACATCATGATGAATTTATCGACAACACACAGAAAAAAAAAAGCCTCAATAAATCAAACAAAGTAAATTCATCAAATTTTAACAGAGGAAGTGTGTAACTTAAATATTACAAATGAATTTGTGATTGTGATTGTGTGTGATTATGGCAACGCTACACTAGGGCGATCTGCAGGGGGGGTGCCTTTGTAGGAGGACTTTCTAAGGGGTTCTAACGCGTATTCACGTTACATCTGGAGAAAACCTACCAAAACTCCAGACCGATAGATCAACAGTCGCGCGATGGGACCCGAACCCGGGACCTTCATACTTCGGCCATCTACCATTTTCAGTGTATTACAAATGAAAACCTGATAATAGTTACATTAAACGTTACACTTTGCTGGCTACATAAAAAAAAAAAAAATCTTAAAATTTTTTTCAGCAATCTGTTTTAAACAAAATGCACGCTATTTAAAACTTTCTAATGTATATTGACGTACAGAGTGCATATAAAAGAACATTTCAAAGCTGAAAAGCTACAGTGGCAAAGATAAAGAAGTTTCAAGAAACTTCTTCATCTTTGCTTCTGTAAATTTCAAGAAACTGTAAATGTGCTTGTCCAAAATTTTTAGACAAGCACATTTAAAGTTTATAAAATTATTAAATGTTTGTTAAATTGAACATATTAAAGTTTATTTGTATACAGGTTTTATATTAATTTGCACTGGAAATTTCTAGCTGTACAACCAACATGAACGTGGTTTCAATTTTTCAGCACTAGAAACTTTTTCAGCTGACAGAAATAAACAATGAAGGATTTTCAACTGCCGAAAGGTCCGTCATCCGATGAATCACTCATAACACTAACACTTCATCGCTTTCTTTCCCCCTTTTTTTATTATTATTCTACTCTCCTTCTGTTATTTAGAGATGCCTTTCGCCCTCTTCCACATGGATATCTATATTTACACTTGACCAAATCTATAACTCCGATAGTGAAAAGATGCGAACGTGTCTTTCTTCAAGTCTCTAATGAGAAAAAACTATCAGAAACGGATAGCTTCAACATTTTGCTTCAAACAGACTATACACAGATTTCATCGCACCAAACAAGTAGAGAGAGTCAAAGAATATATTTTCTTAAAATATTATTTTTTAACATTAAAAAAAATATTTAGCCTTCGTTGAATGTAATTTTATTTTAACAAATAACGTGATGGATCATTAAAGAATTCAGATCCGGCGGGAAATGGATAGAAAAAAAGGATCATTTTATCCTAGATCCACGAATACAGGTAAGGATACGGATTTTGCACTTAAAAGCCATCCCTACTAGTAATTTTGATCGGGTTACCACCGGCCACGTAGCCGGCCGATGATGGTCCGAGCAAAATTGCTAGTAGGGATTGCAGATCTTTCTCCAAATCACTAGTGAGACAGCGTATCCCAAGGGATTTGCTTCAAATTTTTGCTCATAACTGTTATGCACATATTTTCTTCAGCCAGAAAGAGATCTATCTATATTTCCAACCCTCCAACAGACGCATATTTAAAAAAAAAATATTTTGTAACAATGAGGAATATTTAAAATTTATTATATACGATTTCGCTTTATAACAAATCCAGATCATAAGAGTAATTTTCTCCTAGATCCACGAATAAAATTATTGATACGGATTTTGCCTTTTAACTCGCGGGCACAAATACGATTACTGCAAATTTTTCATACTTGTATTTGCAATTGAGTTCTGGTAATACAGTAAAATAACTCCTAAATGGAATAGCAAAGAGATCGCACCAAGGTTTCTATTGAATAAAAGAATAAAAAATAAACAGGTTTCACTCTGGACATAATTGGAGAAACATATGGGCCCAGTGTTCTTTAAAAAAACTTCTTTTTTTTTTGCCAAAAAGTGGAGTAACTTCGTTATTGTTACGTCACACTACGCTTATAGCTGGAAATAACTGCTAGAAAATATAATTCTTACATTGATCATCTATATGATGATTACTCAGACGGATTAAAAAAAAAAAAAGAGTATGGAATCAGTCACAGGTCAGACTGTTGATAATGCTTGGATATGTGATATAGAAAAATGCCTTTTTGATGTATAAGAACGTTTAATTTAAACAAAATCTGAACATTTGGATTGAAAAATTATTCTTAAAAAAAGAATAGCTTCAACACTAAAAATTATTGAGCTATCATTTAAAAAAAATTACATTTGCTGGAAACATTTATAAACTAATCACTTTAGATCAAAAAATTTTCGTAGAAGATCTGCTTTTGGTTTCCGTGTTTGACAGTTTTCGTTAATTAGAGTAGATTTAAAACATATTTCATCTCTTAAGTCATGGGCAGAGGAAATATTTCCTTTAAGGCAGGTTCCCTGATAAAGGATTCATTCAATACAGACTTTTCTCTAATTATCTTTGAAATGGTTATAGCAGCTTACTTTCACAAATTAAACTACTACTTAAGTGAACTTCTTTTAAATTGAAGAATGCAAAACTTAAACCCTTACGCAATTGAAATTCAAACATTTCATCTCTTCAAAAATTTTACAGAATTTTATAGATGCGCTACTATTAATTTCCGTTGCTCAATGTGCTTGAATTTCAGACATCGCGGTTCTCAATATATAATTCTGGAGTTTCGTTTCCTGCAAATCTATAGCACGTTACCAAGTCATGAAATTTCGACAAGAAATAATTTTTAAGCCTTCTTGTCAGATATCTTGATATCTTGCCGTATCAAGAATTACTCGCCGCCATTTATAATTCTTGTTGGCGAGCGAGGATTTAATGTCACCAGCTTTGGATTCACCTCATTAGCTACATGATGACGGAGATGACAATCGTATATATCTTGCACATTTGCTCGATAAATTTTCAGCCTAACGCTACATCTCGGACTTTGAAGACGGTATTTGCCTGATATTTACGCGTCGGAGTAAGAAGGATCTTACCTACTGGAGTGGAGGTTTAGCTCATTTTAACCCTTTGAGGCGTAACCCTTTCCCAATGCTGAAAAAAGAGCAGTCGTTGCCATCGCTCGACTTAACTACCAGCAAGATGGCGGACGATCGAAACGTTCATCGCGTGCCACAGATCTAGAGACCCTTTTCTGACGACAGCTGGCTGTGCCGGCACGCGATGAACGTTTCGATCGTCCGCCATCTTGCTGGTAGTTAAGTCGAGCGATGGCAACGGCTGCCTTTTTTTCAGGATTCGGCAATCCCTCCAGCTGTTCTGCCCATTTTTCAGCAGATGTCAGTGCTGTTAAAAAATAATCGTGACAATTTTTTGACGGGAAATGACGTGCTAAAAAGTAAAGGATTCTGTTGGAACTATGTCACTCGCAACTATTTTTATAGAAATCAAATCTATTCTTCGTGACTGGCAACAGTCAAAGCGTCAGAGTTTGGTGTTCCCAGAGCGGGAACACTGCGCGTTAAAGGGTTAAAAGCCGAAATCGATAAAGAATGCAATGTTCAAAAAGTTCATTTATTTATTAATTTACTTTTTTGCCGGCAGATAGAAATTAAAGCACGATGAATATACGAATGTAGAATTAAAAAAAAAGGGGGTAAAATACATATAATATTGGCAACAGGCAAAGGGCTTTAAAATTCTTTCATTCTAAATGATTTAAAAAACCGTTTGATAATTACAATGTTAATCAAATGTTAAAGATGAACAACAATAAACAAAGTTTTCGGCATATTATGCCCCCCCCCCCCCTTGAGAACATTAATAAAAAGAGAAGTGCACAGCTAGATGTTGCTAAGTCCTAAATAAAAAATTGGAGCATGCTAAGGCTAATCGTTTTTGATTTACGCGGGATATGTGCATAGGTTCATACGTATGTACAGACGTCCCGTCAAAATTATAATTTTACATGCATACATACGTATGCTGAGACGTCATGCAGAAACTCGCCCAAGTGAATTTAAGGTTGGCCAAAATCGAATTTTCCTACAAAATCTTAGTACCGAAATTTTTTGCTATTAAAATACTATTCAGACAAGGAATAAAAGAAAATACATCAAGTAGAAAATATTACTCAGGACAAGCAAAAAATATTTCGATTATTTATCTTTTTCCAAGTTTTCTTGTTTTCAGCACGAAGTTTCGTCTTGTTAATTTCTAACGAAAAGAAGATTCTACCCCTATTTTATTATTACTATTATTATTATCTCAGAAACAATAATACAATAAAAGACGATATTCCTTCACAATAATGAGAGCCAGATTAAATCCTACAGGCCCCTAACTGCACGAAATTTGGAATTTTGTTAATTACACGTCAATAATCGAGCCTTTCTGTGAAAAATTCTTCATTTGCCATCTTTTGGGCCATTCGAGAAATATATATATATATTTTTGGCTTCGTGTCTGTTTCATGATATCGCTACCACAATTACAAAAATGAGTATTTGATAATTAGACAATCTTTACTTAAACGCATTCGCAAGGTCTCTAAGAAATTCTGTATACTATGGCAAAGCCCCTAATCTAAATTCTGAATAGTTTACGTGAAAATTGAACGTCGTGTTTCGCGTATCTACATCAGCAACGAAAGATTTTTTTTTTTTTTTTTTTTTCACGAAACTAGGAAAATGCTAGCTAGCTCTGCAGTTATGATATAGAAATGTTTCTTATTTTGAGAAAAAAATTCATTTTTCCTAAATAGTCAACTTACGCCATGTGCTTAAATTTGCCAATCCTTAACCCATATGTCATGTTCATTTAAGAATATGAAACATGGGTTAAGGATTTAGAATTTCTACTGCACTTTATATGCGCAGTCTTTTGAATTGTTATTTTTAATGCATAAAAATCACAAGTTTTTAACTAGCTGGAATATTTTTTTCTCTTTTGGTTTGCCGTTTTCCTCTTTTGAGAAGCTACCTTTCAATGTCTCTGAAACTGTCAGAGCCGACAGGTATAAGCTAGAGCCAGTGGCGTAGCCAGAAATTTTTCGTGGGGGGGGGGGTTACGACTACTTCAAATCATATACACGTATAAGTGTATGTGATAAGGGAGTGAAGAATATACATTTTGTATGGCATAAAATTCCTCATGGGAGGGGTTATGACCCCCCCCCTAACCCCTTCTTGGCTACGCCATTGGTTAGAGCCTAATACATAATCCGGCCCAGTTTAAAATTGTATCTGTCCAAAAGAATAACAGACTGAAAAGCATCAATTTTTCATAGGCTACTAAGAGTTGGGAATGACCAGTAAGAATAAAACATATATTCAAGAGCTTCTCCTCAGGAGCTTTAATCTTTATCACGAAAAAAAGGACACTGACATTCAGTTTGAGGGAATTTTCCTGATTCAGAATTTTTATTTACAAATATAAAATAACTATGCATTTAGGCTTTATTGCCTGAAGTCCTGGAAATTCTATGAAGTAAATAAAAGAAAGCATCTTTAGCGCATGCTCTTGAAACACTATCTGTCTTAAGAAAATCTTTCCACGCTCTCTGGTTAAAAATAATAAACTTCGAACCAATTTTTCGGCAACAAGAAGAAACAAGAGAAGGAAAAAAAAAACAATAAAAAAATAATAATAATAAAAAGGAAAGTGGCAGCAGCCCCGTCTGGGGACCATGTCATCGCCAGGTCTGATCCGAGTCGACATTGAAGAGATAAATCTGATACTTATCGGAGCCCCTCAGGAAGGGGAGATAACTCAGGAGCTACCAGATAAGATTTTATGCATTTTATCTGTTGCCAGTCAACGGAAAACGGCAGCTACTAACCGCATGTGCGGAAGCTCAGCCAAATTTATGACACCAAGTTGGAAATTTTTTTAAGGAAATGGGAATCGAATGATAGTTTAAATCTGAGCTTCAAGATACAGATTTTTTTTAATGTCGTATTAATTTGCAGTTTATTTATTGTTTTACACGAACACTGCAATTATTTAAGGGTAATGAGCGTAAAATTATAATGTTCTGGGGATAAAGTTTCTTCCTTTCTTTTTCTTTACTCTTTCATCTTTCTTTTAAGAAATACGTAGAACTTCTATAGAATTTTGTTAGTCTTCTACTGTACTCGTTATCTCTCAATATATGTTTTAGTTTTTAGTAGTGTCTATCATAATGGGAAGGTACAAGTAGCTATCGGATAAGGTACAAACATTTAGCGTTACTTAAAAACAACCAAGAAAAAACGTAATATTTCGGATAATATAATTCATTTAATTCTCGGTGTACTACTAATTAAAAAAATTTTTTTTTTTTAATATTGAGGAAAATACAGATCCCAGTTTTTTAGTATATTTCAGTCTAAGGTAATTATTTCTGAACATTCAGAAATGTTCGCAGAGAATTTAATAAAAAAATGCTATGTTTCATGAATATTGAATGTAATCCTGAGCTGTTTTTGATTTCACCGAATTTCGGGATTGAGGCTTATTGATCCCGCGGGATCGGCATTTCATTCAGCTAAGAATTCATTTCAACAAAAGAAAAATAGGAAAAGTAAGATTTTAAGCACCATGAAGGTTAAAATCACTAGTAATAATTAATGTTATTTGAT
The DNA here is from genome assembly GCA_038373885.1 of Cheiracanthium punctorium. Taxonomy (NCBI): domain Eukaryota; kingdom Metazoa; phylum Arthropoda; class Arachnida; order Araneae; family Cheiracanthiidae; genus Cheiracanthium; species Cheiracanthium punctorium. Next base: position 297,127 of record JAWZYV010010900.1, on the reverse strand, counting down.
AATTAATACAATAACTTACAGAAATATGAAAAATATATTTCTGATATTTAGAATAATATACTTAGCTCTTGGTTTCTAAAAAAGTATGTAAAAAGCCACTCGTCTTCCTAATTGATCTAATTTTAATAAAATATAGTTAAAAGGGTGAATTAAAAAAATTAAAACCTAAAATTAAAACTTTTTATAATTGATTCGTGATAGTTTGCTAAGGGATAAATTAGTGCGAAATATTTCTCTTCATATGGAGATTGGGAAGTTAGTGAGAAAGGTTGATTGCAATATATATATATATATTTATATATATATATATATATGAAAAAGATAGATTGCAATATTTGTTCCAGACTCCCATTGGGGATAATTAGAAAAATTAAAACTTTAAAATTTGCAAGTATTGATTCACGTATTGTAAGATAAAATACATACATATATGCTACAATTTTGGGTCTACTTGTGACTTGGAAGGTGGCGTAAAATTGTGATAAAAATAATTTATATCTCCGTTTCAATCCCTCGGGATTACTATCCTAATCCCGCGAGGCTAGTCCCGCAAACATTTGTGAAGGATCCCGTTCCCGCGGGATCGGGATTGCATTCCCTATTCGTGAATGTTAAAAAAAAAGAAAAGAAAAAAGAAAAGTGACCAGTTTTGTAGTACTATATTTTAAATATTCTTGCCTAAAAGTGTGTATGAAAGTGTGTGGTTGAGAGTTAAGAACTTCAGTCCCTCAACATTAACAGTTTCTGCATTCTTGATTTATTGTCATCGTCAGGGCTGTTATAGATACTTTCGGCCATATTTGACTCATCTACTCTAACTTTAGGTCAAGACGACAGCATTTATTGAACATAACAATTAATCATATAAAACTGGATGTGGACACGATTTATTAAAATTATTCACAGATGATTAATAAATCGTAAGTCATAAATTAAGCAAAACAGGTCTGGTTAATTGGCATGCATTCCATCTGAACAAAGAGAATTCCTGTCCACAAGTTAATGACAGAAAATAAATCAGCTACAGAAGAGCACAAAATCCTTATAAAGGGGAACAGTGATTCTCCAGGGAGAATAAAAGGTAATGCATGAAACAAATGAAGTTCAGCATTTATTAACTAAATATCTTGAACATTTTGTCGATCATTATTGCAATGACGTAACAAGGGATATTCCCCTTTCGGAGCGAGCGCCTACTTCCGCCCTGGTCTTTGCCCCATTGAAACGATGGGAGTTAACAAGTTAACCCTTTGAGGCGCAACCCTTTCCCAATGCTGAAAAAAGGGCAGCCGTTGCCATCGCTCGACTTAACTACCAGCAAGATGGCGGACGATCGAAACGTTCACTGGCACACGGCTGGCTGTATCGAATATGATTCGATACAGCCAGCTGTGTCATAAAAGGGTCTATAGATCTGTGGCACGTGATGAACGTTTAGATCGTCCGCCATCTTGCTAGTAGTTAAGTCGAGCGATGGCAACGGCTGCTCTTTTTTCAGCATTGGGCAATCTATCCAGCTGTTCTCGCATCCTTCCATTTTTCAGTGCTGTTAAAAAGAACCGTGAAATTTTTTTTTACGGGAAACGACGTGCTAAAAAGTAAAGGATTCTTGTGGAGCTGTGCCACCCACAACTATTTTTATAGAAATCAAATCTATTCTTCGTGACTAACAACAGTCAAAACGTCAGAGTTTGGTGTTACCAGAGCGGGAACACTGCGCGTTAAAGGGTTAAAGGGATTTTACTTACAAGTGTTACACTTACTGTAATAGACCACAGCGGGAATCCAAAGTTTGATCATTGAAAATTACGCAAAGAACGGAATTATTATATAGAAAATAATTTTGCAAAAGTATTAAAAATATAAGAGACACTTTAGTAGTAAAAGCTGTTGGCGCATATACGATAATAATTTTTACAATTAACAAAAAGTGTAAATTTGCATAATAGAGATACATTAAAATTATTCCGTAAACAAACGTTCTTTATTATGCGTACTGGTGATCAAAAAATAAATTAATTTAACAGTATCCAAGCATTTTTTTCCCAATGGCTGGCACATTGTTTATAGGCACTGGCCGGCACCAAGGCTGGAATTATAGGTCTCTTTATTATGGTTGCACATATTAGGTGGATCAGCGTCGCCTTCTATGAAGGGACAGACGAAATTACACACAAGCCCGTGCCGGGACCGTATCAAAACAAATCTGCTTAATTGCAGTAAAGTAAAAGCGTATTTAAGTCTGTCCCTCTAAAATGAATGCAAATTATCTTGATGCAGCTTTTTTACAGGATTTGTCTTTTGTGAATCTGTCTATTTCCAACTACACTTTAGTCTTTCTATTTCGTTTTAATTCGTTTTTTTTTTTTTTTTACCTTTTAAGAAAGAAAAAATAAGGGGGGGGACAAAAAAATCAAAATGTTTTTCTATAAAAGGGGGGGGGGGAGATGTAATTGAATTTCCTTTCACTTCTATTTTCCGAAATCGAGGCAGACTTGACGGAAGCGTAAATGCGCAGAAGGTTCTCTGAAACACAAAATATAGGTTTGTTGTTCATGTGTTTAGCTTGGGAAGGAATAGCCTTAATTCTGTTTGTTTCTGGTTAAGAGATACTTTAATGTACGCTGTTTCTTTATAGATCTGTCAAAAGAACTAACTATCAAGATTAGAAAAAGCTTTCTGCGAATGCATATACTATATATTTTTTTTTCATAAAATTAACCACCGGAGATAATTTATTTTTCTTGGGCGGATAAGTGAAGATACAAAAAATTTCTAATTGGTTTGCATATATATAGACGCACACGGTGACGTGCACTAACATAACTTCAAAATAGAAACATTCCTAAAACAAACAGCCATTAGTTTAATTGAGCTTTATAGCAGCATTGACTTCTTGACAAAAACAAATCAAAACATGAAGCCTATGGAAAAACAACACAATTCTTGAAGGGAAAAATACTTTTACATTATTAAAAACTAATAACCTTAAAACATAAAAAAAAAATAATCCAGACTGTCTGCTGAAGATCCCAGAAAGCAGCGTAATCATTCCATCATTAACCGGCTGCTTACACTGCGAGCTGAGACACCGATTTAACAAAAAGCTTTCTCTTTCACGCTTTCACTTATTATTATATTTGATAAGCACATGATTTGTTGATTCGCAAGTCCATTGACAAGAGCCGTAATAAATGTTCCACGCAGTAATGACTCAATACGATTGTCTTTGTAGCATCAGTCGCGTTCTTCCATCCGTTATTATCTCGTTAATTGTCTTATTTAGAGCGAGCTTCCACGTCAATTAAATGAATTAACTTCTTCCCCAGCGAGGTTTTGTTTTGAGTATGAATGTTCTCGTGTCTGTGAAATTCGTAAATTGGTCGCCAAGAGGAGATTATTTTTCAAGAGTGTGGGGTCATGAACGCGGATACTTCAAGGTTTTGTTTTTAATTCCGATTTTGGATATTTTTGACGATGGATTTTCATAAATCTTATAGCGGCCGGAAGTCGCTCACCCCAAAATAGAAGAGTAAATGTAACCGGTTAACTATGCGTTTATATAAATAGCAACCGCGTAAGCGAAATAGAAATCGCTCTGGAAAATGCTGATTAATCCATGAGTTTTGCAAAATGTATCTTTCTTGTTTTTTTTTTTTTTTTTTTTTTTTTTTTAGAGAGAGAGACGAATTGGTACTTTCTTGAAATAGCGATTAATAATAAGTAATTTTATTAATCATAACTTTTAAACTATGCAAATTAAAGAGATATTTGCTTTAATGCTGTATGGCGTTGGTTCGCGAACCCCTAAGGGCAGGGATGGCGAATCTTTATGGATCAACGTGCCATTTTTTCTAAAGAAATGTTTAATGAGGCCATATAGACGTGCCGTCAAATACTAAAGCACAATAACTATTCAAGAGGTTCGCCATTTTTTCTGATTTTAGAAAGGGTTAGAAAGGAGAAAAAGGTTGAGAATCGCTGTTGTTTGACCTAACAAATATGTTATTGTAAATTGTTGAGATGAACATAAAATATCACTGATGACGAAAGATAAACTAAAATAAGGGACCTTTGGCAAGCAAAATTATTGATTGGGCATCACCATAAATGGCTATAAATCTGTGTAAGCATTATCGAATGTTAAAATTTACCTGTCGGAAGACTGTAAACTACAATAAAAAATTAACTATTCGAAAATTCACAGCAGAATGAATCTCTTTAAAAATAACAAGCCCTATTATGCTCTTAGCTGTTTAATATTCAAAGAAAATGAAAAATAATGAGTGATTTGGTTTGCTGTTTAATTTTGCTATAACTAATGACCTCTAAGGATTAACTTTACTAACTCAAAAGTATATAATTTTCGATTGTTATATTTCTTAGCTGAATTCGATTCTTTTGCACACTTTCATGAGGTTTTGAATAAAAGTGTGATAGTTTCATAAAACAATAGTTTTTCGAAAAATCATGTGATTTAAATCTGTAATGTAAGTTAAGTATGTTATGTTGAAATTTTTGAGATGTCTCTCAATAACTTATGCACTAAACTGAGACGTCCCTCAACAACTTATGCTACTCAGTGCACTAAAACAAGGTTTCTCATACTGTGCTCTGAAGAAAAAAACTTTTTGCCTCAGGATTACACAAGGGGGCTCTGTTAAAAATTCAAAGATCCTCAAAGTGTTCCATTAGAGAAGAAATTTGGGGAACTTTGCGATAAAATAAACTATAAACCTTCTCACATCTGAAACTCAATACATTCAAAATTTTTTCAATGAGTCTCTCTTTAAGAATCTTAGCGATGTAATTTAGTGCAATGGAACGCATTTGTTTCTTTCATATAGCATCCTTAACGATTTTCTACAGCTGAAATATATGCGCAACCACAATTCAAGAAAAGTACATCGAGCAAATTCAGAAGTATATAAATTCATCAAGATTGGTTACTGAAAACTTCGGTTATTTCTGCAACCCTGGTGCTCTCGGAAGCATGGCAACTTCGCGATAAATACAGATGCAAACTGTTACAAGTTATAATACCCAAGTTTGGCCAGTTTAGTTCGCTTTTTTCAGAGAATGAATTACAGATTCAAACTGGCAAATTTCTAACCAAATGAACTGAAATGTTTAGTTCGACCACATAACTCCCTTGAACAAGATAAATATTCATATTTTACAAATAAAAAAGCAATAGAATTTTTTTTTTCGCTGCAGATTTTATGATTGCGTCTAAATGCTATGAACATTTTACAATGTAAAATGTTCATAACATTTCAGTTCAGTGCACTAAAACAAGCTAACAGTTAAAATGTAATTACGTTTATAAATAAAATATATCCCCGATTTACACGGAGAATGCCCATATAATAATAGAAATACTGCAAAAAACGTTAAGTTCCAATCAATGTGGATGGGGGTTTCTCTGTTAAAACCTGCTTACACAGTACAGCTTTCGTAAAATTTCACAAACGGCTCCTTAAATGTCGAAAACGTTCCATCTCATAAAATAATTAAACTTCATGCACCGTAAGAAAACTATACTTTTATTCTTCTGCACACGGAATTTTATTTTCTTCTATTAAATTGCGAATACCGACTAAATTTAAAAAGGAATTCATAACGCAGGCAGATAATATTTTCAGGCAGGGATAAAAGTTAGAATATTTAGATTGAAATAACTTCACAGATCCTTATGAGTGATTTTTAAAAAATTGCAAAACAAAAGAAATTACATGATCAATATATATTGATTTTTGTTAAGAACCGAATTTAAAAATGTAAATGCCTGTTATAAAAATATTAAGTACTCCAAATTATAAGACATGTATTAGTAAAATTAGATGACCTGTATTGTGGGACTAAATGGGAAAGTTTACAAGAGAAAAAATGCAAGTGAAACAAACGTTGCTGGTTCGATGAACCAACAAATTTTTTATTCTATTGGTCTGTTATACATTTTTATGGTCTCGGACCAGCAGACCACCGTTAAATTCGAGCTCTGCTTTCAGGTACGTCTGATTGCTGTAAAAATGAACAGTTTATTTAAAAATTAAAAAAATATATTGAATCGAAAAAAAATTCTGGAAAACTGAGGTGCATGAAGTGAATGCACGCTGATTAAGTCCAAGCAGTATAGTGGGTGTCCGGATTCAGGCGAGTTATCAATTCATCTCAAACTGGGTGGGCTCGAATTGGGGAAAAAACAAAATTGCAGGAAGTATTAATGCAAAAGAAAATAGCCCAAAGCCTCGGGTCGGCTACCAGTATTAAGAGAAGGAAAAACTAATCGAATAGCTTGCAGATGAAAACCGAGTATAAGAGAATCAAAAATAGATATAAAGACTCGAAATTTTTGTCTCTCTTTTTGGAAAACCACAGTTAATACAATTTTACAATAAGTTAAAAAGAAAGAAAGGGAAACGATTTTAAAATTTAAGTTATAAAATTGAATCATAAGTTATTTTGCGCCCGCTCAGCGTCCCATATTATTACAGTAATGTATTTTCAGTACAGGAACCATTTTTTTCGGTGGTATCGTCGGAAATAATTGCTCTCATGAAACAGTCGTTCACGTTGCTTTAAATAATAAGCCCTTTCAGCAGGCCAAATCATTCTGAGCTTCAAAATTACCAGAATTATCAAAATACTATTTCAAGATTTTGACGTGATTTCTTTCTGTAGAGCAGCTTTCTATAGTTGGATATTGATTGTCTGTATGTATTTAAACAGGACTTTTAAGTATGTTTCTGATCTCCGAAAGCGTTCAAAGTTTTATTTACGGAGATGAATAAAAATAAAGTGCAGTGGCAATTATCTGGACTCCGATGAATCGGACTGCCTAATTTACCGGATCTATCAAGAATCATGCTTTTTACCCCGGCCTTCTCGTTAAGTGAAGCAGCACTGGGCTTGGCCAGTGCTTGGGAGGGTAAACTCCTCTCTCGGCTGGGCTGCTGTGGGACCGTGTATGTTGATGGGAGCTGGTGCACGTAAAATCCGTCGTGGCTCCAATGTCCTCCATTAAAGCTACCTTTGAGGGTGCCGATTTCAGATGGTTGGTCCCTCATCTGGAAATAGTTCAAAATTAGGGGACCCCGAGCTAAGTCGGTCTTCCTCCCGCTGGGGCTCATTAAAATGGAAGTCGTCCCATCCGCCCGACTCCTTCCTATATGAGAGATCTGGCACCGCCCCGCGGTTGCCAGAGTGTCTTAGCAACAACAACAACACGAGGACCAAAAACACGAACAGGAAAGAAACAGTAACACAACGCAAATGGAGACGACGTCTTGCAAAGCCTCGAATGAAATATCAAGAAAAACCAAAGTTCCAGAAATACCAAAATTCAGATTAAAAGAATTAAGTAAATATTTATAAGATTAAAAAAAAGTTTTTAAAATCAAGCTTTTCATTCAAAGATGGACTAAATGATATTAAATAATTTTTGAGAAAATTTTCAAGTTTCAAACATCATTGCAACACACAAATACATCCTAGCTTATCAATTATCGGCTGAGGTACTTAAAAATTTTTAAATATTATTTTTTTTAATGCAAAAAAATATATAATTTTTAAAAGCCTTAGGCATTAATACTTCTTTTGAGCTCATATAGAAGGAAGTAGATAAGATCGTCAGGCTTTTAAAAATATTATTTTATAATACGAAAAAGTAATATTTAATAACTAAGTATACATCCGTCGATGAACACTAAGCCAGGATGGATTTGTGTGTAGCAATAAGTGTTTAACTTAGCAATTTTTTTCAAAAACTATTTTATGCTACTTTTTAGAGTATCTTCGAATAAAAAGCTTGATTTAATTTTTTTTAAATGTTACATTTATTAAAGCTACCCAATTACCATAACATTTGTTTTACTGGATTGGTCTCGGACCTGACTCGTCCGAATAATCGGCGCTCTACTGTATTTATATACATTAGTAAAGAATTTCTCAAACTTTTCCTTTGGTGGAGCTTTTTGATGCTCTTAGCTGCGTATTTTGTGTAAATTAGTCACTATTCAATGGGAGGGAAAAGCAAAAACATATTTTTTTTGTGGCCCATAGTTTGAAAAACTCTGCATGAGTCTATGGGAAAAGATTGAAGCGTGCCTCATTTTCGTTGTTCTATTTGAAAATCGTAGGAAGTCATAAATATATTTTAAGATAAATGAATTTCTACATTAATGACTAGGTTCCGTTACTATTTACTTCAGCGCGCTATGTCCTCACCGTGAGGACACAAAACTCGGACGATTTGACTGTTGTCAGTCACTTTTAACCTTTTTAACCATTTTAATCCTTTACTTTTTAGAGCATAGCTTCCAGTAAAAATTGTCAATTATTTGTAAAATTGTCAGGATTATTTTCAACAGCACTGCCGTCTGCTGAAAACTGGAAGAATACGATGGAAATACATTGATATAGAAGAACAACTGGATAGACTGCCCAATGCTGAGAAAAGGGCAGCCGTTGCCATCGCTCGATTGAACTACGTGAAAGATAGCGGTCAATCGAATCATTCATCGCGTGCCACAGATCTTAGAGACCATTATTTGACACCAGTCGATCGATCGCCATCTTGCTGGTAGTTAAATCGAGCAATGGCAATTTCTGCTTCTTTTTGAGCATTTGGAAATGGTTGCTGTTCAGAGGATTAAAGCAGTCCAGTACAGGTTCTGCAATGTAAAGCTCTCAGTTGTGCGTGCGCATGCAAATTGTGCTGGAAGAGGTTTTTACAATTGATGCCTTCAGCAAACTTCATACATTCCTACATTTTGTTTCATACATTGGCGAGATCACTGCAGGAAATTTGGACGGCGCAAGAGTACGATTGCCATTCTGTTCGAACACGAGCTTTCATATTTTCTTTATCACTCGGTCGGCCCGATCATTTTGAGTCGGCTCGATCGAGGAAGGGGATCGTTGTTCTATTTGCCATCTTTTCCTTTTGAGCTCGCAGATAAGTGCATCTCTTGGAGCTGATAATTATATCGACTGGAAGAATCGAGAGTGCGGCATAATGAGTCAGATGCTCTTGCTAAAACCGACTTTTATCAAGCAGAGCGCGTGATAAAACACTTATTGTTGGAAAATATGGAAATCTTCGCATTTACATGGCACATATCTGCAAGAAGAATGGGATCGAAGTCTTCATAAGCAGGAAAAGGTTTTTTATTTTGAATTTGTAGATGAGTAGGTAAATACGGCGTTCTGATACTCGGTTTTTGAAATATTCTTTTGTTTTTTACAAGATGCTAGATAAGTAAAAGAATGTTCATAGGAGACTAAACTTAAGTCAAATGAGTTTTTTTGAGTCATGAAAAGTCAAAAAGTTTTTTTGTACTTCGCTATTCTTTATGTTGAATTTTTAATTTTTACTGGAAAATAAAAATGCTCCAAATGAAAAATGTTTACAAGGTCATGCGAATTTCTAAAAACTGCTTTATTTATAAGCATATTTTACTCAAGCTTATAGCTTCATCAACATTTCATTCTGTGATTCAAAACCTTTCTACTCCTGCCACACAAAAAAGTCAAATATTTCGCTATATAAAAATAAATATGTATAAAAATAAAAATATAAAAATGTATTCGCAAGTGTTATAAAATATAACTTTTAGTTCGAACGATATTTACCACTGATTATTTGAGAATAAATTTGATTTACGTGGACCGGTAATAACGTCTCGTGGACCAGAGGGGGAAAACACTGCACTATTGGATTTCATTAATGATTGCAATACATTTTTAGTTGCACCTAAGTTCTCCTTTAAGTATTTGATATTTTTTATATCGTAATCAGTGCATTTTTCGATAAACACTTCGATAGTTTGAAAATGTAATTTTAACATGATTACAGTTAACGACAATAACAACAAAAGATAACTCTTCTCAAACCCATTTATTGTAATAAAAGACTTCCCAATGCATTTATCTTTTTTGCATATATATACCACTAAATGCCGTGCTAAGTTTTTTTTTTCTATCGAAACTCTATTTTTGTCCCAACAAACTCTGTAACTGTGTTTCTTAAGGCAAGCCTGCAGGAAGGGTATCTGCTTAGGAAAGGATGCCTTATGCGTAGGACTTTTTCGAGGATAACGCGTACTCACGTTACATCTGAAGAAAACCGTCGCAAACCGCAGACTGTTAGATCGATAGCCGAAAGGTAGGCCAGAAACCTGGATCTACTTTAGCCATCTATCATATTCAGTAAGTCTCATGCTAGGAAGCAAAGCTCAGCACAGAAGAAATTCACTGGAGTATCTGGAACTAAGGGAGTAAGCAGGTTAAAAAAAAAAAAAAATGGGCTCAAAGATAATAAGAAATAGCTGATGCTGCATGAAAAAATTAGGCTGATGTTACTTGGATTAGGTAATTAAAAAATTAATTTTGATAAAGCTAGTTGTATCCGAAAGAAAAAAAAGCGTTTACTTTCATATTTTAATTAATATACAATACAGGGATAAATAAATAAATGATTTTTTTGAAAGGGTTAGTAAAAAAAAACGGGTAATTCGATCTAAGCAAAATGTAAAAGTGTACAGTAAAGCAAAATGTTTCCTTAAAGCATGCATCGAGGGCCGGATGTAGCCCGACCCGACTTTTGATTGACATTTTAAAACCCTATATAAAATAAAACAACAAATCTCAACAATACAAATATACAAATCTCAATTATACGGCCTGCGACTTCGCAAATATCCTAAAGTTTGCCCATACCTGCCTTAAAGCAACGTCTTTTTTTTTTTTTTTTTTTTTTTTTTTCCTTTTCCTTCTTATTCCCCCTTTCTCTCCTTCCTTTTTTTCCCTTTCCTTTTCCTCCTTTCTTTCTTTTTTTTTAGTGAGGGGTGGGTGGGGGAAAGACGGGGGTCTGAACCCCCCCCCCCGTTCTTAACCTGGATGTGTCACTTTATATAAGTGTATTGCTGTGAAAACTTCAAATCAATGAACGAAATTTTACGTATTAGCAGCTCTGAGGATTAACAATTTTTTGTTGTTTTTGTTCCGAATATTTGAACTGTTTCTTGCAGAAAGTACGGTTAAAAACCGGGGGGGAAAATGTAATTTGAAAGCGCATGCGGTACATTATTCAGAAAAAGTATATCAGCGCATTTCAAATTGGAAAAATTGGGTACGTTTTATAGCTTTTGAATATAAGCGATAATTGTATCGCGATATTTTCAAGCCTTAAATCAAGCGCAAACAGAAATATTTGCAAGTCTGGTAATTTTATGTTACACAATTCTTGAACAGAACAAGAAACTAAATTTTTACGCAGAGAGATCCTCAAAAAATTCAGAATGTTTCCTTGTATCCTATGAATAATACACTCTTACAATCTTCAAAAATATAACACATCCAGGAAATTTAAAATTTTGTTAATACAGAACTAAGTAATGAAATTTGCTAAAATTAGACAGATTCAGCAAGACAGGTTTTTCATTTATGAACTTTTTCTCGATGTTTTATAATTTTCGTAGGCTTACATTTTGTAAGCCTACGAAAGTGCATAGCACATTTTGGTGACGTGACATTTTGAAATGTTGTAAAGCCAGTTAAGTTTGTATGTTTAATGCATCTCTAATATCTTAATATATTCTTTTAAATATTCTGTTTAAACGCTTGTAGGAAAAATTTTCAAAAACCATTAAATATCCATCTTTGATTTAGAAAAGAAAAAAAAAAGAGATAAACATTTTCAAATTAAAATAAAATGTACAAAAAAAGTGTGTGTGTATAAAAAAAAATCTTGAAAAGTAAACACCATAACAGTAGTGAATGACTTATGAATGCAAAATTAATAGAACTTCCGAAATAATTTAAAATGCATGGTAAAAGAAGGCATAAATTCGTATAGCATAATTATTTAGAATCCCCTTACAGGAATGGTAAATAATAATAATTATCATAATATTTATGCCGAAGAAATGTCTGTGTATTGACGTAATTGGATGGATGCTAAATCGATCCCCCCTTAGAAAACGCTTGACCTCCTTTTGAAATATTTAATTTTTTGTTGAAAGAATTAACCATAGAAATTTCTAAGGGAAGTGCGGGTGTGTGTGTGTACATTTTTTAAAATCGCAATCCAATTATGTTGATGCCATAATGAAAAACCAACATGTGTTGCTTAGTTCTCGATTTCAATAATAATAATAATTCAAAGTAGACTTTCTGAATGCTTTTTTTCACATACATAAATACACTCTTTTTCAAACACTAAGCAAATTTGAGCTGTGACAAAAAAACCTGCTGTATTTTTTTATTAATTATTAATATCATTTTTTTTTTCTGTACGTGACACGTGCCATAATATTTCATTGTCTTGGAAATGTCCTACACTTTTTAAAAATAACTTCCCAAATAATTTTTTAAATTATTAATTTAACTGAAATCAGGCTATGTTTTCTCACTCTTCCTCCCTTTATAAGAAAGGGAAAAAAATTAATTAATCAATGCACACTTACTCCCGGCATGCACCTGGTGGGAAATCCACACGAGAGCTATGAGCAGCCCCGCTGTCCAGTTCGTGAAGCCATGCTTCGTCACACGGTACATCGCACAACAGTACGGAGAAGACGATACCCCTCTCATCAGGATATCTCCATGTCTCTTCTCACAGTCCGAGAAAGTTGGGATTTTTGGTTTGCTACATGTGCTTCCGATACTCTTTACTACGCGCTCGTAACTGCCGCACAGGGTTGCCGCGGAAGGAGACGGAACTTTGGCGCCGAGGGGGAAAAGTTCACTTGGCATCCCTCTCGCCAAATCATCCCCCTTGTGATGAGGATGAGGAAGCCGCGTCTTTTCCAGAGATACTAGATGCATTCCGCAGCTCTTCTAGTCTTCCCGGTGAAAAAACCTCTCTCTGCGGAGAATTTTATATTATTGTATACTAGAAGAAAAAGCCCGTTGGGGTGGCAATTACAACGGGCGCTGGAAAAAACATTTCAAGCATGTATGTCTACACTCAATATATTTAATCTTCGCCCACCTAAAATAAATAACTCCATATTCAATTTTTATTATATATCGAAATCGAATTTCATACTCGTCTGGAAATGCGCAGAAACTTTTCGCATTCGAACGATTTCGTTTCGATTATTCATCACCTCTTATATTAATGCTTCAGCAGACGATTATTCAATGGAAAAAAAAAGTAAATAAATAAAAATAAATAAATAAAAATAAACAAATAAATAAACCATGCTACCTGGAAAAACTATTTTAAACGAATTGGGATCCCAATTGTGTGACGTCCTTTTCACTTGAAAAAGGTAATTTTGTCACGAAAATTATTCACTTTTTTTTCTCTCGGAAAATGGAGCTGTAAAGAGCGAAAAATAGCCTAAAAATGAGGGAACGGGCGGATTTTCAGATTTTTAAAGTAGCTCAGATTGTTTTCTGTATTTTTATACATGATTATGAAAAATTTCAAGGGGATCGTAAAAACAGTGTGAATTTTATTACAGTTTTAGACCATAACTTTTTAATCTTGGATTAATGACGGTAAAAGTTTTGTTTTGAAGTGGTCGGACCGGAATTGTTAGAAACTGGGTGAGTCAGGGATCAGCGGAACTATATAGTAGGATAATCCCATCTTCAAGCGTACGTTTTTTAATAGGTTATATACTAAAATTTCAAAATTCGTATACCAGCCGCTGGCATCATTTGTAGAGTATGTCTAACCTAGAAATAAAAATAATAATCGCCATTGAATGACATAAAAAAATTTTCTCAACGTATTTCAGGGGGAGATATCCGGTTTCGAACTTGTAACAAAAACTTGTTAAACAACTTGTTAAACAACTAGTAAACTTGTTAAACAAATAATTCATTTTGAGCTTAAAGAAGTATTTTTTTTAATGATTCAAGTTAATTTAGAAATCGACTTTAAATAAAAATAAAATGTCAGAAAGATATCACTCAGTTACAGCATTTAAAACGTGCCATATTAAGATAATTGAAACAAGGTCAAATCTCAATTAGTAGAAATATTTTGCTATTTTAGAATTTTTTTCCATATGTAAAATCGGTCTTTATAATCGTGAGTTTTTTTTTTTCTTTGTCTTCCCATAGACGAAGAAGCAGATTTTGAACTACTCAGAAGTAAATAAATTGGAAGATTTTATGACATCATTTAATATCAGAATTATGTAAAAGGAATAAATTTCTAAATAATAAAAAAAGGGTGGGAGGAGGGGGGGGGGGACTTTATTATTATCAGTGATTTATACAGAGTGCATACTATTTTTTCGTGAAAAGAAGTTTGCGTCTAAATTTAATAATTATTCTGAAACCTCTGGGTTTTGTGCGTTTAACCGAAAAAGATTCTAAAACTATGATATGCAACTACAAAATACCACTTTTCAAAGCTTATATGTTTGAAAAAGTACTTTTCGCATGAAATTCTGCTATTACAAACCAGATGTAAATTGACTACTGAATGAAGACTTAAACACAATTAATTTTTTTTAATCATATTTTTTTTATTGCATCTTTTCGGGTTTATCTGTCTAAGCACATTTTTGTTATGTGATTTATGTTTAAAAAAAAGGAGCTTGTAAATTATTGGGTTTGGGATGCTCTAGTAAAAAGTAGCAGGTAGGCCAGTAAATGAACAGACAGACACTGGCATTCTTTCTATTGTTCATTTATTGGAACTATGTAACATAAAGTAATGCTCTGTCTCCGTATGTGAATATTTTGCCTAGCCAAAACTACTAAAGCTCATAATACGAAATCCGGCACGTGTGTGAGTTTTTTAACGTAGGTGATGGACTGGAAAGCATTTTGTAAAATTTGTAACATATGGGGAACAGGAGGCCGGAACGTTCTTTATGCATATCCTGCGTGATCTCAAAAAAGAAAACAGATATCCCTAAAATTCTTGCGAATACCTAAACTCGATTTCAGAACATTTCGAATAGAATTCTCCATGGAGGGTAGACGTGAAAAGAGGGGGAGAGTGGCCATTTTTCTTCAAAGAAAAAAAGAATATATTATCTATCAAATTCTCGCTTCAAAATTTAACAAATATGAGTCCTATACTTAGGCACAGACTCTTATAATTCAGTACTTGTTGAAAATTTATTTTTTTGAATTTTATGTAAAAAAAGGACTTACCTTCCAGTACACCTAATAATATTCCCAGTAAATGAACACAAAATACACATCAACAAATGATTATTTTTTAAAGAGAGCGACAGGTGACCAGGGTAATCAATGGAACACTTCTCATTGCATGGAAGGAAGTTATTGTCATAGACTGAAAAATTCCCAAACTTTATTTTTAAAAAATATATACAAAGTGTTTATTTACTGGGTTTGTTCATTCCCTAGTCAGTCTCGACTATACCTGGAAAGTTATAGGTTTCAAAATGTCGTCTAAAAAAAAAAAAAAAAAAAAAAGAAGAAGGTAATGGAAGTAATACGGTATGTAAGGTCACATTTTAGCTTTAGAAATCTTATTTACTGAAGTACAGCAAAATAAAAAATAAATAAATAAAATAAATGAACTTTCGATTATACGTTTATTCATAGGTGTACCGATAAAAGAAAGATTTAAATTTTAAATTTAGTAAATATCTTCTTTTATTGAGTGTAGTAAAAGTTTAATTTAAGATGTCATCTACAATTTAAAGTAATAAACTAAAGTAAGTCATTTAAAATTCAATAGGAACATTACAGTTTCACTTCATATTGGAATCCAATTTTTCGAAAAAGTAAAAATACAAAGTTTCACGAATTAATCTGCTTAATGAGTCAAAAAGTACTTATTAATCAGCCACCTATACTGTAACTGAACCTTGGTAATGATATAATAATATATTTTATAAAATTTAAAAGATCGTTAGTAAAGCCAGAAAACAAATTTAACATACGTTTTCAATGAACACTTAAAATTGTTAAACCATGCATTAAAAGATAATAAATAGGTACATAAGTGTTTTTTTCTTTCTATTTAAGTGTCAGTTCTTCGGCTTACTGTAGGCTTGACCGCTACATAGGCTAGAGATGTGGTCATTTTATTATGGGTGTCCCTAATAGGCAGGCCTATGTTTTCCCTATAGTAATCTCCTAATTATGGACCAATTCCAAGTGAGAGATTAGTACTTCCCCGGAGGTATCGTTTTAACATGGAGGGTATTGGATCTACGACAGATTTTACGTACACCTGCACCCTTTGGCGTACATGGTCCACAGCAGACTAGCCGAGAGAGGAGATCACCCTCCCAAGCACTGGCGAAGCCGGTGCTGTTTCACTTTTGTTGTTTTAATAGGAACCCGGTCTACTGTGGGACATAAGTACATTAGTCTTATCCGTATTTCGATCAAGTATGACACATCAAATAAATAATTAGCAAGCTTGATCCGTATTTGGATCAAGCTTGATAATTATTTACTTCATGTGATCATTTGTTAGGAAAATGAGAAATAATATATTTAAAATTCAGCTTTAAGGTTATGTATATCAATCAGATTCTACCATTATATCTACAATGCCATAATTATACTTTCAAATGCATATATATTTATAGATACCAATATGTTAATCAGGTGCAGCCCTAGAGTACGTGGCGCATCTCTGCCAACTTAAAAAAGGCCCCCCCTTTTTATGCTCCAGATCAATGCTAATCATCATTGATATGGCACCCCTTCAAAGATGGCGCCCCGATGTGATGCTTAACTTGCTTACCGTATCGGGCCACCCTGATGGTTATTCAGCCCTGAAACGCTGAATCGCTCAGTTTTTCTCATTGAATTGTGAAAGTTTTATCAGAAAACAAAGATAAGAAAACCGAATGAACGTATAAAATTTTTTGGCTTGTACCTTAAACTTCAAAGCTGATATTAATTATGTAGAGAGTCAAGTTTGTATGTATCGCTTGAAAACATACCACAAAGTAAATGTAGATCTCTCAGCAGTTATATTTTTCGACAATTACAACTCAAGATATTAATTACGTTTTGATTACCCGACCACCTCATTGTTCATAACATTTATACCAACGGTATGTCAGATATACAAGTATTCTTACGAAATAATAACTGTCATATTCAGGTACCTACAGAACATTAACTTACGTTACAAAGGACGTATTGTATTTTTATATGAAATTCATAATGGCTTTGTAAATATTTTGCCATTTTGTTTCACAACCGAACAAGTTTCTAAAAAATCATTAAACTTTTTTTAAGTGGCATTACACCAGAAAAAGTAATTGTGAAAGGAAACCCACAATTAATTATCAGCATTATTGCTCGTTGACAATACGTCAAAATCGTCTTTAGTAATCAACGGAGATTCTACATGGATGTTCACAATAAGGAAAAAAGAAGTCTTTGCTAATGATTAAAAGAAACAGACGATAATGATGTGATTTCCAGAGGGCTCTTCATGTATTTGCATTCTGCAGAAAAAATAATTTCTTCTAACTTATGATGCCACCTGTAAAAGAATCGTTTGGATATGTCATCCTTAGCATGTAGAAGCTCATTTATATACTTTCCTTTTGTACACTTTGAAGATTATCGTCTAAATTAACAGCTGCTTGAAATGGTTGATTACGGTTTCTTAGTGTGTTTTGCTTTTAATGATGTCATGTTACCTACACTTTCTGTGTACTGCGAGTTAAGGCATGTGTGTGCGTTGGGGTAAAAATATATTCTAAAAAATTTATTTAATGCGTGTATGTATTTTTCCTGTTTTAAATTAAGTACATAATTTGAAGGTAAAGTTTCAGTGTTTGCTTTTATAGCGAAGGAATAACTTACATATTAAAAGTGTTATGCTAATAAGAATATATAAGCTAAAAATTCTACAAAAAAAAGGTTTGATATTTGATTTGATTTTGATACTTATTCAGAAAAAGGCTATCGAAATAAAAGTTTGGAACACTTTTATTGTACTGCATGCGTATTTATTATTATCTATAATTTATAAATAATTATCTGTATTTAATTATCAAATTACCATACAAGGAAAAAGTTATAAATTGTAAACATTAAAATCGTACATGATATAGATGAGTAATAAATGCCTTTTTTAAAACTAAATTAAAGGAACTATACTATATTACAGTGCTTGAAATTTTATAGTAATTTTTTTAATAATATCAATAGCTGCTTTTAGTAATAAAAGTTATTCACTCACACTCTAGAAAAATCAAAGGTATTTAAAAATCAATATGAACACCAATTTTCTTGCTATAGTTAGAAGTATGATACTACCTTAAAAATGTAACGTATAAGAAATTAGACTTTCAGCTAGTAATACTTTATTTTAAGAAAAACAAATATTCATTGCTAAAATTTTCATTAGCCTGCCGTTTAAACAGAATTAATTTTAACAGCATATTTAACCGAAAGAAGAAAAAATATATGACAATTTAAAAACTTTTTTCTAATTATTCTTAAATGGACAGAAACTATAGTTGTGATAAAAGAAGTATATGTTTTACTTGATTTCATGCAATCAAGGATTGCTTAAAATACCTTGTTGTACCTTAACTAGTAATGCCTTTGTTTTACCTGTTGCCAAGGTTTGCAATTTTTCTTGATTTATCATCAAATTTGTCGCCAAAAAGTAAGTCCCAAAAACTGAACCTAAATTGGCGATATCTACAATATTTGGTGAGAAACTGGCAAACCCTACAGTTTATTACAAAGGGGTATAAGTATATTTAAAATATGCCTGACGAAAATTGTAAAACAGCGTTAGTAGGCGATTTTAATATAGATTTCAATTTCAGAGAAGTGTTTTATGGTACAAGGGAGAAAAAATATGGCATATTCGTGAATAATGATACACTTTCCAACTTAATTGAATAAGGAAGAAAAATAGAGACGACGAATGGATTATGATACGCTTTTAATGTACAGCATATTAGAGCGTATTTAAAATAGGAAATTGATTTAATTTTTTTAAACAATTTTTTTTCTTCTTTTACGAATTCTAGCATGGTCTGATTGAGACTATTAAAAATGTAAGCGGCGCCACAATACGAGCTGAGGTAGGTTTACACGCAAAAATTATAAAACATGAAAAAGACCGAGCAGTATATAATTTGCATAGTAGATCTTAAAGATTCTTTTGTTTTCTAAGTGTTTCGTATTATTAATATTTTGAATTTAATAAAATAATTTACAGCATATCTTACTATTATTTCGATGTTCTATCTGTAATTAAATTTAAAATTCTGGTATTAAATAAATAATTTTAAAAATCGTATTAATGACAATAAAGTAATAAATGATGCTTTTAACCAAACTAGTCTTTCTAACTGAATACCGTATTGGCCCGAATATAACGCGGTGTTTTCTGACTGATCGTTTCCCGTAAAAAACCTGACTCGCGCTAAATTAGAGGCCTAAATGTAGGATTTTTCTAATTATCTTGATGAAAAATTTCGGGGCCTCGTCATATTCGGGCCAATACGGTATGTGACGAAATATTTTCGAAGAAAATGATGTTAGATTGAAATGTCGTTAATTGATTTTTATTTTCTTACCAGCTTTTCGCCCAGATTTAAGTCCAGAAAAAAATATTAAACACTGCAAATATTCTTGGCAGATGCCCGGAAAGCTACACAGTGTAATAATAATAACAATGATAGCAAAACTTTCTTTAGAGTGTTTGTCAGTTATTAAAAACAAACAAAATATAGTAAACGTAATATGTTAAATAGATCAGAAAGGTTTTGCTATAAGAGTCAATAAAATTTTGACAGAAATAAAATTGTACTTTTAGTTTTTCAAGTATGTGCTCGCGTCTTTTAATTCTTTTTGCTTTCAATGGCAAATATTTATAAATATTTCTAACATCTAAATGAAATATCATTTGCATTTAGTCTGACTTGCAATAGTAAACTGTTTACCATTTTTTTTCCCCCTTCGACATCCATAATATTCACCTGACAAAATCGACAGTACGGCGATAAAACGCCAAATGCAACTACCCGAGATTCTATTTCCAACTTTCATGTGACGTATGATTTCTGACACCACGTGACTTCTGTTATGTTGACATTAGAAAACAGCTGCGATTGGTGGTTTACCTTGCGAGGCTCTTTCGCACGTTTTGCTCCTCTTTTTCATTTTCTTTTTTTCCTGAAAGATCTTTTCTAACGTCACAGGTTTATTTATTTAGCTTAGTATTTTAAAAAACTGTTTTGGCAACTGAACAAATCTACGACTCCGGTTAGAACAATGACTGCTTGCTCATACTGGGAAAAGTTGCATCGTTCGTAAATCCGGTAGAGCGTTAAATATTTTCATCGATCGAACTAGTTCCTTTAAAAATATTGTCTTAAGCGGTCACAAATGCTGAATCAATTACATTCATTTTTGAAGCAAAATAAAGAATAAATGAAACTTTTTTTATATTATTATTCGTTATTTATGTCTTTCTTTTATCCTCTCTTAAATTATAAACTAAGCAGTGGTGTGAATGGCTTAAAAATTTAATAGTTCGAAAGTACACTTGAATGGTTAATAAAGTAAAAAAGATCTGAGAGAAATTCTTTAGATTTTAATTACGTTAACTTTTTATTGCTACATTTTCTCAGAAACTTAATTTAACCTTTTAAATGCCAGAGACGTAAACGCTTGTTCACTGACCTCTAAATTTCAGTACCATTCATGGTATCCTTTCTTAATGTTTTTTAAAGTCAATTGATCCTGCTGTTTCAACTTAGAAGCATGAAAATGGTATTCAGAATTTCCCCCCCCCTAAATTATGGTTGCTTTTATCTAAAATTGATATATATCAAGTTAAAATCACTGGAATAGAATTTGAGTCATTCCTTTTACTCTTTTTCTATTTTATATAATTCATGTTTAACGCATTCTCTTCTCTCTGAAAAGGTTCAAAGGTGAAGATTATCTTTCTGTTCCCAGTGTTGCCTTCCTGATGAGTTTTTGAATATTCCGCCGTGGAGCAGCATTGAGTTTGTAAAAAGCTCCGTTCTTTGTATTTTTATTTCAATTAAAAACACTCCTTTTATAAAGGAAGAATTTTCTCTCTCTCTCTCTTTTTTTAAAAAATGTATAAGCCATTTTAAGCTCAAAATGTCTGGTCTAGTTCAAAATCAGTCTAGCGCATACACGGAATTTGAAAGGCATTTAGAGTTCTACATTTATCTTGATTTTATACCGTGCTCGAATCATAATTAGTCAGGCCAGATGCATCTTTAGCTCGGTTCATTCGGAATTCTATCTTGCTAGAAATGAAAGTACACCGTAATTTCGAGTTTTCTTTCATTGAACAATATTTTGCAAAATCGCCAGAGAATTTTCATTAGGTTAATTTAGGACTTAAAATAGGTTTTACTCTTAAAGCAATTGAACAATCGAAAATGGAAATCAAATAGAAATATTTCCTCTGCCAAAAATGAATTTCCAGACACACACCCCCCCTCCCATTTTTAAGGACTCCTCATTAACAATTGAGAACGCAATTGTTTGGGCGTTCCTAAATTTTAGGCTTGCCCAAATTGTTACAGGATGTTCTGCGGACGAATTATTAGGAAGAAGTGTTAAGAAATATTTACATTAATTCGTATTAAAACTACTTTTAAAAACTATGCATGCAAACTTTTATATTTGCACTGTTGATTTTGGTGTTACCTCTCCTAGTCACCATTCAATGATTTTTTTTTTTTTCTACCGTTGCTACGCGTCATCGAAGGTAAAAGCTATTTTACAGGCGATGATTGGGAAATGGTTCACACGATTAATTTCTGTACCTATAAATATTTATAACCATTTTGGATATTCATTGAAATTATTAAGAGACTGAAATTATTATTATCAATGAACGTCAAGAACCTATTTAATAAGTGCTTTAAAATATCCGTAGAACCACTTTAAAGGATATCAAGCCCTCTAAGAACAGTTATTCGTACTGTCTTTTTTTATGTAGCAAAAGTTTTAAATGATTTTGAAAATTAGATACACAGAAGGAGAATTCGGAATGTGTAGGCATGTTAAAACTAAAATTTTGTAATTTTGTTAGATACAGTTCTTCTAAAGTCTCCTGAAACCGCATTGAGAAATAGAAGTTTAAAAACTCCTACACATGTCGAATTCTATTCATCACTTAATTTATTAATTCAATAAATGTGGGAACTTACATCTGGAAAGTTAAGGCCACTTTGATGTCTTATTTGAAATCCTTTGAAGTTTGTTTTATTTATTATTTTTTTTTCTTCGCTTAAATCAATTCTTCGAGTCTGAACGCAGACAAATCGCATACTTGTGGTGCCAATGATAAAGTCACATTTTTCGATATTTCCAGATGTTTAGTTAGTTCGTATTTGTAAGTGACAGATAAGAAAAATATTCAATAAGGCTTCAAACGATAAGACAAAGAAATTTCCGGAACTGTAGATATTGACTTCTGGAAGGGTCACTCGCCCGATTTTCCGAATGGAATGCCTAGACATCGCTACGTTAAAATATTAATACCCGTATGTATTCGTTAATCCAAACTCACTACCTGTTACTAAGTATTCGTTACTAGTTCGAAAGCTAGAAGCAAGTCTAATAGCCAGGCGCGTATCTTGAGGAGGGGGGGTGCAGCCCTCCTTTCCTAAATATGGCCCTTTACTTAGCTTACAATGTTATATTTATTTACAACTGATACTTAGTTAGCAATTTGATACACAGCCCCACCCCTTCCTGAAATAAAATCCTGGCTACGCCACTGTACCTAGCATTACGTACGATTACGAATGTTTAAAATACTACATGCAGTTTCCATTTTTTTGAAGTAAAACTTCTTTAGGCGCAACTAGAGAGTAACTCAGATATTTTTTCTGACGGAAGTAACGCTCACGTGGTTTTGGAAAAGCAGAAGCTGCCTGCGATCGAATCCAACCAGCAGGCGAAAACTACGGTTTAAGAACACGGTGATAGAAAAACATGAAGAAATGGAACCTGCAATCGATCCAAACTAGCAGACGAAAACTTTTCTTAATTACTTTAATACCAGTGGCGTAAGCAGGGGTGGGCATAGAAATCCCGGGTCCGTCTCGAAATTTTTGTTTAAAGCGAAACGATAACTTAAAACGAAAACGAATTCCAAGCTTGGAAGTTTTATCCAAAGACTAGAATTTTGATTTAAACTGTTATTTGTTGTTTGCGTAAGTTTCCGATAGTTCTAGATTTCTCTTAACCCCTTAACGCGCAGTAAAATTATGTCGCATACTTTTATGTCGCATTTTTGGTAAACATTTTTCATACAATTTTCAATAAAGGGGGTGAGAGATAAAATGACATATTCATTAAAATATTTAATCACTTGGACGCTTTCGGAGGTCAGAAACATATTTATAACTCCTGTTTAAATACATACAGACAATCAATATCCAACTATAGAAAACTGCTCTGCAGAAAGAAATCACGTCAAAATCTTGAAATAGTATCTTGATAATTTTGGTAATTTTCAAGCTCAGAATGATTTGGCCTGCTGAAAAGGCTTATTATTTAAAGCAGCGTGAACGACTGTTTCATGAAGGCAATTATTTCCGACGATACCACCGAAGAACTGGTTCCTGTACTGAAAATACATTACTATAATAATATGGGGCGCTGAGCGGGTGCAAAAGAACTTATAATGCAATTTTATCATTTAAATTTTGAAATCGTTTCCCTTTCTTTCTTTTTTTCTTATTATAAAATTGAATTAAACCTTTAACGCGCAGTGTTTTCGCTCTGGGAACACCAAACTCTGACGTTTTGACTGTTGCCAGTCACGAAGAATAGGTTTGATTTCTATAAAAATAGTTGCGGGTGACATAGCTCCACGAGAATCCTTTACTTTTGAGCACGTCATTTCACGTAAAAAAAAACTTGTCACGATTATTTTTAACAGCACTGACATCTGCTGAAAAATGGAAGAATGCGAGAACAACTGCATAGATTGTCCAATGCTGAAAGAAGGACAGCCGTTGTCATCGCTCGACTTAACTACCAGCAAGATGGCGGACGATTGAAGCGTTCATCGCGTGCCACAGATCTAGAGACGCTTTTTTGACGACAGCTGGCTGTGCCGGCACAGCCATACTATGTCTATCTATATATAATATAGTATTATATAGATAGACATAGTACAATATATATGTATGTGCCGGCACAGCCAGCTTTCGTCAAAAAAGGGTCTCTAAATCTGTGGCACGCGATGAACGTTTCGATCGTCCGCCATCTTGCTGGTAGTTAAGTCGAGCGATGGCAACGGCTGCCCTTTTTTCAGCATCGGGCAATCTATCCAGCTGTTCTCGCATTCTTCCATTTTTCAGCAGATGTCAGTGCTGTTAAAAATAATCCTGACGATTTTTTTACGGGAAATGACGTGCTAAAAAGTAAAGGATTCTCGTCGAGCTATGTCACCCGTAACTATTTTTTTAGAAATCAAATCTATTCTTTGTGACTGGCAACAGCCAAAACGTCAGAGTTTGGTATTCCCAGAGCGGGAACACTGCGCGTTAAAGGGTTAAGTCTACATTCATCCCGCACTATCTCGGCAGCCACTCTCTCGACGCCCGGCCATTCATTTAAAAAACAGTCATAACTTTCTCAGCATTTGTTTTCATGACACCTCTGTGCTCGAACGTTGATTAAAATGCACAAAGCATAATTGAAACGCTCGCTGCCCCGTATTTGCTTTTTTAAACCCACGCGCCTGGACTGTGTGCGTGCCGTCACTGAATTAGGCCCGCATCCTAAAAGTGGACGCGGCGATACGTTGCTCTTTTCTCCCGCTTGCATCCACTCATTTTTATCGTGCCGCGGGAAAAAAATCTACGATCGGCGGCGCCCGCAGAAAATGAAATCCACAAATTAACTGCACAACACATACCTACGCAGGCTGACAACATGTCTAACGTGTCAACCTCTTTCTGGCAGGAGAAGAGGCAGTTCAGTCGACGGTCGAGAATTCCTGAAATTTATGAAATGGAAGAGGAGCAGAGCCCAGCTGTTCGGTGGCAGTGCTTTCCTAAGAGAGGTGTGGTGAGATGGGACTCGGAGGTGAAAACGCCTAAATGCAATAAAGAGATTTCAGAGGATTTTTTTTTTTTTTTCCTTTTTCTTTCTTTTTCTGTATACAGAATGGTGACTGTTCAGCTCCACACAGACACACAATCGATTTAAACTTCACTACAACATATTTTTTGACTTGAAATTTGGCGATAAATTGCCAGAAGTGAAGTGGTCAACCTTGGCGACTTTTGACGTACCACAACTAACACACCAAACGGCAGGCCTAGGCAATGGTTTAAAAAGATCGTTTTTTACAATTTTTGGAATGGTAATAATCACAACCAAACCAAATTAATGTGGAGCCACCCCCTAAACTATCCCTTTTCCGAGAAAAAGACAGTTGTCGAAATCGGCCCATATGGTCAATATATATATATATATATATATATATATATATATATATAAATATGTCGCTGAACATACATAGATAAAAAAAAGAAAAGAAAAATAAAAAAAAAGAAATCCAATGAATTGATAAACTCTTTTTTTCTGAAGCCAGTTAATAAATGTACATTTTAAGAAAGCAACAGTAGCGGATTCAGGGGAGGGGCTAGGGGGCTTCAGCCCCCCCAAAGAGATTGCTAAAGGGTAACATTCTGCTTCATTATGCATTTTGAGTATGTAAAGTGATCTTTTTTAATCACTTAGCCCCTCCCAAAAGTTTTTACATTGGTTTAGACTAAAATTTTGCTTTATTGTACATTTTGTTTGGGTGAAATAAGCTTTTTTCAAAATGTAGCCCCTCCCAAAACAGACTTTCTGGATCCGCCACTGGAAGGCAACTGTCATTTTTCAATATTTCAAAGCTGAGTTTCAATTCTTTCAGCACTTTTAGAATCGCTGTTAAATTTAACTTGCAGCATTAAATTTAGGCATCGTTTAGTAATTTGTAGTTAAGTTGTGTGATAACACGTCTAGTAAATGTGCAAAATTTTTGCCACAGGGCAAATTAGTTTTCTAAATATGTGTGTCTTGATTGCATTGAGTACAAATCCCATTCTTTACATAGTTCAAAATTTCTTAAAAACTCATGTTTTTAGATATGCATGAACATAAAAAATTTACTAAAAAATCTAGTATTAATTCACTTACATCATTTTCACAGGGTGAATCAAAACAGATGTTACAGTGACAGCGATTATCTCTCAAACCTTGAGTGATCGAAACATATTTTCAATTAGAAAGGTTGGTCAGATGAAAATGAGCTTACAAATATGGAAACTAAAAAAAAAAATTAATAAATAAAGTACTGCATATATATTAAAAATCAAAATTTATTTTTTATACGGTTCTCCTTTTCATACCACTTATATTTGGAAAAATGTCCAAAAAGGTAAATAATAATAATAATAATAATAAAATAAATATATAAATTGTACCTATAAGTGGAATAGTTTCTAAATATTTAAAGTTTAAAATGTTGACTTGCATCCCTTTACCTGTTGTGTTGGCGACCTTTTTGTGGTGAAAAAAAGCTTTAATTTAAGACAAACTATGAGTTGATAAAAGATAAGTATGATCCCTTTTTTCGAAAATACCAATTATACACATTCAAACTCATGAAATTAACAGGTTCAATTTTATCAGAACTGATCGGTAATGTGTTATGAAATTATCGATAGTTAAATATTTTAGGAATCATCCATTAATTACGTCATATTTCTAATAAGGTGTTTTTAAGAGTATCAGAAAAAGAAATAGTAACTGGTGTGGGTTGACTTTCCCTAGAATGTGCCAAAGAAACATTAAAAGAAGTATTCTAGCTAATTTTCAGGAGTCAAATATACATTCCCAGACAGCACAGCAAACTTGCATAAAACTTGCAGCAAGCTTGATTTATCAAGTCAATATGCTTGAATCAAGTTATAAAATTTCAAGCGTGTAAGCTTAACGCAAGCTTGAATCAAGTGTTCTAGTTTACACTTGCCCAGCTTGCATTAAGCTTGACATTTCAAGCTTGAATCAAACTTGACATAGCAAGCTTAATTTCAAGCTTAAAAAATTTTCCTGAAAAAAAAAAAAAATCCTAAATACACGGGGCGCCGGTCGGTGAACTCGCCCCACATATTTTACTTTGCCACGCATTTTCCCCCCTTTACGCTGAAATTTCAATTTAATTTAATCTGTTTCCATCAAGTTTTCGTGGCTAGAATAGAACCCGGAACCTTTCGGTTGGAGGCGAGCGCGCTATCCGCTCAGCTACCAAGCTTCACGCAGCTATGACTAAAGTTTGAAGTGATTAACGGTGTTATTCGAAAAAATCATGTGATTTTGGTACATAATTACAAATAAACTAATTATGCCAGGCACTTCAAAATTTTGAAACTGTCTCTTTACAAGCTGTATTACATACTGCGAAGACAGGCCAATCTGTATCCGTTTCAATACTTTTAGAAAAAATTCTTAAAAATCGGAAATTTTCGCAAAGCGTGTCGCTCTTCGAAAAATCTTGCAGCTCAAATCCATGTTTAAGAATTTTTTCTGGAAATTTCACAAAAGCCACAACGTTTTCGCTTATTGTAGTGTGTAAAACAGCTTATGAAGAACCATCTGGAATTTTTTGGAGACCATGGTGCTATTAGTTTATTTCAATTTGTGTACCAAGACTAAAAACAGAGTTCTATTTTTTCGAAGAACAGCCTTAACAGCGTTTTCTGGCCAGATTGATAAATGGGCGATATGTTATTTGTTTTTTTAAATTTTTCCATGGGATGCATCAAAATTAAAATAATGTTTAATTGTGATTTAGAGACTCTACTAATAGGGAAATAAACATAATATAAACTTAAGAGCAGCACACGTTTTAAAACTTTCAGTACCGTAACACTCATGAGCAATACTGCTGGCCAAAATCGAGACAAACGACTGATTTTGAAATCAATTTCGTAGTATAATTGTATTTTATTTTGAAGAATTTCCATATTTGGAAATATAGAATCTTTTTTTATTAATTCTATGGTGAACCACCCATAAAGTGAAGTATATTAACTAACTAAATTGTGTTAATTATATTAAAATATATTTTTAGGGCTAATTAATTAGTTAATGGAATTACTAATGTTAATTAGATGTAAATAAAACTAAAACTCCCCTCGTGTTACACTTCACAGGGGCTTATCGCATTCATTCCTTCACCTTGCGTGTTCTAATGTCCAGGTTTGGGCGTAATAAACAGAGCCCGATCAAGAGCCCTGGGCAGAAGAAAAAAATTGGGAAATTGGGCCCCTTTCATACCCCCCCCCTCAAAAAAAAAAGATCATGGCCCTACATCACCCTACATTGGTTCATACTGAAAGTTTTTTAAATATCTTAGCCATTCTTAACACAAATTTTGTGTTAAGAATGGGTTTACTTACTTAACACAAATTTTGTGTTAAGTAATCTGAAATCAAAGAAACAGATAGTTAAACGTTACTTCGAAATGCTATATCACAGTTGCTAACATGTATGGAATACAAACACTTTAGTCATTTTTGTAAATATTTCTTAAAATAACAAATAATTGAAAAATTTTGCTATTTTTTAACGCTAAAAATTCTCTTTACAAATGTGGTTAGTTATTTTCCTACATATTGGTATGCTATATCGATATAGAGCATTTCGAAGAATTAAAAATAAGTTTAAATTAATTTATACAAATGTAAATTTGAATTATATACATTGTTCATACTTTATAATTAAAAAAATTATTTAACTTCTGAATTTTTTTTTATCCTTTGTAATTTTATTTTTAAACTACAAAAGTGTAAGATGTAAGATTTTTGGGCCCTAAAATCTGTAGTCCCTGGGCAGTTGCCCCGTTTGCACTGCCGGTAATATGGCACTGGTAATAAAATAAAACACACCTTTTACGAACTTTCAGCAAATTTGAGGAACGCTAGATAATTAATGTCCATTCTCTTTCACAGATGGCTCCATCAGCGCACTTTCGAAAGCTAAAATCAAGCTAAAGTCAAGCTTGATTTAAGCTTATGTGCTGGTTATCATTAATTAAGGAAAGATGGTAAAAATGACGACTACTAAAAAAGTTACATGTAGAATTTTACGAAATTTAGCCACAATATACAACAGATAGTAAGCTATAAAATAACACGAAAATAAATTTCCAGAGTCTTATGGTGTTAGAGAAATTAGCATAAACGTAAAACCAACAACTTGGATGGATCAGTTTGGTACATTAAAAGTACCTTCATTGTAGAATATGACCACTCCCTAGAAGCAATACAGTATCTACAGCGATGTGTGATGCTGTCAATTATGCGGTCCATCAATTCTGTTGGAAGTGTGATTCCACTGCTCTTCCAAAACAGCTACAAATCTGGCAAGGGTCTGAGGAAGAGGACTGAAAGTAAGCCATACGTCTTCCTAAGCATTTCAGACATGCTCAGTAGGATTTCGTTCCGGCGATGAAGGTAATCACTCCATGCTCTGAATTATTTGCTGCAGAAGATAACCATACCATCCCTGTGCTGTCTAGCGATGTAATCCTGAAGCAGTAAATCATCACCTATTGCCCCGGCATAAGGGCTCACATAAGCATCAAGGATGTCATGGCTAAAGGTCTGAGCATTCACGGTTCCATGGTGAAAGATTTGGAAGTCTGTGCATGCACCCAAAGAAACCCCACCTCAAAAGTAGACTCTGTCACCTGTGCATTAGAAATGAGTTCGGGCTCATTAAAGCCCGAGCCCGAGGACTTTAAATTCGAACCCGCCCAAACACGAGCGATATTATTTAACTCAGAGCCCGACCCCGAAATTTCATTTAATAGATAAATAAAAGTGAATTACTCCATTGATAGAATATCGTAAATTTTGCCGTTCGTGCAAATTAAAGACAAATATTTTATGTTTATAAAATAAAAATAATTAGTTAATTTCTCCCATGAATCCCTTTTTAAAATCTGTTTACAAGATGCATGTTCAAAAAAGGAGAAATTTCTCACGAGCTGAAGCCCGAACACAATCGTAAATTACAGAGCCCGGTTCGGGCCCTGGTTCGGAATCGGGCTTTCGGGCTCGGACTGAGCCCGTCTCATCTCTACTGAGCATGCATCTCTTCCATAGATATTTGATGGATGATAAAAGGTTCCAGGTTCTGTCCAAATCAAACAACGTTTACTATCACTATGAAGCAGGGCCCTTGTTAAAGGGGGGAGTCTCCCCCCACACTAAATCTCAAAAAAATCTATTATACTTGGCAAAATTAGATACCTAGTTGGCAGATTAGTCAAACATTTTTAACAAAAACTTTAATTTACTTTCTATTTCTGGTACAATTGGCAAAATTACGCAAACCCAGTTGGCAAAAGTAAAAAGTTGGTAATATAGTTGATAAAAAAAAATAAAGGAGTTGGCAAAAACCGATATTTGACTTGGCAGTTTATCGACATCCCCCCCCCCCCTAAAAAGTCTTAGCAATGGCTCTTCTTTGAAGCGTAAACCTGGAATCATCCGCAACCAGAAAAGCCCTCCATTGAATAACCAGTGAACTTGTTGATATGCCTCCTCAAACGTTCCCTCTGTGGCGTGGTAGAGTGGCACGCAAAAGGCTGGTCGCCACGTATACAGACCACCTCCGTGAAGCTTTCTACTTTCGGTTGACGTTGATACCAATCTTCGGATGGTTGCATCAAGGGAGGATCCAAGTTGAGTTGGAGATGCGGTTCTATTTCTTCGTGCGCATAACGACAAATATAGGTCAGGAACGCTGGTCGTAGTAAAGGGATTCGACATCCAGGTAGTTCTCGGCTGAACCTCCTGGATGTCGAATCTATAGTTAGAAACTGTTGCCAAAGTCCATGAACTACAGAATGACTGACATTTAGCCATCTCACCAACTGTGTCTGCTTTTGTTCTGCCTCTAGTCTCCCAATAGCTCTTCATTGCAGCTCTTTGAGCAAATGATGCCTGAAAAACAATTTTACGAACTGGCTATCTCCGAATTTTCCCCCATATAATCACAGCAAAAATTGCAGGCTTGATCTTAAACATCCAATCTGATGCTCCTAACAAATTATTTATTCTGGTTGTGACTCCACTAATTTGCATATTGCAGCTTTATTCAGCAACATTTACTGGGCAGCATATTCCAATTCCATAGGATAGGATTATTTTTGAGCGAGTTATTGCTATCTTTGTAATTTTCCCTTAATTTTTGAAAACTAGTGTAGCTACCGAATGACCACTAACATAAATTGAATCATTGGTTGAAGAGTAGTTACATTTTTCCCACTTTTGAGACATCCAATTACTATTTTTTGAGAAATGCTAAAGTTTTCAACTTGTGCATATGGTATATGGTGTATGTGTGCGATATCTTGGAAACTTTTCCAATCGGAAATAGCGGATTTTGTTTATTTAAATTTTTAGACACGCAATACTTTAAAAAATAATTAATAGGAAAATAGGGACGGTATAAAAAATAATTTTTGTATTTTTTTTTTGAACATGAATACAGTCTCTCGAGAAAATAAAACTCCCAGACCTGAAAGCTTTTCATTTAACGAAATTTTCTAGTTGAAAATGTTTTTCGATCCCTCACAGTTTAAGAGATAACAGTTTGCTGTGACATTTATTTTGAATTTCTGTATATAAGCATGTATTATATAATGACATGGAAACAACAGAATACGTTGTAATTTTATAATTAGTTTAAATTTCAGATTGTGATGCCCGACCAGTGGCTGAGCTCGTTCGCTTTCTCAAATGGAAGAAGGAAGGTGCCTGGTTCAAAACCAGGTCGCGACCGCGCCGACCTAACCGTTCGGAGTTTTTCGTGGTTTTTTTCAGAAACTTCGCGTAAAGATTAGGAACCCTTAGAAAGTCTCCCACGGAGGGCAATCCTCCCCCCGCGGCCTCGATCCCTCGCGCAGATAATTAGCCGTAACTCCGCATTTCCATATTTATTTTAGGTTGAGATCGTTTTTTGACTAGGTTACATCTTTGGACTCGTCTGAGGTCTTTAAATGTATTCATCTATTCTTATTTCTCACATCGTCCTTACTTTTAGAAAACCGCATGCCTAAGCTGAATGCTACCAGATCTGAACTTTTTTGCAGCATTTTAAAATTTCTACGTATTACTCGTACCCTACAGCATTTGCTTTTAATAGAAAGGGCTGTTTTTCTAAAACATGTGTCTCTGGTTTCCAACTGCTTTTAACTATACGATTCTTTAACCTATCATTACAAATTGATATCTATATCAGGAAGATCTTCAATATATTCTCTACACGTACATATTCTTTTAGTCATGGCTTTGGTGAATAAATAGAGACGTGTAAAATCCTGTAAAGTAAAAACCAGACGTATAATTTATTCTTGTTTCTGCTTGATGAATTGGCGGATGTTTTTATTCGCTGTTTCAAGTTCTCTGGACCCAGCAGTGTCAGTCGCTGATGCAAGATTCGTAAGAATAAAAGAAGGGCTGTATAAACACTGGTTTCCTCTTTCCCAAATATTTAGACTTGTCAGACACTTTACTGATTTATTTTTGCGTTTTAACAGTCACTTGCGCGACCACAGGACGACTGTCTGTCTGTCTGTCTGTCTATCTTTTTTCTTTGCGAATTTAAGTTTTCTCTCAAATCCTCAACATCCTTGTGCAGTCCTTGCTGTAATGCTATTAGTGATGCGATATCGATCGCGAAAACATCGATGTTTCAAAATATAGATGTACAATCATTGAAATCCATCTGCCAAAAGACATCGATGTTTCGAAAAAAAGAAAAAAAAAACAGTATTTTAAGGTGTTATTTTCCTGTACAATATCTTAAGCAAAGATATTTTACTGAAAAGCTTTTCAGTGCATAAGAAAAACATCAATTTTTAAAGAAACAGGAAAAAGAACTTCAGAAAAATAGTATATTTTAATGAAAAATATACACCTTAATCTTTTGACTTTCGACCTGTACTTTTGATATTTTTTACAGTTCAATATTTTAAGCAAAAATAATCAAAATTTATACGTTGTGCTTCGTAGAACAAGATATTGCTCAATACGATGTGTGTGAGTGAAGCCATTTTAACTATGACTATATGGGAAGAATCGGCTGCTGGGTTACGGTTGCCAAAAAAAAAAAAAAAAAAAAAAAAACATACTTATTTTTGAAAATTGTTTGCTTAAATAATATTTTTAGCGCTTGAGTGTTATTAATTTCAAGTACCGATTTTTGTCTACTCGGCGAAACGGTGAATCGCTTTCCAAGGGTTGCCAGATAGAGCCGGTGTAATAAAACGCCAAAAGTTGCCAAGGTTGACCAATTTTGGTGATTTATCGCCAAGCTCTTCACAAAAAAATTAGTCCCCTAAACCGAACCCAGCTATGTAATATCTTCTATATTTGGTGAGAAATCGCCAAACTCTTCTGTTTATTTACTTGGAATATTATTTAGCTGCTATAAAGGTGCAGTGTAAAAAAAGGTGAAGCATGCCTGACGACGCTTGTAAAACAATTTTAGTACGCGATTTTTATATAGATTTTAATTCTGAGGAAATGTTTTATGGTAGTGTTCCTCAAACGTTTAACTATCGCGGACCGGTCAACATTTGGTAATTTTACCGCGGCCCGTTGCGGGCGGGAACATTGATTGTTTATATTTTAGATTATTTTGATTTATAAATTTTAGTTTAATTGTACTTGAACATACCTTCAAAATAAAATAGAGTTATGTCAAAAATTACATTTTCATTCATTAGAACGCTAAATCAATGAGAACCCCGAGCTTGATTCTTTGCATTGTTTTGTGGGATTACGATCAATTATTTACACGTAGGATCTTGGCCGAGGTGTAGGATGCCCTCCGTGGGGCCTTTCTAAGGGTTCCTAACCCGAATTGACGCTAAGTTTCGAAGGGAACCACGGAAAACTCAACGGTTCGGTCAGCGGAAGCGACCTGGTCTTGAACCAGGCACCTTACGTCTCGAAGTTGAGAGCGCCATGCTCTCGGCCACTGGTGGGGCATGTTTCTTTGCAACGAGACGGTTCCATCTGGTGTAATAGTAGGCAACGCTTTATTTATTTATTCGTTTCTTTTTCTTTTCAGGAAAGCAAATTTATTTCCAGTTTCATGAGTGCAATTCTAATTCATAATCTTGAAATGTTTAATAAACAATGAACTAATTTAAAATAGTAACACGATTTCTTCTATTACAAAGGTATAAATTAGCACAAACGTGAGAGAAATACACCACAGTAAACAAAAGTGAAATACTCTAAAGTTTCTGGATGGCCAGGTACCATTATTTGATCCAGGTACCGATACCGATTCCAGCCCGTGTCCTGGGGGTTGGGGACCATTGTTTTATGGAACAGGAAGACAAATACGGTACTCATTAATTATGATGCACTTTCCAACATATTGATAAAAGGGAGACAGATAGGAACGACGCATGGATTATGATACACTTTTAATATATAGTACTTTAGTATGTATTTAAAATATGAAAGCGTTTCAGATTTTTTATTTTATTTTATTTATTTATTTATTTTTTTTATTTAGCTTCTATTTGGGTGTTTTTCATGCGGTCTCCGTCCACAAGTCCCAACGACTGACACTGGATAATGGGATCGCTAAAACCGGTACCAGAGATAGAAACGATGCTGCACTATCACGATGCAGAAATATTTTAGACTTTTTGTTTGACTGACGCTTCGATTTTTTTTTTTTTGGGGGGGGGAGGCTTGGAAAAATAAATAAATAAATAAAGCTTTGGAGTTGAGAATCGAAGAAAAAAGCAGACTGAGCGTTCTTGCAAGTGAATAGTTTTTTATTTTTAGGTATACTCCGTTGTACTCCGTTAACTATTAAGTCAAATGAATAATGATAATAATAATAAACTAGATTATGCGCGCTGCTTCCCTCTCTTTAAATCGGGATAAAACATGGAAATCGCGAGGTCTTCACTCGGGTGCGGACCACTAGTTTTTTTAAGTGCATACTTGATAACATTTTTGACATCCATTAAAATTGATTCCATTAATAATCTTAATTATTAATGAGTAATTGCTGCAGTAATTGACAAAGGTAGCAATATGCTTAAAATTTATGAATTCGAAACAGCAGTTTTAACGAAAAACCTTGTAATATGTTAAAGGTGTAGAATAATAAATGATTTAAAAGTACAAAAAGCGGCCTCATATTTTAATTTAATATTTCATATCGTCAATATGCTGGATCTGGCACAATGCATTTTATGTTATTAGAAATTTTAACTTAGGATTTTCCTCCTCCAGTTGTTGTAAGTTATAACTTTTTTCTAACTGGATGAACTAACCAGATAAACTAACTGAACAAACTTGAATTTCTTTCACGGCAGTCAAGCACGTGACTTCAAAAATTAGAAAATGTGCGTGATAATAAAGTATGATAAAATGTTTGTCATATCAAAGTAAATTTGCAATTTGTGCCATTCTAGATAGCTCCTAGAGATTATACAGTTAGGAGACTTTTCATGAGATTAAAATGAATAAATAATTCTTCTGCTACACAAATTTTGATTTAAATATTTGTAATGAGGCTTTCAAATTCTGCTTGAATTGTTTCTATTTTACATGAGCATAGTCCTTTAAATTTTTTAGTTTTGTAATGGCGGCATTATATTATGAATTTTAAAAATAGGAGATCTGTTACGATAATATTGATTAAAGTAAAATATGCCATGTTAATAAATATTTCGTGAAATTAGTAAGTGTTTGTTATATTCATAATTTTTTAAGGGGACCGGGTAAGCCTTATCACCGCCATTTTAAATTCATCAACTGTATGTACCTTTTTTCTCAGATATGATAAAAAGTAATGGTACAACATTTTTACAGCAGTTAGAACAACATATTTTACATACTTTTACACGTCTGTTTTTTTCTGAAAAAAAAATTATTAATTTTTTAATGTAAATCACTCTTAAATTTCTATTTTTGATAGGATCTTGCTGCATAAAATGAATATTTCTCAATATTTTAACATTAATAAACCGCCATGTTAAAGTATGTAATATAGTAATGTGATATATCTGTCATTTAAAATTTGAGTTCATAAGTTTAATAGATATTGAGAAAAAGGAACACGAATCTTTAAAATCCACACTTTGAGAAAATCCGCTTTAAAGATTTTTTAGATGGCGTATAAACTATTGAGTGCCTTGAGAAATATAAAATTTTCTAATATTTCTGTTTTTACGATAAACAAGTGTAACATGTAGTTAGAAAGGTAAAAGCTTAAAGTATTTGATGGAATAAAATAAATCGATTAATTGACCGAATTTTACATACCTGGTCAATTTAACGGGTGCCTTACAACTAACTAAACGGAAAAAAACTAGGGATGGACGCGAGACGAAAAATAAGCGTCTCGCGTCTCGCAAAATAGCCTAAAAGCTTTGTCTCGTCTCGCAAAAATCCTTATATCGTAATGTTAAAAATGTGTGTCTCGTCTCGCAAAAAAGCTGTAAATCTCTGTCTCGTCTCGCAAAAATGTCGTCTCGCGTCCATCCCTAAAAAAAACCTATGTTAGTGTATTCTTCAGTAGTTTCGACAGAAGAGACCACATGAGCGTTTTTCTTTTTCTTTTTCAGATCACGATAAGAATATGATTTTACTCAGTGAATTGATATTGAAATTTTATTATGATAAATCATTGTTTTTTAAGTTAAAGCAGATATACACAATAGACCAACACTCATACTACGCCCCGGTGGATCATTGGCAATGATCAAATGTAAAACATTTTACATTTTCGCCATTGTGCTTTCCTATTGTATAAAAATTCCGAGAAACGTTGTAGATAACTGGTACAATTATCTGTAGAAGTCAAAGATTACTTTCAGGTTTATATAATGCAGGGCTATCCGATTTAATTTTTTTTTTTTTAATCTGTTTTCAAAATGCAACCTTTATTTTTTTAGAATGTAAAAAAGTATGTTCTTTTGACAGACAAAAGTATAGAAAATTTCGCTTTGTGTTCTTATTCGAAAAATGTGAAAAATCTGTATTGTTTGAATACTTTCGATTACAAATCGTATTTACGGACAAGAGATGTTTTCCTTCAATATAAGAATCCTATTTAACAAGAATGAGAGACAGTATAAAATATTTTATTTGAAGATATCGAATCTTGATATGGTAATTCTATTCTATCTGTGAAACCAAATAGGTCTGAAAGCGGAATGAAAGTGCATAATAATGACTCTTAAATAATAGTCACCATATGGAATGCACATTTTTTCATGGATAGCATCGTGATAAAATCAACCAACTTTCAGGGAAACTATTTCATTGTTAACACATTAAGCACCATATTCATTTTAAGGGCGGAAAATCCTGCAGAGTATGTAAGTTTTCCGTTTTTTTTTTTGGGGGGGGGGGTGTTCCGGTATTTTAAATCTTATTTTTACTAGAGTTTATATAAGTGTTTTAAAACAGATGATGTAAAAATATTTTTTTACAGTTTCATAGGGGGCTAGATCTCCCCTATCTTTTCTGAAATACAACACATCGAAAATAAATTTAAAAGGGCAATTAGCCAAGTCAAAAGCAAGATCATTAGAATTGATTGATTGCATGATAGAGATGAGATATAACTACTTTGCTATTTCATATTTTTGATATGCATCTCTGGTAATTGTTTCTCGAACACGGTTTTTTTCTTTTTTATTATTTTCTTGCATTTAATACTTTCGATAGACTTTTTTTAGTAAACATTAAAATAGAATTTAGAGCTATTTATTTTCACACACGAAAAATATATTTAGTGCTGCCACCTAGTATAAGAATATAGGAACATATGAACAGTGTTTAAAAACGTACACAGATGGCAGCAGTAAAAGTAATAGAAATAACGTTACAGAAAAATTTAGATTTTGGTAATATTTGTTATTTCTATGTTTGATCGAAATTAATTACTATATGTTTGCCGCAGTATTATAAAGAATTAACTGTTCATGTCAAGTGTTTCCTGTTTTTTAGAAAAGATATAATAAAATATGTGCGTTATTGCATGATAATGTGCATTAAATGAATAACTTTTCGATAGGGATGAATTGATAACATTGAAGCCGACTCTCAGTCAGTGGTGTAGTCGCGCAGGGATGCTACCCCTTTACTTTTACATTTGATTTACACATTCCTCTACTTTTTATTTTACTGGAAAAATTCTTTTTACGCTAAACAAACGATTTAAAAACTCTTATTTAATGTACTAAGATTTTCATGTTGTGTTTCGGCATCGGAAAGGTAACCAAAACTGGCTTTAGACACACTTAAAGTCTCATTGTTAATGCTAAATAATGTACAGATATCCCAAGAATACAGTAATTTGGAAAATGTGAATTTGGACAAGAAAATAATACAGTAAAATGACAGTCTTCTTTAAAGGGATTCTTTCCGAAGGGTGGAAAAAGCGAAAAAGTTGGGTATCAAGGGATTCAGTACAAATCGAAAAGAATAACCCTGTCGATCTGAAACTGGTTGAAGATAGTAGATGGAAAGTTTACGTTTAAGATCGTTCTTGATCGAAATGACATGTTCAACAGCTAATTAATTATACGAAAAGGTAATAAATATTGAGCAGTTAATAAACAATCAAAAATTTATCATTAATTAATTTATTGTTTCAGGTAAATTAAATTAAACTTGCTACCACATTTAGGTTAAATTAAAAAAATGAGCGTCTCCTCCGTCTCGCCCCCCTTAATAATGGGGGAGGGGCTAATGATAAATGGCAATGTAAATTTAAAAAATGCTTAAAATAATGTAGGAAAAACGAGAGTAAACAATGAAAAAATTCTTCCTTTTATTTTCAAAAAATTACACTTTTTAAATTTGTTTACAATCCTTAGAAAGAAATTCCCAGTTAGTAAAATGTGCTGCATACATTAATGTCGTAATGTACAAAATCTCATCCTTTCATCATAAAACGTCTATTAAGTATCTTTAAACAAAGATGAAAGGGGTTTTACATAATTTTCAATATCAATGCTAAATGCTAGAGCCTAAAAAAATATTTCCTTTCTAAGTTTTTACCCTACCCCTGAAACGCGATCGTCTGAAACGGTTTATTCTTTTTTCTTTGGAGAACCATGCAAAAGTGGCTTACCTCAGCATATATTTATCTTCATATCTCTTACACATTTTAGGATATAATCCTAAAATTTTGTAAATCTCCTCATTAGTGCATGGGACACACTTTACTAAATGAGACTTTTTTATACGGGGGTCGTAGACAAATTTTAAAAGTGTAACTTTTTGAAAATTTACTAGATTTTTCTTTTCGAAATGCTACCTTATTCCGACCATTTTTTCAGTTTACATTGCCCACTTACGTCTAATAGCTATAAAGCTTGTTACCATCTATGAGGACACCTTGTATTTTTTAAGTATTCTTTTTTCTTTAAATATAAGTATGTTTTTGTACCTGAAAACATAAATTTGTTTGAAATCTAAACTACGCAACACAGAAATACATGAATTTTCAAGATTCTGGGTTTAAGTTTCAAGAGTTTATTGCAGTGATTAGTCTTCTACGTATACAGTACTCTTACTTCATCAACACCATATTTATATATATATATATTGACAAGAACGATAAATTACACCAAAAGCATCTAATATGAAGCACTTTTCACAACATTTTTTTTTTTTTTTGGGGGGGGGGTCTCAAAAACAACTCCATAAAATTTCAAAAACGGAGGAAGCTCTTTAAATCATCTCCTTTAAAACGTGTATGGCTCGTGTTTACTTGTTAATCTGTCATTTGGAGCTTTAAATTAGGTCAAAGTTAATAATCTATGAAAAGAACTGCTAAAATTTTAATCTTGTTGCATGGAAAATGGGTAAATTAGTTCGCCAGTACTGAAAATTGAATCCTGATTTATTATTAGTAGGGTTGGGTGGTGTATCGTGCAGACATTGGATGCCTCATGCAGTTACCAGTTTCAAAGATTTACTTTCCTTTCTATAGCCAAATTGGGTTTTAATTGAGGGGCCAAATATTGTTAAAAAATCGGGAAACAAGGAGATCGTGTTGATAGATTATCATAAAGCATAACCTCAAAATATCTAGAGTGATTCCACTCGATTTTCCGAACACTTGATTTTCCCAACCA
The DNA here is from genome assembly GCA_038373885.1 of Cheiracanthium punctorium. NCBI lineage: Eukaryota > Metazoa > Arthropoda > Arachnida > Araneae > Cheiracanthiidae > Cheiracanthium > Cheiracanthium punctorium. The sequence goes on along the minus strand of JAWZYV010010900.1, from coordinate 256,980 downwards.
TTTAAATAAATTTGATTCAACTCAATCGGATGTAATGTTCAGATGCTAGTGCACTTCAAATAATTTGAGTGTATTGAACGCAATGTATAAGAATACTTTTTTGTAGTCCTGTAAAAAACTGTACGCTTTACACACGCCAAAATCTGTACAGTATGCAATACATTGCCCTATATAAATATACAATTTGAGCGCAATCGAATGCACCACATTCACGCTAGCGCACTTAGAAGAATTTGCGTCTATAGGCCGCAATGTATAAAAACGATTTTTTGTGGCACTGTAAATTAACTGTCTGCTCTACACATTGCATAATCTATGCAGGTCCTGTGATTGTGACCTGTAATGCATAACACACCCAATTTGAGCTGAATCGAACACCGTTTAGATGTTAGCGCCCTTTTAAAAATTTCCGTCGTTGGCCATAATGCAAAAGATTTTTTTTTTTTTTAGCCCAATAAAAGAATTAGTCCCAATACATACCCAAATCCAATACCAGCTGTGCCAGGGTGGTTTATAATATATATACTAATTTTGAGCTCAGTTTAGGAGCTATGGCGTTCATTCACACACACACACACACACACACACAGAGTGACAGATTAATGCAGCTTTGTGGGTGGAGGAGGCTAGTTCAAATTTATGCCCCCCCCCCTTCCACTTTAATCCGCCAGTGTGCGCACGCACACACACACCCGTACATACTCACGTCGACGAAAAAAAGAGCATAAACAAATTCAGACCCGCGAATGTGTAAATACATCAAAATATCGAAGTAGAATTTTTTCATGATTACAATATTTTCCTTACACGGTACTTGTTTGGAAAGTAAAGAATTGTATCACGTATGCCGTAGGAGGTTGATCTATCTCTCAGAGAAAATATCTTTTGAGGAACGTTGCCCATTGCACATTATTAGAATCATTTTACTATAATTATGTTTCTTTCTTTTAGAAATATCTTTTTTAAAATTGTATTTCGAGTTCACTTGCTATAATTTTTTTTAATCGAACAGAACTGGATTTTCTGATGTCATTGCGTTCATCAAAATTGTTTTCTTTTCTTTTTTTTTAACGCTTTCCAAAAAGTTGAAAAGTTTTTACGACTTAGGTTTGTCTGTTCATCCGTGCTCTAACTGCCGCAAATATGCATCGATTTCAACTAAATTTGCATTGTTATTTTTATGTACTCTATCGTGACTCGGTTGTAAAAGATGTATGAAACATTCATAGCCCATTTACAGGAGCATCCAAGAATTTCATTACACTAAGTTCTATCAATTTAAAGTTCTTTTACAGGGTCTCATTAAGGTTAACCGGAAAATCTCGTGGCGACGATATACCGCTAATTTGGAACAAAAAAGAGTTATCTTATAATCGGAAAGTATCTTATAATCGGCGCGACTAGTATGATTTATCTTTCCTGTTTTTCATTTCACATGAAAACGGATGCACCAATTCGTATATTTCATTTTTTTCCCTAAACGTGTCCAATAATTTGGCCAACACTGTATTCTATTTTGAAATCTATTACTATAAAAATAAATCAAGAATTAACTATTTAGGTAGTAGTAAACAATGTTAATAATCGCCGTTTGTCAAATTAAATTATTTTTTCTCTTGCCAAATTATACCTATCTGTGTTTTCTGCAGCTAGAAATAAACTGGTCTTACGTCTTAAAGTATTTCTTTTAAAACTTTTGATTAAATATTCTGCAATCTGCTATTTGTTTCTTCGCACTTGAAATCATTTTTTACTAATACAAACATAAAAATAAATGAATCATTGAAAAGCGAAATAGAATGCATTAAAGAAAAATAAAACGAAAGCTAGTTTATTAGCTTCCAGTGCTTCACTGGTGAAGAGAGTTGTGTTGTATTATCCGAATGAAAATTTAAACTTTATGACATTCTTCGACAATGAAAAAGAAAATAATAACTTTTAAAATTTCTTTTACGGGGTCTCGCAAAATTACATTTATAGTGATCGTTTTTTTTTTTTTAAAGTTTATTGTCCAAAATTTCAGCAAATTTAGCAGCTTATGTACAGAGCGTAATTTTTTTTTAATGTCTTGTAAGAATAAATTTGCAGCCTTCCGGAGAATCATGCCTAGATGCAACGATAGGTATAGAAAGGTAATTTCTGTCGACAGCGCTTTCTGAAGATGGAAACAAACTGGTTAACCAATCGATGAGTAGGTGTTCAAATGATATTGGATTAAAAATCATTTTATTATCCGTGCATCCAGTTACATTTATATATTTCCTGTTCTATAACACTTCCCTAAAAAAGTGAAATGTGCTCGATTTCTGTTAGTACGAAAATCGTGTATACGTTAATCTATAGTACTGTGCCATATACACTGTTAAAAATATTGTATGTAGCTTCATAGTTCTTCTACTGCAGTACTGAAAAGAATTCCAATGTATTACAGTCTACGGCAATTACAGAGACATTCATTTATTTCATCCACAATACAATAAGTACATAAGCGTTTATGAGACGCTTTTTAAAAAATAAAAGTAACATTTAAAGTTCTTTCACAGGGTATCGACAGAGTGAGTTTTTAAGGTAATCCCTAAAATCTCACTCAATTTAACAACGCTACTTTGCCAAATTTGGCTCATAAAAGTCTGTTGTTTGGGAACATGCTTTATAATTGATGCGTGTGGCAGGATTTACCATTCTTTCTTTATCATTTTTCTTTTTCAACTAATATTAGCAAATTAGAAATAAACTCTGCATCGTATAAACACACATAATTTTAGTGGAAAAAGAAAAGGTACATTTTGGTTGATACGGGGTGTCCATCTTCTTAAAGGTAATTTGTTATAGGTATGCACATGAGCCTCAAGGCATTGTAAAATCCTGCACATCCTATGGTGAAATCCTGCCCGCACTTTCCAAAAGTTTTTTTTTTTTTAAAGTCTTATTTGAGTCGCAAGAGTTACAACCTGAGTGGGGTCACAAGTGGGTTTAAAAGAAAAATAGTTTCAACGTGTAGAGAAAAACTTCGAAAAAGCCAAAACGATGCTCGAAATATTTCCGATAATCTATCTTTTTCTCAAAGCGTGCCGAATTGTTCTCAGCGTACACCGCACGGACATTTTTGTTATCGAGAGGGAAGGCGCTGGGATTCCGGACAATGGAATGTCGTACGCCGTACGATTGCCGGAAATACTCCCGCCCGGTGGTGTATTGAGGGAGGGTCCATCTTTCCCTCTTTTTCCAGATTTCAGCCCTGACTCTCGTTTTGTGCTGAGCTTGCAGGCGGTTCTCGTAGATGCGATCGAAGAGCGGTTCCTGGTACTCGTAGTGCTTCAAGGGACCGAACACCGAGTCCATGCCGCTCGTTTTGGCTATCTTCGACAGCAATTCGTGAAATCCTCCGGCATCGTTGTCGATGAACAGGAGAAGGGCTCCCGGCTTCATGAGGAGGAAAATTTTCTGGAAAAAAAAGAACAAAAGTAAATTCTACGGGACGCATCCATTATAAAACACTTCTAATTACAATCCTATTTTCGTATGACCAGTACCGGGGTCCCCGGGAGATAAAGATAGCTTCTTCATGAGGGGTCTGGGTGGTGGATTTCGTGACGTCACAGTAAAGGATGGGATTTTACTCGTTTTATATTGAATTGTATGGGAAAGTTCGGGTTAACCAAATGCTAAAAATCGCGGTAATTTCATTAGACATGATCCAATCAAATTATGTTATTTGTTTCAAAATGCTACGTTCATGAAAATATATTGTGTTTAGTAAATTTATTTACAAATATACGTGCAATAAACGAGTTTGAAATGCAAAGACCCTTTAAGAAAATTTTGAGTTTTAATTGAGTTATAAGCAACTGAACAGTACTTTTATTATTTTTATTAGTAACTAGTTTTATTAATAGTTAGTTTTTATTAGTAATTTTTTTAATAATAAAAGCTCTGTAAACATTTATATGACACAGTATAAATAACTCTGTGATTATTTGTAATCTTTATTGATTCTACGTTATTTTAACAAAATTTATATATTTTTTCTTCACGTTTTTAATTAATGCATTTAATTGTACTTTTAAAAAACTAATTACTGAAAATTAATAGTTGAAATATTTATACTAATTACTAATCATAATATAAGGATTTAAATAAATTAATATTTATCCTTTCAACGAAATATCTTTTCTTAAATAACATGTAGAACTGTAACACAGAATAATCATATTACAATAACATTTTCTGAAAAAATAAAAATATTTCTTAAAAGTTTAAATAAAGAAGAATTATATTTATAAACACAATAAGAATGATTAGATTACAACGCACATGAGACATGACATTCATATAATTTTCTCTGCAAGATCTTAATAGAATTGATCGAATCATTTTTTTTCAATCTCCGATTTTTCATTTTTTAATTGATTTCGTCTCCTTCCTTCTGGATCAACTCTTTTCTTTTTTTGCATGAGTTTCATAAATATGACGACAAATTTGGAAAAATGTTGGGTGTTGCAGTTGGCGCCTGTTCACATTTGTCTCTTTTCATAATAAAAAAAGAACCATCGGGCTTCTGAATTTTATCCTCTTTTATAATCTCGTCCTCATTAAAATATTTGATACAAACATACGTATTTTTGTTAGGCGTCCAAATTTTTCTAGGAATCCTACGCATCCATTCCTCCCTTCTTTGTTCATCTTGCGGGTTGTTGTGTTGTGTTTTTTAAGGCAAACCTGCTTGCGGGGTATCTGCCTAGCATGGGGGGTGCCTTGGAAGGAGGACTTTCTAAGGGTAACGCGTATTCACGTTACGTCTGGAGAAAAAATACCAAAACTCCAGACCGTTAGATCGACAGCTGCGCGATGGGTCCCGAACCCTCGGCCGTCTACCATTTTCAGTGGCTTAACCACTGTGCCATGGTGAGGCCTTCATCTTGCGGGAACCTGTACACTTTTACATTTTCACCTTTCTTATAGTTTGACTTGCAGCCGGGAACACAGCAAGACGAAGGCATTTATAGAAATAAATAGTTTAAATAGTAATATATTTGAAAATGATGCTTTTTTATTAAAGATGTTTGTAGTATAAAACATTATGTACAAAGATCGCTTACACACCTTTAAACAAGAGAACAACAGAGTTAAACGTAAAACCAGTAAGTCCAAAATCCTCATTGCTTTCAACAGGATGAACAGCAAAAATCCCATTTTTAGCGTGACATCACAGACCGTTCACGTGACCACGAACCAGGCTCTCCTCTTCGAAGATTTTTCCCCCCTCGTGGCGACTCCGTACAGTACGGTGGGCCGGGGAAAAAAAAAAAAAAAAAAAAAAAAACTCCCGAATTTTTGGAAGTGTAAATGTAGTATATAAGAGAAAAGTTGTCTATTACTGTCCGAAGGAAGAATTTAAAATTTGAAATGGAAAATATCTTCTGACGGCTCAAAGGGTACGAAATTTTTACCCATTTATTTAATAAATGACATAAAAAAGCTAAAATAAACTAAAAGAGAATTTTTAAATTTATAATGTCATACTACTGAAACATTTAATTTGTACCATGAGTAATAAATTTTGCTAAATTTCATAAAATATAAAAAATATCTTCCGCCGGTGCAATAAGGATTAAATTTTGTATTTTCAGTTACAAATAGTGAACACATAAAAAACTTTACATTTCCAAATGCCGCTCTCATTATACTGCTTATGTAGTAAAACAGTAACTGCCTTTAGACCTAAACTGGGGCACAATAGCTCTAGATTATATCTTAGCTCTAATGTAACCTTCTTTGTTTTTCCAGCCACAGACCGAAGAAGCAGATTCTGTGACAGTTTTGAAAATTCCTTCTACATTTTTAGCAGGGGAAATTTTTGGAGTTTCAATTATTCTAGAGCTTGCACCAGTGATCAATGATTACAAGTGGTCATTTCATAACGAGACAAAATTGGAGGCTCGATGACCATGCAGTTATCTTAATCAATCTAATCGATTGATTAAGATAACTGCCTAAGTAATGAAGGAATAACAAAGGCTCAGAGCCGTAGCTAGACGAAAAGTATAAAGGTTGCTTAAACCACTGGCGTAGCCAGGATTTTGTTTCGGGAGGGGCACAGAGAGTTTTGTCCAACCAATTAATATTTTAATTATTAATTGTAATTAGAAATATTTTAATTATTAATTAATCTTAAATTTAAAAAAATTATGATTATTAATTATAATTATTAATTATAATTAGAAATAATATTCTAAGTACTAATTATAACTAATAATAAGATTCTAATTGCTAATTCTAATTATAATATTACTTAATTAGTAATTTCACAAAAAATATCCTTATAAATATATGTTTAAAGATGCTATTCAGTATTAATTTCGCGAGTTAATTAATAATTCTTCAATATAATTATCTCTGTAGATAGATGCTTATGTACCGGTTTGTCTAGCAATTATCTCAACCAGATAAGATTTTATTTTAAATCCAGGCCCGTATCTGCTACTACAATAAGTCTTATTCTACAATAAATATATCTAAAGGAAGATACTGAAAAGAAAACTAAATAAATGATTTTTAATTCTCAATAAAAGACCGTACTAAAAAATATTTCTATGTAAAATTTTATTGTTATAAACAGGAAATATATCAATCTATCCCGGATTTTCAATCAGCTCATTTGCAGCTGCATATAACTAATACATACAGGTTGATTCAAAATTACAGTGACCAATTTTAAAAGCGTATAATTATTTTGGTAAATTTTAATTTACCACCAGTTTTATTTAAAAAATTAAACGTTTAAATTACCAATCGAACTACTTTTATTAGTGGGAGTAAATTTTGGCTCCGAAATTAGATCCTCAAGCCCGAAACGAAATTTTTAACTTTTGTAGGATGGTTGCTCAAATTCTGTTATAAATAAAGCATTTAAAATTCAGAAAAGGCATTTTTCTAATGTATAACTATCTAAACTTTGAAAAGAAATAAAATTTGGCTGGCAATCAAGAGCTCCAGGGGGGGAAATGTGGACGAAAGGAAGTCCTTGGTGAAAAAGAAAAAAAGAAACTGAAAAGACTTATCGTTGTATAAAATCCTCTTCCTCAAAGAACTTTCGAAAAGAAACAGGTATCCCAATCGACAATTTGTCGTCAGATAAAGAAAATTGCCTATAAAAATTGAAGAAACTAGTTTGTCATCAAATATCTGCAAACACTGTAGAAAAACGAAGAACATGTTCTTGGCCTCTGTATTTAATGTTACGCAAAGGTAGATACAAAACATGGATAACTTCTGATGAAGCGTTGTTTCGTCTGTAATTCACAACTGGCAAAAGGAGGTTCAATATATTGCGAACATCGTCGCAAAGACGCGGCTGTTTTGCAGAAGGCAAGTTAGACGTTAGGTACTGTGGTATAGATGGGAATGTCCTCTCAAGGCTTAATAAAAACATTTTTTGTAGAACCAAAGGTTAAAATTAATGCTAAATACTATCAGAATAAAGGTCTGGAGCACATGATCAAAGAAAGTAAACGTCTTTACACCCAAGAAAACTTTGTTTTACACCAAGATTCTGCACCAAGTCATACTGGAAGGTCAATTGTCAAATGGCTGAAAGATTTTTAAAAAATTAACTTTATTTCTCCTGAAAAATGGCTACCGTCATCCCTTGACTGTGCTAATTGCGATAATTTTTATGGGATACTTGAAAGAACAATTAAATAGACGTAAGGTAAAAACAGATTAAGGGCTTTAAAAAGCAATCAAAGAGGAAGTTGGAAAAATACCTCCAAAAATGGTCTAAAAAGATCTTTTGGCTTGACCTAAACGTTTGCGTAAAATGTACTATGCTAAAGGAAACCACATTGAAATTTTCGTGTAAATAACTTAAAATTTTATGATGTTCTGAAATTGGTCACTTTTTTTTTTTTTTTTTTTTAAATCAACCTGTATCATGCCAACACAAACCTATTATTATTTTTATAATTAACAGCCACAGAACAGCGACGCTAATTTAAAAAAAATAAACCTTTAATTATAATGCACAGGCTGTACTAACTCAGTTTCTTATTGCAATTAATAAGTTAAAATGTAGTTTTATGCAGTAACACATAATTAACCTAGAAAATCTTATGACTAGATTTTTTATTTATCTTTTTATTTTTTTTCAAAATGCGTGTTTTTAATATAATGTGACTCACATACTTGAGATATTCTAAATAATGCAGACACAAATTAAAATAAGAAAAATATAGCTTGAAGAAAATCATCCAAAACTCTTTCTGAAATAAAGTTGATCACTAGATTAAAATACCCTACACAATTCAAATACAATATTAAAATAACAAAGATATGCCCTTCTGTATAAGGTTGGTGACAGGACTTTGCCCTTCTGTATAAGGTTGGTCACAGGATTAGAATATTATACGTATACAATGCAGAAACAATATTGAAATAACCCAGACATCACTTGAAAAAAAATTCCGAAACTCTGCTCTTTGGAATAAGGTTGATCACAAGATTAAAATTTTCTGCACATTGCTAACAAAATACGTATTGAAATAACACAGATGCCACTAGAAGAAAATCTTCGAAAATTCTGGTTTTTGGAATAAAGTTGGTTCAAAATATATAGAACTTTTGTTCTTAAGCAGTCTTAAAAAATATAATTAATTGCAAATTTTTGACTTGAATAAGTATTGAGTTGTTAATTAAATCTCTTCAAAGTACATCTATATAAATAAAATTAGACTTTTGTCTGTACATTTCTTGGAATTCAAAAATTTTGCGGTTTCTATCCGTTTCAAGCACCTAGGAATCCGGTGCGACCCTCAAAAAAAAGTTTGTCTGTCGTTCTGCCATTCTGTCCGTGACGCTTTTTTTTTTGTTCTAGTATCACGTAAAAACGACTGAAGCGAATGATATGAAATTTGGTGTCATGATAGGTGGTCACTCAACTTAAAACATAGGCATTGAATTTTTAAAAAATCTTGATTACATTTTGAGATTTTGCGAAAATCGTTTCAAACTGCGTAAATTTGTGTTCGACCATCAAGTAAAAACGACTGAAACGATTGAAATGAAATTTGGTATCATCATAGGTGGTAATTCAACTTGAAACACTGGCGTCGAATTTAAAAAAAAATCTTGATTAGATTTTGAGATTTTGTGAAAATCTTTTCAAACTGCGTAAATTTGTGCGTAAACGCATTACGTAATAACGACTAAAGCGAATGATATGAAATTTGGGCACATGATAGATGGTTGTTCAACATAAACTATAGGTGTCCAATTTTTTAAACATTTTTATTAGATTTTGAGTAACGACTAATACGAATGCTACGAAATTTGGTGATATGATAGGTAGTTGCTAATCTTAATTTATAGGCGTTGAAATTTTAAAATATTTTGATTACATTTTGAGATTTTGTGAAAATCGTTTTAAAATGCTGAAATTTTGTTCCAGCATCACGAAATAAAGACTGCAGGGAATGAAACGAAATTGGGAGACATGATAGGTTGTCACTCCACTTAAATTCTAGGCTTCCAATTTTTCAAAAATATTGATTAGATTTTGAGATTTTGCGAAAATTATTTCAATATGTGTCAATATTCGCTCGTGCATCACATAATTACGACTAAAGTGAATGAAATGATATCACTTAGTTACTCTCAAACCTGTAATATTTTAACAATACATAAAAATTATAACTTCGTTTTCTTTACTTTGGCAACATACTACTTCCATTCTGCGTACTCCTACAATGCTGACGAAAGTTCTTGCTTTTTGGAAATTTGCATTCAGTATTTTTCCAGAACGGATAAGTTCTTAAAATTATTGAGGGGGGAGGGGTTGCACTCATCGCCAGTTGGTGAGCCATATGTCAGGGGGGTGGGCACTAGAGATGAGATGGACTCAGCCCGAGCCCAAACCAGGCTCAGGCTTGTGAGAAATTTCTCTTTTATTGAACGTATTCCTTGTAAACAGATTTTAAAAAGTGATTCATGGGAGAAATAAACTAATTAATATTATTTGATAAACTTTAATATAACGAATTAGGTAGTGCATTAATGGTTTGCTGTTATCAGATTACTTTCAAAGCAAAACTGCTGTTCTCATTGGTTGCGGTTTTAAATTACAAAGGAAAGCACTTATGAATATTTAATTTTTTTTTTAACTGTGAGCAGTAAAAATATTAAGAAGAAAACATTACTGAGGGTAATTTTAGTTTAAAAAATACAGTGGACTTAGTGGACTGTTGACTACTTAGTGGACTGTTGATAGACCTTATTTAGTCGTGAGCCGGATATCCGGTGATTGTGATTCGGATATCCGATGATATTTCAGATATTGATAAATCAGCCGGATATCAAGTGCATCACTAGATATTTCAAATATTCATTTATTCTTCACCAGAGCATGTAAAATAGTATTCATAAAGTTTTATAAAACTTTAGAACAGAAAAACAAATTACAGATTTACCCTCTTGTCAGTTGAAAGGGTGGGTATAATGGAAATATTTCTTAAATTACATATTAATGAAAATATGATAATACAAATTTTTCAACATACTTAAGAAACTATTATGTCATCGTTTATATTATCATTTAAAAACACACAATGAAATATTGAGTATTTACTTTAGTTTTTTTTCCTGATGTGCTTTCTGAAGTTTTCTGGCAATATCTGTTCATCTATTGCTTTGTCCGTTTCCTGTAGATTTGAGTCTTCATTGTTAGCAGGCAAACTTATGTATAATTTTTAGAATTTTATTTAAAATTTCTCCTATACTTCTACTCAACGGGCACTTTCTTGAGGCCATAATCTCTATTCGAACCCACCAACTGTACAGAGCAACACGCTAGTCAAAAACACGAGCATCTGGACCTTGGGAATGGTGGGGAAAGGGTCAACTTGTGCCCCTCCTTGTAATTTTATCGTTAGTAGAAAGTACTATTTTTGAATACACCATAGTTTAAAAATACCACAGGTGGCCATGAAAGCTGATAACACTTGGGGATACAAACTTCACAGGGTACAACAGTAACGAGCTGAGGTTATAGGGAGGGGGAAATTTTTAGTATCCCGGGAGTAGGATATTGCCCAAATGTATATTTTTCTGGTGTGTAGGCGTGTCGAAAGTCACCACGGGTTAGTGATTAAAGGCACTTTTTAACCTTTTTATTGACTTGTTTTTTTACTTCCTTCTCAATGTGAAATGATCTAGAAAACGTTTATCAAAAAGATTAGACAAATATCACACTACAAGGATTCATGAGACGATCCATTTTTTGCAAATTGCAATATATATATATAACAACTGAAAAAATTTCGGGGGGGGCACGGGCCCGGTGGGCCCCCCCCTGGCTACGCCAGTGGCTTAAACTTCTGCTGAGGGTGCCCATAGACGCACACGCACACGCATACACACACACACACCCCTCTCACGAAAACACAAATATTAATTTACAAAACAAACAGCAGGAATAAGAACTGGACTGACTTACTCCATTTAAATAAACATGCAAAATTAATGAATAATGCCGTTTTGCATTGTACCAACCTTTTTCTATTATATATATTGATTGTTAATATATTGCTGTTTTAATCGTATGTATACGTGTGTGTGTGTGTGTGTGTGTGTGTGTGTGTATGTATAATATGTGTGTGTATATAGTTGAAAAAAAACAAAACAGAATACAATCTGTTATATAATTCTATGCATAATCAAGGTTACAAAGCACTTAAAAATTACCTTGGTAAAATATTTAAGAGAAATTAAAATGTATTTCATTATACTGTTTTTGAGAAGATAACTTATAAAAGTTAAATGATAAGAAGGGATGTTTTGGATCACTAAAAAATATTTGATATGAATTTCTGAAACATATTTTAAAATATTATAAGTAGAAACACAAATAAATGAATTAAAAATATATGTATATGTCAAGAACTGCATCCCACTTACCTTCATCATATACTTTGTATCCTTGCAAGCTGCTGCAGAGATGAATTTTACCATAGTAATAATATCCGCATTCCTTATACTTTCGCAAACCTTCCGGCTTTTACTACCAAACTTCAGCAAATCAGCTTGGATGTATTCGTATTCGAAAGTTTGACTGGACACTATATTTCTCATGTGAGCTAATTGGGTCGAGTTTCTGAACTCGTCAACTATGGCATCGAACACGCACCTCCACAGTACGAAACGGTCCACCAGCGTCGCCTTGCACGGCACCGGTCCTAGCATTTTCTGCAGGACGAATAGCAGGGAGACGATGTCCGTACCGGGACCACTGCCCAGGCTGCACACGTTAACATGGGGCCTTTTACAATTTAAAGTAGAATACACGGAAGCGATATGCAGAGCCTGCTCCAGTACTTCGCAGAGGAGACCGGTGTGGAGCATCGCATACTTGTGCAAGTACGCACAGCGATGACTGGCATCATTGAAGTCGGGGAGTTTGCAGGTATCATCGGCTTCCCATTCAGGATTCGGCCTATAGGCAGCTGTTAGTTTTCTGTTGCTCCTAAATATCTCAAATTTGCTGACGTTGAACTGAGATTTTTGCTTTGAAAAAACTTCCGAATATAACTTTACGATATCATCAGAATATTCCATTTTCTTCTACCGCATAAAACAAATCGATGGACGAACTTCGTAATATCAGATATATGTGTGTTCCATTAGAATTTTCTCTTGATTAATTTTAAGCAATGGAAATAGTTCTTACCATTGAAATCTACCTGATTAAGTATTCTTTTATCTTTTGAAAGAACTGATTACAGCTTTGGTTTTTTTTAAAGTTATGTATTTTTTTTTTAAGTACTGTACAATAGCGCCACAGTGGTATGTTCCCTCTGAGGCTTTTTCAAATAACATTTAATCTTATTAACAATAATTATACACAAGATTATGTACAAGTAGTTTTCGATACATCTACATATATCCGAGCACGGAGCATTTTGTAGCACCTACCCCATCCGCGGCTAAAATTCATCTGCCCTCTCGCTTCCTACCGGACCGTACCTTTCACTCCCCACTTTTTGGGGGTCAGCTCCCTTGACCCCAGGAGGAGAAGAATGCCCTCTAGTTTATGGGGCTTTTCGACGCGAGCTTCTCCCCTCCTCTGAAATGCCAAACCGAATAAATCGTTTCCTGGTTTCAGAGGGGGCAATTGGACGAGTCCATGCGAGTCTCTCCCCTCAATCTGTCCTTCATTAACCCTTTAACGCGCAGTGTTCCCGCTCTGGGAACACCAAACTCTGACGTTTTGACTGCTGCCAGTCCCGAAGAATAGATTGGATTTCTATAAAAATAATTGCGGGTGACATAGCTCCCCGAGAATCCTTTGCTCTTTAGCAGTCATTTCCCGTAAAAAAAATTGTTACGATTATTTTTAACAGCACTGACATCTGCTGGAAGATGGAAGAATGCGAGAACAGCTCGATAGATTGCCCAATGCTGAAAAAATGCTGATTGCCCAATGCTGTGCCCGGCACAGCCAGCTGCGTCAAAAAAAGGGTCTCTAGATCTGTGGCACGCGATGAACGTTTCGATCGTGCCCTTTTTTCAGCATTGGGAAAGGGTTGCGCCTCAAAGGGTTAATTTACATCTTTCGAAGAACGCGGTGAAAGAATTTTCCACGCAGAAATCCCTTCATGCTTCAAAATATCCTGAAAATTTTTCCCTCGGTAAATTTTGTATTTGTGAGCATTTTCAATGCAGTTCTTGAAGATGAATTTTAATGTAATGAAGTTCTTTTAAAATGTCTGAATTCATACGCCTACCTATTCTTTTAAATTATGTTAAGATAGCATACATTAAAAAATAAACTGTGTGTATATTCGTATAAGCAAAGAACTCATTAAAGCTTTGTTTAATACATTCTGTGTACATTTAAACTGCACGTAGAATTATTTTATTTTCAAATTTTTAATATTTAAACAACATTCTATGTATTGCAAGGTGCAAAATCTTGCAAAGCGAAATAGCTTCTTTCGTTTGCTAAACAATCGGGTATATAATCGGTGATACAGCTGCAAACAGTACATTTTAATTAAATATTAAAACTAGCAGCTATAAAAGTATGCTAACAAAAGAAGTTTTTTTTAAAATTTGTCCTAAGGAGATTATGGTAGGAAGAAACCTTTGAAAAGAGCTAAAAATGTATGAAATGTTGTATGCTAAATATTAGTTTCAAGAATAAGTTCAGCAACAAAAGAAATTTAAGAAAAAAAAAATAAGAAGACTGGCAGACGTTAATGACAGAGAGAGCAAAATACAGCCTCCTAACATTGGGAGATGGCTTAAGTGAAGATCCAGGGTTCTGGTCTCTCGAGTGGCCGTCGGTCTAGCAGTATAGAGTTTTGTGTGGTTTTCTCCATATGTAACATGAATATGCATTATGTGCGCAGAAAAGTCTCCGCCCAAGATATTTGCGCCCCCTCCCCCCATGTGTTTGTGTCTTTCGCTGACGTGGATTTATAAGCGGGTCCTCAAGCATAGGCACAGAAATCCGAATACATCTTCAAAACACCACCACCATAGACACAGAAGTACAAAATACTTTTGAAATAAAAAAAAAGTACAAGAAACATTGTTAATTTTATTATTAATTTTATTCTTGTTGTTAATATATTCAAAATAAATTGAAAATACATATGAATCGCTTAAAATTACTAGGTAGTACATAAGTATAATTTTCAATCATATCTTTTCAATCATGTATGCACGTGTTTCAATCATGTATGCAGGTTTGCAAGTTCGATTCCCGAACTAAAACTGAAACAATGGTGGACACGTAGTACGCGTGTAATTCGCAATTTAAAAATCCTCTCAATGATTATTAGCAGTTTCTAGAGGGAATCTTTGGGAAGGGAGAAATAAACTCTAAACGACATTATCGATGACATGAGCTATCCTCTAATGGCATTCAAGTCTTTTAAGTTAAGATAATTTACTTAACATATTTTACTTATTATATGATCATAATTTGTAAACTATATTTAACAACACATAAAATATTAGAATTTAAAGTACATTTTGGCATTTGAAGAAGTTTAAAATGCCCATATTACAATCGCAGCTTTTGACTTGCATTGCCGAAGAATGGCCGTGTGGATAAAACCATTGAACATTGGGAGATGGTCGCACGGCTATCGATCTAACCGTGTGGAGTTTGGTGCTGTTCTCTTTAGATCTAATGTGAATACACGTTCGAACCTCTTTAAAACTCCTCGACTCATGGCATCACCTACCTCTTAGGCAGATAGCCTCAATGTATCTTTGACATAACTTTTGACTTGTACATTTGATATTCTGCATAACATTTCCTCTCAAAAGACAAAAAGTATTTTTTTTTTTCAGTAGGAAATAAAATTAAAGAAATATTAAACCTAACAATGTTTTTATCGTAAAACAATTGAACGAAAATAAATAAGATAATATACTCTATAATAATACTGTAGTAAAAGTAATTTCACATTTTCCCATCCTTCATATTCAAGCTGCCTGACCGTTTTTCACAAGGGAGTTTTTAGAGAGATGCGACCAGTAGCGTAGTCGAAGGGAGACGCTCCCCTACTTTTTCGTTTTAGATTGTGCGCCCTCCCAAGGAGAATGCTCAAACTTAATTTTAAGCTTTTAACTTTTTTAATTTTTAATTCTGCGCCACAAAGGAATCCAAAAGAACCCTTTTGGATGCCTTAAGACTCACTTGCAATCTCTTTGTAAATGTAAATAACATAAACACATTATTAATTTAATATATTATTAATGTCAACTTAGAAATGAAATTTTGTCAAACTCTCTCTGTTGGTTAAAGGGATCTTTTTTAAATAGTCGAAAAAGGTAAAAAGTTGGGCTGCTAGGTGGCTAACAAATCCAAAAGAAAATCTCTATTTATTCATATAGGATTGTGAACAATGGAGATGGGAAAATTATGTCTTGCTTAAGCTGCTGCTAATTAAAATTACATTTTTTTATAAACACTTAATTAATTTTACCAAACAATAGTTAGCAATAATATATATAAATAAAATTAGACTTTTGTCTGTATATTGCTTGGAATTCAAATATTTTACGATTTCCATCCGTTTCAAGCACCTGGGAATCCAGTACGACCCTCCAAAAAAGTTTGTCTGTCTGTCGTTCCGCCTGTGACGCTTTTTTTGTTCGCGCATCACGTAAAAATGACTGAAGCGAATGAAATGATATTGGGTGGCACGATAGGTGGTCACTCAACTTAAATTCTATGCTTCCAATTTTTCAAAAATGTTGATTAGATTTTGAGATTTGCGAAAATTATTTCAAAATGCGTAAATTTTCGTTCGTGCATCGCATAATAACGACTAAAGCGACTGAAATGAAATAACTAACAATACATAATAATCTTTTAACAATACATAAAAGTTATAACATTGCTTTCTTTACTTTTGACAATATACTACTCCCATCGATTGTACTCCTGCAATGCTGACGAAAGTTCTTGCTTTTTGTAAATTAGCATTAAGTACTAACCCGTTAACGACGGGTACTTCAGCTAGTATATGAAGGGTGTAGTTCAAAAAAATAAAATCTCCCTCACGGTCTAAGTACACAAATCAGAATAAGCTAATTGCACCAAGGGCTCGAAAAAACTCGGGATGATTCTTTCTAAGCTGTATTACACACCGCAATAAATAAGACAACGATGCCTTTTATAAAACTTTCGAGAAAAGCCTTCAATATGGAATTGCACGGCCAAAAAGTTTTGAAAAGTGGCATATCCTGCTAAATTTTCGAATTTTAATAATTTTTTCTGATAGTTTCGCTATTGATACAGGTTTATCGTTTATTACAGCTTGTAAAGAGACATTATAAAAATTTTGAAGTGCATTACATAATTAGTTTATTTGTATTTATGTACCAAAATCACATGTTTTTTTTTAACTACACCGTTAATAAAGTATTAAAAATGAATATTATAGATAATTTTGCTTATTGATTTTTGAATAATTATATTGAATGAATTTCACACAAGTTACACTTCTTCAGAATTGAGCGTCTCCACATTTTTTCTTAGGACTACACCACTGGATGAGACATAAAATTACCAAAACTTAAGCAATTAAACAAGCGTCATTGTTTTCTTTATTTCAAAACAAACTACAATTCGTATTATTAAAATGTAATAAAATATCACTTATAGTTCATTCCAATGATATTATCGAAGCTATGGGGAAGTTGACTTAAATAAAGAACCGACAAAAATCGTTTAAAATATAATCCTGGTTAACATTTAAAAATTCTAAATAAAGAAATAGGAATTCAATTCAATAAAAAGCTTTGCACTGCAGGGTGAATCTAAACTTTTGGGCAAAACTTCAAGGGGTGACAGTACACATCAAGGCAAACAATAATTGCATAGGAACGTAGAGGTGCAAACTTTTCCTTCATGTACCTATTAATAATCACTTAGGAAGAAATCCCCAAATACTAGTGAACTTTCCGACTATGGTTCTACAAAAATAAATGGACCTTTTACAGAAAGCACTTGACTAAAATTGATACTTTAGAAATTCCATTTCATTTTATTGATGAAATTTTCAGAGACAAGCCCATTGTTAATGAAACTGAGTTAAGAAAGGAGACGAACACTTCAGCATTTTTTCCAAAGTGATTATTAATAGGTACATCAAGGAGGTGTTTGCTACCCTATATTCCTATGTAATTATTGTTTATTTTGACATGTCCTACCATCCCTTAAAGTTTAGCCCAAGAGTTTAGATTAGCCTTGTATATATTATAAACGGCGTAATTTGATTTCTTTAAAAACTGTTTAAACATTGCATTATCCTACAAAAGAACATTATAGGTTTGTAATGGTTCACGAGAAGGTTTTGGTGGGAAAAAACACTGAAAAGCAAATAATGTATCAGTTGCATATTGATAATTAAATGTGTGTGTGTGTGCGTGAATGTGCTATATAAACAACATAAACCTATCCGATCTTGATCAAATCTATTGTTTCAATTTTGCAGTAGAAATATCTTAAAAGTGTACCACAATGGTAAGCTCATTCTCTGGAGCTCCACCAACGGCCGAGCGCACAGCGCTCTGAACTGGGAGACGGAAGGTGCCAGGTTCAAACCAGTTCGTGTCTACCGACCTAACCGTTCGTTAGTTTTCCGTGGTTTCCTCCAAAACTTATAGATACGGAATAGGACCCTTTAGGAGAGCCCCCACTAGAGATGAGTTCGGGCTCATCTTAAAAAAATGAGCCCGAGGACTTTTAACCCATTTATGCCTAGCGTCCCTTTTTTGGGACGGCATTTTCGCTATCATTCGAAAACGTTATTTATTTTTCCGAGCCTTTATTCGCGAGTATTGAACCTCAATTCCACAAAACATTTTAATATGGCCAAGTGGGATGTTGACATTTCAATTTTTATACATAATGACTAGCTGACCCGGCAAACGTTGTTTTGCCATATAAATTATTCCTAGGATTATAGTAGAAAGAAATGACTAACTTATTGTAAGTGTGTGAGGATGTGGTATATGAGTGGAAGAGGCATGGAGCGCTGTGAACAATGCTGGAATATAAAAATAACACAATACCAAACATTTATATTTTTAATTCATTGTAATTTATTCTTTACATTTATATATATTGCTAATTACAATAATTTTACTAAAAAATAATATCAATCCCTTAACGGAATAGAGTGAACAATATTTTTAGCTAACACAAACAAACTGCATGGTTTGCCCACTCGAGATCATGCCACGTATAATTGTCCGTGTGAAAAACATGGCGTGCTCAAATCTAAGCCACAAACAAACATAGTTTGGCCTTGAGACTTATTCATAGTCATTCCATAAAAAATTTCGTCCAAAAAAAAAAATAATAATAAAAGGATGAAAATCTGAAACATTTTCAGATTTTAAATACGCACTATAGCGCTATATATTAAAATCGTATCATAATTTATGCGTCGTCCCTATTTTTCTCTCATATTCCATCAAGTTGGAAAGTGTATATTATTCATGACTGTGCTGTATTTTTTTTCTTGTTTCGTAAAACCCATCTTTGGAATCGAAATCTATCTTAAAATCGTCTACTAAAACTATTTTACAATATTCGCCAAGTATATTACAACTACACTTCATCGTTCTATATATTGTTTCGAATGCGCATCATAATACATGCGTATACCATGTATGTCTTTCTTGGATTGATTCCTACTTTAACGCCTCGACTCTCGCCAAGGTGGCGATTATTATTAAACATATGCAGTTACAATGACAATTTTTTGCATTTATGTGGCAATCATAATTTAGAATTAAAATGGCGATTTGGAACAACATGTAAGCACAGCATGCCGTTACATTTTTATTTATTTTGGATTGCCAATTAATGTAGTTGTAATAATAAAGTGTCTTCAAATTCCTTAACTGGTGCGTTTATCGCTAATTTGTTTACTTTAGTTTTCATCTAGTTCTTTTGGGAGCGCCGAAACGGTACGTACGTATTATGCCGGCGGTCACTTCCGCCAAACTACTTTTTCGTCAAATTTGCTGGCAAACTATTGCCAATCGTATTCCAAACCATCAACAATTTCATGTGCCCGGCATTTATCTTGGTGAAAATTGCTTGTCTTGGAGGACCGACGGGATAATACGTAAGTACCGTTGAAACTTGTGCATTACTCCCAGAGATCCATGACTGCAAAGCTCGCCAAAGTACGGGGATTTTTTAGGTTGGCGAGAGTGGGGGGGGGGTTAAAATAGGAATCAACTCTTTCTTGTACCATAAAACACATCTTTGGAATCGAAATCTACCTTAAAATCGCCTACTGAAACTGTTTTACAATCTTCGCCAGGCATATTCCTCCTATAGGCATATTCCAACTATGCCGCAAAGACATGAAATGGGAATTGTAATCCATGAGTGTACAGTGTTTTCCTTTCTTGTTCCACAAAGCACTTCTTCAGAATAGAAATCAATATTAAAATCGCCTAATAAAACTGTGTTACAATATACGCCAGGCGTTTTCTAACTATACTTGAAATATATTTATAATAAATTGTCACGTTTTGGCTCCCAATTTAGCGATCCATTATCAAAAATTGCAAATCCTTGTGCGACTTTCAACATTTTATTAACGCCCCCCCCCTCTCCACGTTATCTGGCAAACACATTTGAAAAGGGACTCGATGCTCTAATGCCTAGAAAAAATCCTGATTGAACTTATTAGCACTCTGGTGCTAAAAATTTTGAGGTGGACCGTCCTTGTGACTTAGGGGTATGAGACATAGTTAAAAACCTATTCTCAGACCTAACGAATATATATATAAAATTTCTTTAAAATCGGTTGAGCCGTTTTGGAGGAGTATGGTAACTAACACTCTGACATGAGAATTTTATTTATTAGATATACCCAATATGAGTTCAATCGAATGTACCGTTTAAACGCTAGAGCACTTTCAAGAATTTCCCCCCCCCCCATAAGCCATAATGTAAAACAAATCTTTGTAGTAGCCCAATAGAAAAACTATTGGGCTACTACTAAAGTTCTATACACATCAAAATCAATGTCGGTCTTACAATGGTGGTTTATAACATATATACCCAATTTGAGCTCAATCGAATGCCCCGTTTAGGAGCTATCGTGTTCACTCACATACACACATACATACACACACACACACACACACACACACACACACACACACACACACACACACACACACATGCATACAAGCATACATCTCGTAAAAATAGCATAAATGAATTCAGAAGACCTCAAAACGTGTTAATACATCAAAATCTCGAAGTCGAATTTTTTCATGATTACAATACTTTCCTTACAGGGTACATGTTCGGAAAGAAAAAAGGATGAAAATCTGAAACACTTTCAGGTTTTAAATACACACTATAGTGCTATATATATTATATATATATTAAAATCGTATCATTAGTTATACGTTGTCCCTATTTTTCTTACTTATTCCATTAAGTTTCAAAAGTGTATCATTATTCATGACTGTGCTATATTTTTCTTGCTTGTTTCGTAAAACCCATCTTTGGAATCGAAATCTATCTTAAAATCGCCTACTAAAACTATTTTACAATCTTCGCCAAGTATATTACAAATATACTTCATCGTTTTATATATTGTTTCGCATGTGCATCATAATCCATGAATGTACCGGTTTGTCTTTCTTGGGTTGATTCCTACTTTAACGCCTCGACTCTCGCCAAGGTGGCGATCATTAAACATATGCAGTTACCATGACGATTTTTTGCATTAATTTGGCAATCGTAATTTAGAAATAAAATGGCGATTTGGAACAACATGTAAGTAAAGCATGCCGTTACATTTTTATTTATTTTGAATTGCCAATTAATGTAGTTTTAATAATTAAGTGTCTTCAGATTCCTTAACTGGTGCGTTTATCGCTAGTTTGTTTACTTTAGTTTTCATCTGGTTCTTTTGGGAGCGTTGAAACGGTACTTACCGTATCGTACAATCGTATTCCAAACCATCAACAATTTCTTGTGCCCGGCATTTATCTTGGTTAAAAATTGCTTGTCTTGCCAGACCGCCGGGATAATACGTAAGTACCGTTAAAACTTGTGCATAACTCCCAGAGACCCATGGCTGCAAAGCTCGCCAAAGTACGGGGATTTTTTAGGTTGGCGAGAGTGGGGATGTTAAAATAGGAATCAACTCTTTCTTGTACCATAGAACGCATCTTTGGAATCGAAATCTATCTTAAAGTCGCCTACTGAAAATGTTTTAGAATCTTCGCCAGGCATATTCTTCCTGTAGGCATATTCCAACTATACCGCAAAGACATTTTAAATGCTGTTTGGAATGGGCATCCTAATCCACGAGTGTACCGTGTTTTCCTTTCTTGTTCCACAGAGAACTTCTTCGGAATAGAAATCTATATTAAAATCGCCTAATAAAACTCTTTTACAATATACGCCAGGCGTTTTCTAACTATACGCGAAATCTTATAAATAAAAATGAAATTCTGTTTGTTTGTTTGTTTGTTTGTTTGTTTGTTTGTTTGTTTGTTTGTTTGTGGATTTGATTCGTATACAAATCCACAAAAATGGACCTATCGGCCTGAAATTTAGTACAGATATGTAAAATAATATAGAATAACTCATAGTCCACTTTAAAACTTTGAAAGTCCACCCGTTCCCGGAATTTAAGAGATTTTTTATGCTCTTCACGCAAAAATCTTTCCGTAATTGTAACCCCTGTAGTGAAAAAAGTGGGAAATAAGGATCGTGGTTGCCATGTGTGGCGATTTTGCCGAATAAAATGTCGTTCGTATACAAATCCACAAAAATGAACCTATCGGCCTGAAATTTAGCACAGATATGTAAAATAATATAGAATAAATCGTAGTCCACTTTAAAACTTTGAAAGTTACCCGTTCCCGGAATTTAAGAGATTTTTTATATATTCACGCAAAAAGCTTTCCGTAATTCTAACCCCTGTAGTGAAAAAAGTGGGAAATAAGGATCGTGGTTGCCATGTGTGGCGATTTTGCCGAATAAAATGTTTTAAATTCTCAAAGTAAAAATAAAAGAATAATAATGATTTTTTTTTGTTAGTTTATATTCGTAAGGTTATTTTTTTTTTAATTATAATATCGTGTGCATGGGAAATCAGAGCAGGAATGTAATGCTTACACGCAAAACAATAAGAATTGAAGATTTCCGAGGCTAATAGGTAAATTATTTTAGTTTGGCGAAAAAATAAAATGGCTCGAATGCCGATTTTGTGAAAGTGAGTTCTAGCGGTTTGCACAGATTTCGGCTTGACGCAATTTATTGAGAGCTTAAGGAAACAGATTTTTGAAAACAAGTGCAAAGGTTTTATTAGAATACAGCGTTAAATTTTAATGATCCGTGAAGAAATAATGCAGTTATTAAGGGATTTCAAGCAATCTATCTCCAGAATTCTCGCCAAATGAGTACATTGATTTAAGTTGGGGGAATTCCGCCAAATTTCAGAAAATTGAAATCTTCTCATTTAGTACATCGGAGTAATGATGAATAAAACACGTTATAGTTGATAATTTTAAAAAATTCGGCTGTATTAAGGGATTCAACTTTTCAAATAAAGGATGCTTTACTTTTTCGCGGTCGAACCATTTCCCATATATTATTGCTGCTAAGTCAATGCTTCGAATGATTTCCTGAAAAAACGCTTGCAAAATGGCGTATGTTGGCAATTTGGCGAGGCTTAGATTTGAAACTGGATTTTATTTCAGACTGGGATATATAATGACACTGGTTATAGATAAAAATGAATGTTGGTATGAGTGTATGAGGTTGAAAAACTCCAGCACCGTTGAGCACCATTGCACCATGAAATTTGGTTCACCTAAGTCTTTTATCATGGAGAAGCTTTTTATGCTATCCGTTTTCTTCTAACTTGCCACAAGGTGGCGCAGCAGAATGTCGAATTCTATTCCGTTTAGCCGTTTGCTATGCGAATATCGTCCAACCGATTTCGATGAAATTTGGTACACGCGAATATTAGAACACGGAGAATATTTTTCACTATCATTTTGCTGTAACTTGCCGCTAAATGGCGCTGAAAAGCATCAACTTCTATACCGTTCGACCAATCGGCATAAAAATTTTTATACTTACACATTTGAGCACGAAGAATATATTCTAACTGCGTTCCTTTTGATGTTACTCACCACTAGATGACACTGCAATGCATTATTATTTTAACTCGCCACTAGATGACGCTGCAGCAGGCCAAATTCTTGACCATTCAAACGGTCGCTATGAAAATCAGTATACATAGCTATTTGAACAATGAGAATATTTTGGCGTTATCCATTTTGCTATAACTCGCCACTTGACGGCGCTGTAGCAAATCATTACTTTAATTAACTACTAGATGGCCCTGCAGTGTATCACTTCTTGACTGTGCAAATGATCGTTATGAAAATTGGTATACATAGATAGTTGAACACGGTCGCTATGAAAATCAGTATACATAGCTATTTGAACAATGAGAATATTTTGGCGTTATCCATTTTGCTATAACTCGCCACTTGACGGCGCTGTAGCAAATCATTACTTTATTGAACCACTGGATGGCCCTGCAGTGTATCACTTCTTGACTGTGCAAATGATCGCTATGAAAATAGGTATACATAGATATTGGAACACGGGGAAGAGTTTGGCGCTATCCATTTTCCTATAACTTGCCACTAGATGTCGCGTCAACACATGAACTTCAGGACTGTCCAGCCGATAGTCATGGAAATTCGTATACATCGATATCTGAATGCGAAAAATATTTTCGCCGTATCCGTTTTGCTAAAACTCGCCACTAGATTGCGCTACGCCGCATAGCCTTCTGCACCGTACAAACGATTGCCTTGCAATTCGGTATGCATGATTATTGGACACAATATAACGTGATATCCACTTTGCTATATCTTTTTATTACAATGAATAGTAATCACCACAAATCGTAATATCAAAAAGTCCATTCATTCCCGTGCGAAGAACGGGTACTTCAGCTAGTATATTTATAATAAATTGTCGCACCATATTTAGCTATCAATTATCAAAAATTGCAAACCTTGTGCGACTTTCAACATTTTAATAACTTTCCCCCCCCCCCCCCCATCTCTCCACATTATCTGGCAAACACATTTGAAAAGTGATTCGACACGCTGTCTACACAGAAATCCTGATTGAAATGAATAGCACTCGGGGGCTAAACATTTTGGGGTGGACCGCCCTTATGACTTAGGGGTATGAGACATAGTTAAAAACCTATTCTATGACCTAACGAATATACATAGAAAATTTCATTAAAATTGGTCGAGTGGTTTCGGAGGAGTTAGGTAACTAACACTGGGACAGGAGAATTTTATATATTAGATTTTAAATGAAATCATGCCTTGTTCAAAAAGTTGACATCAGAAATTTATCAATTACTGCTGGTGTTAGCAAAAATCGAAGAAAGTCGCAAAAATATCCAGGCACGAATGGGTTATTTCGAGCCCGCCCGAGCGATATTACACGCTTAAATCAAACGAGCGAAATTCGATCAGTCGGAGCGATTTTTAGCCCAGATTTTAAAAGTGGTTTTCTCCTTAGCGTTTTTCGATCACGAGAGCGGAGGGAAATATAACAATAAGCGAGTAGGGGAATTCTCCGAAAAAAGAGGAAGCGAAGAGGGGAATTCTAAGAAAAAAGACGAAGCCAGGAGGGAATTCTCAGAAAAAGACTACTTAAAGAGCACTTTTGTGGAAATACCGGTAGGTTTCCATGGAAACGGATCGCTCCCCAATGTATCGGTTTTTTCGCTCTTTGGGCTTAAGCGTGTAATGAAGTCGAATCCCGAGCCCGAAATTTTAGCTAATAGATAAATAAAAGTTAATTACTCCATTGATAGAATATCATAATTTTTTCCGTTTGTGCAAATTAAAGCCACATATAACTGAGCCCGTCCGAGCCCCGAGCCCAAACACAATCGTGATCTCTACACCCCACCACTCGGCCTAGCCCACGTGTTTGGCCGTAATCCCACATCATACTGAAGACTAACATTCGTAAAAATTCTAGTCTTAAAAATATCTCATTTTAGCGTCAATGCATGCATATGTGTGTGTATGTGTACGCATACACCCATTTTCATTATGCTCTATATAAAAATGTTTCCCACGCCGCGGCGCGCCGCCGCCGCCATATTTCTGAGGTTGTTATGCCGCCGCCGCGAATTTCCGTGCGGCATAGACCTACCTCTAGGTGCTGCAGAGGTGAATTTCACCGTATTAATAATATCCGCATTACTTATACTTTCAGAAACCTTTCGTTTTTTTCTATCATACTTCAGGAGATCAGCTCCAATGTATTCGTATTCGAAATTTTGACTGGACACTATATTTCTGATGTGAGCTAACTGGGTCGAGTTTCTCAACTCGTAAATTATGGCATCGAACACGTACCGGTCCACAACGTCACCTTGCACGGCACGGCACTAGTCCGAACATTTTCTGCAGGACGAATAGGAGGGAAAATGGTGTGATGTCCGTGCCGGGACCACTGCCCAGACACACACATACATATACATACACACATCGCCGAAAAAAAAGAGCATAGGCGAATTCAGACCTGCAAACGTGTAAACACATCAAAATGTCGAAGTAGAATTTTTTCATGATTACAATACTTTCCTTACATAGTGCTTGTTTGGGAACGAAAAAAGCTCTATCACGTATGTCATAGGAGGTTGATCTTTCAGAGGAAATATCTTTTGCGGAAAGTTACATATATTGCACATTTACACACACACACACAATGATGGTTAAATTATTGGAATCATTTATCTATAATTATGTTTCTTTCCTTTAGAAATATTTTTTAAAAATGTATTTCGGGTGCAATTGGTATACAGTTTTTTTTAATAGAAGGAAACTGGTTTTTTTATGTCATTGTGTTCATCAAAATTATTTGCTTTTTTTAACACTTTCCAAGAAGTTGAAAAATTTTTGGTGCTCTAACTGCGGTAAATATGCATCGATCTCTACGAAATTTACATAGGTTATTTGAAATAATATATTTCTATGTACTCTGTTTTGTACTCCGTTGTAAATGATGTATGAAGCATTTATAGCCCATATAGCATCCAAGAATTCCAATACATTAAGTTCTTTTAATTTAAAGCATACAATTTAAAGTTCTTTTACAGGGTCTCATTAAAGTTATCCGTAAAATCTCCTGACGACGATATACCGTTAAATTTGGGACAAAAAAGAGTTATGATTTAAAGTGTCTTATAATCGATGCGACTAGCTTGATTTACCTTCACATTTTAACTTCACACTACAGTAGACCCTCCGAAACCGTGGGGATTTGAGTTTCGACGAAGGGGTCCACGGGCCTGGAAAATTCCAGGGAACCTGATAAGCTGACACAAATTTCGAAAATAGAATTATTATTTTAGACGATATTAATAAAAAACTGAAGAAATAAACAAAATGGTTGCCAGGTTTGGCAACTTTCGGCAGCATAAAATCATTCTTACCTTTGCAACAAAGCAGCTCCAAGTATGTAGAATCGCGTTAAATTGACAAACATGAAGTAGAATTGTACCCATTTTACGCCAAATTAAAAAGTATATGAAATAAATAACTCAAAGTGTGTTACACAAAGTTGACGGTTTTCAAATAGTAAGTTCTCTTAGACAACAAGGATTCAGAATGAGCGATTATTCGTGTTACCAAAACAGAATAACTAATTGCAACTGATTTAAAAAGCGCCATCTTGGCACACGATCTGACAAAGTGGTATCTCCCCAATCAGGGTGAATCTAAACCGCGAGCTCTAAAATGTTAGAACCCGGAATCATGAAAATTAAAAATAATTAAAATGCAGATTATTTTAAAGCCGGTTAGGTTAAGCTTGGGTATTCGCAACCAGTAGAAGTATTTGGCGGCGTTAACTATGCCGTTATATCAGTTATAGTACAGAATGGATATTTATCAGCGCGACGAGATGATATAATTTCGAGGTGCTAAATACGCCAATCTGCAAAGTATTATGTATGAATATATAGATGATGGTTTTGCCGGTAACCTTACATGAGCAGTAACTATCGCTTATGAGCATGTGTAAATCGCCAAATAATGAAGAGTCGCCGTTGGTGGTAAGCAAGTCGCCATTAGTAGCAGTTCCGTAGTGTTTATCAAAGAAAACATATACTGTTTTCTTAGAGCTGATTATGTGGGGCTGCCAGCGTGACACACGGTTCGGTCTTGATTAATATTTTATTTTAACTAAATAACATTCATTTTAACAATCTTCCACTGAGCTACGAGAGCCTTTGCCGTCTGCAAGAGCAAGTAGCGCCGTGCGGTCAGCCGAGGAATATCATTCCCACAATCGGCCATCCGACCACGGCATCTGGCCTCAGACGAAGGCAAAAATTAAGACACATATTTAAAGAAGAAAAATCTATATAAATAAAATTAGACTTTTGTCTGTACATTTCTTGGAATTCAAAAATTCTGCAATTTCTATCCGTTTCAAGCACCTGGGAATCCGGTGCGACCCTCAGAAAAAAGTTTGTCTGTCTGTCGTTCTATCATTCTGTCGTTCTGTCATTCTGTCCGTGACGCTTTTTTCGTTCAAGCATCACGTAAAAACGACTGAAGCGAATAATATGAAATTGGGTGTCATGATAGGTGGTCACTCAACTTAAAACATAGGCGTCGAATTTCTAAAAAATCTTGATTGGATTTTGAGATTTTGCGAAAATTCTTTTAAACTGCGTAAATTTGTGTTCGAGCATCACGTAAAAACGACTCAGGCGAATGGTATGAAATTGGGTATCATGTGATTGGTGGTCACTCAACTTAAAACATAGGTGCCGATTTAAAAAAAAATCTTGATTAGATTTTCTGATTTTGCGAAAATCGTTTTAAACCGCGTAAATTCGTGTTCGAGCATCACGTAGAAACAACTTAAGCGATTGAAATGGAATTTGGTATCATGATTGGTGGTCACTCAACTTAAAAGATAGGCGTCAAATTTTTAAACAATCTGGATTAGATTTCGAGATTTTGCGAAAATCAGTGGCGGATTTCCCAACAGGCGCATGAGGCGCGCGCCTCGGGCCTCATATTTCTAAGGGGCCTCCAAATTCGGTTTTCAGAAAGAAAAAAAAAACTATATGTAAATATCTGTTCAAGAGACATTGTTCATAGTTTCAGGATTGCTTCTAGAGTAGAAAGCGCTTTTGAACAATCTTTTCTTTGGTGACTCCCTTTCCTCTTCACACATTGGACTTTAATCTAAACTAATACTTTAATACGAATACTTTTAGTTTATAAGTAATTGATGATTTAATTCTGTATTTCACTGTAAAAATATCCAGAAACGTTCCTTGGAAATAAGGATAAGTTAGACTTACAAATACTATACAGAAAGTATACATTTCCCTTTGAAAACTTTACTGTTTCGTTCAACCCGTCACTTAACCGAATAGTGGTCTCACGACCTTAAAAAACAGGCAGTTCACTTAAAAATGACTAGAATTGTAAAAAAAAAATAAAAAAAAAAAAAAAAAATTCTCTTGTGTTCCTTGAAAATAACAGGCAGCTGAGGTGCCCTAAATTCCAAGGAAAGTTGCACGAAAATACCAAGAACTTTACTGAACAATATGCAATTCAGTGGATCTTTCCTGAGCTGTTCAATAAAGTTCCTGGTATTTTCATGCAGCGTTCCTTGGAATTTTAGGGCCCTCAACTGTCCACTTTTTCCAAGAAATATTCCTAGATTTTTGCATTGTTTTAATTTGCTTGCTATATTTTATCTCAAAAAATACAGGTGCAGAGGTTCCCTATGCCTTTTTCCTATCCGGAATCAATTAGTTGTGTTGGGGGATTACGGCCAATTATCCACAAGTGGGATCTATGCCAATGGGTGTGGGTGCTCCCCTTGGGGGTCTTTCTAAGGGATCCTAACCCCTATTTACGCTAAGTTTTGGAGGAAACCACGGAAAATTCCTAACGGTTAGGTTGGCGGACGCGACCTGGTTTTGAACCAGGAACCTCCCGTCTCCCAGTTCAGAGTGCTATGCGCTCAGCCACTGGTTGGGCCGCACTGAATCAGATTGCGGCGTAGCTGGTATTGCAGTAGGACATTCAAATACACCTGCTTTATAGATTGCCGCCCCCCCCCCAAATCAAAAAGTGTACAGTCTGATAAGAATATTTCTCATTTTAAAAGAGAAAATCCTGAATCGCTTTATTCTACAGCTTGAGATTGAAAAATTTGTCAAAAATTAAATATTTTATATTTTTCAGCTGTTCTTCATTTAAATGATTTAGGAAAGGACACTCTGTATTCAGTGAAATTTTCAAATATACCTAGAATATATAATTGTTGTTGGTTGTCACGATGTAAAAGAAATTGGAAACAATAATTTATCTTCTTTCGAAAAAGCACTAAAAATTAAATATTTAAGCTAGAGATAACCGATTTTATCTTTTTTTGGAATCGAAACTTTCCGAGTATGCAATGATAAAAAATTGCCGACCAATAATTAAAAAGATATGAGCTGATACATGTGCGATAAAACTTTTTTGGGATTGAGGAGAGATATTTGATAGTTAAAAAAATGTATTGAAAAATTAAAGAAAGTAATACTTAGCGTCACCGAAATTTCACATGCGTGCAAAGATTTAGCTCGATCGAATGATAGTGGGTTAAAATTCATAGACAAATTTTGAACTGGAATGTCATACACAGTTAATTAAAAACTTAAAAAAACAAATGATGATTAATTTAATTTTTTGTTTTCGACTAAAAAATATTTATGATAACTATATTATAAATACGGCATGTATTTTATAGTCGCAGATGAAAATGCTAAACATTAATAATAAACCTAGGACCAAGCTTAGAGCATACCCATTTACCCATTATAAAGTGGAATTTATTTTTAAGTCAATAATATTTTTTGTACTTTAATTACTTAAAGTATTGTTTTTTTTAATTTCTCATTCAATTTCTCATTTAATTTCTCAAGTCTTGTCTTTTTTTACCATTTTGTAAACACCATTTAGACGGATTGTCAATGGAAAGTTTAGCCAGAACTGAAATGATGACGGTGTTAAGGCGTTCCATCTGAACGCTGGCTCTGGGAAGTCATGTAGTTATGGAGATATGTTGAATATTTTCCGTTGCACAGTAGTCATTGAAAATGTTTGAGGTAAAACCTGAAAAATTTCGCAGCCGCTCTCGAGTATTTCTATCGAATTCAGCATTTTCAAAAACAACGCAGTTCAGCAATTTAACAGCGGCCGTGCTGCCCGTCTTTAAAAAATTTGCTATATGTGGGATGTCTTTCAAAACTACCATTTTTGAATAAAGCTTTATTTCAACTGATAGAAAAATTATAAAGGTTGTAAATCCTACCTGAATAAAGTTCAGCTTAGTTAATGGCTTTAACACCAGAAAGCATCAAGTAGTCCAGTGTCATTTACTTTGCAACTACCAAAAGATATAACTGCATTATTAGTCCAACTGTCATAACATAATAGCATAATAAGTCCCGTCGCGTCGAAAGGGAAAAAAAAAAAAAATCGAAATTCGAATTCAAATCCTGGCAGAGCCCCCAAATTTTGTGGGGATGCCAGAGGTTCGGTCTTGATTAATATTTTATTTTAACAAAATAACATGCTTAAATACAGTACTTTTAAAAATATTATCGGGAGTACGAGAGCACGTCTGCTCTCGTACACGTCTTGGAGCTATCTGCCACTGAGCTACGAGAGCCATTGCCGTCTGCAAGAGCAAGTAGCGCCGTGCGGTCAGCCGAGGAATATCTTTCCCACAATTATTAACGATAAATGTACGTAAATCGCCAAATTATGAAGAATCACCATGGCATATGGGGCAAATATGCAAGGTGTTCCATAGGTTTTACATAATTCAAAATAGTATGAAGTTAAAATTGTTATGTTCCAAGGAAAATGCAAGAGCAAAGCAAGCTCGGTAGTATTCTATCTGATCCAATCTTTGGGTTTTGTCTATTGAAATAAGGCATTTTTTACGATTAAGAATTATTAGGGGCCAAATACCTCATACGAAAAGCGAGTGTAGAAAGTCTGGGTCCTTGGTCCCTTGTGCATTAAAAAAAAATAAAATGAAAGCTAGTTTATTAGCTTTCAGTGCTTCAGTGATGAGCAGAGTTGAGCTATCCGAATGAAATTTTAAGCTTTTTAACATTCTTTGATAGTGAATAATAAAAATAACATTTAAAGTTTTTTTTACAGGATCTCACAAAATTACATCGATAGTGATCGTTTTCTTAAAGGTCCTTATCCTTTAAAATTTCAGCAAATTTAAGAGGTTACGTACAGAGCGTACATTTTTTAAATGTCTTGTAAGAATACCTTGCAGCCTTTCGGAGATTCACGCCAAGAAGCAACCATAGGTATAGAAAGGTGATCTCTGTCGACACCTGTTTGTGAAGATGGAAAAAAACTGGCTAGCCAATCGATGAGTAGGTGTTCAAACGATGTTGGGTTAAAAAGTATTTTACTACCCATGTATCCGATTACATTTACATTTCCTGTTCTTTAACACTTCCAATAAAAGGTGAAATATGCTCGATTTCTGTTAGTAGTATGATTAGCTCGAAAATCGTGTACGTTAATCTTTAGTACTGTGCCATAAATACTACCATATCTTTAGTATTGTGCCACTGTTAAAAATAGTGTATGTAGCTTCATAGTTCTTCTACTGGAGTACTGAAAAGAATTTCAATGCATTACAATCTACGACAATTAGCGACGTTCATTTATTTCATCCACATTACAATAAGTACATAAGCGTTTATACAAGCTGAGGCTTCATTTAAAAAATGAAAATAACATTTAAAGTTCTTTCGCAGGACAAAATTACATTGATAGAGACAGACTGCGCTTTTGAGGTGATACCTAAAATCTCACTAAATTTAACTACGATACACTGCCAAATTTGGCTCATAAGAGTCTGTTGTGTTGGAAAATATTTTATTATTCATGCGTATGGCATGATTTACTTTTCTTCCTTACTTTATCATTTTTTTTTTGTTTTTTAAACTAATATTAGCAAATTAGAAATGCGTAGCTAATAACTAATATTAGCAACTCTGGATTGTATAAACACACATAATTTTAGTGAGAAAAGAAAAGGTGCGCTTTGTTTGATACGGAGTGTCCATCTTAAAGGTATTTTGTTATAGGTATGCACATAAGCCTCGAGGCATCGTAAAATTTTGCACATTCTATACACGTCGTGAAATCGTGCCCACATTTTCCAAAAGTTTTTTTTAAAGTCTCGTTTGAGACGCAGGAACTACAACCTGAGTGGGGTCACAAATGGGTTCATAAGAAAAAATAAATGAAAATAGAAAAAATAAAAAATAAAAGAGAAAACGTGTAGAGAAAAATTTGGTAAAGCTCAAAACGATGCCCGAAATATTTCCGATCGTAGCGAGCCGAATTGTGCTCTACAATATGGAAACGAACATTTTTCTTGTCGGGAGGGAAGGCGCACTCGAGCTGGAGAGTTCCCTCTCGGCCAAGACGGAAATTTTCTCTGTCACTATCATAGCTCCTCTTTTTCCAGATTTCGACCCTAACTTTCGTTTTGTGCTGAGCTTGCAGGCGGTCCTCGTAGATGCGATCGAAGAGCGGTTCCTGGTATTCGTAGTGCATCAAAGGATCGAACACCGAGTACATGCCGCTCGTTTCAGCTACCTCCGAGACCATTTCGTGAAACCCCCCGGCATCGTTGTCGAGGAACAGCAGGAGAGCTCCCGGTTTCATGAGGGCGAAAATTTTCTGGAAAAACAGAGAAAAGAATAGTAAATAATACGGGAAACATCGACTATAAAACACTCAGCGTTACAATCTTATTTTGGTTTGTGCAGTACGGTGGGCCGGAAAAAAAAAAAAAAAAAAAAAAAAAAAAAACTCCCGAAAATTTGAAAACGGAAATGTAATAGTACAGAAAAGTTGTCTAATACTGTCCGAAGGAGGAATTTAAAACTTGAAATGAAAGATATTTTCTGACGGCTCAAAGAGTACGAAATTTTTTACCCATTTAAAAAAAATGACATAAAATGCTAAAATAAATCAAAGGAGCATTTTAAAATTTATAATGTCATACTACTGAAACATTTGTGTTGTACTCTGAGTAATAAGTTTTGCAAAATTGCAGGAAATATAAAAAAATGTCTTCCGCCAGTGCAATAAAGCTTAAATTTTGCATTTTCAGCAAAGTTACAAATAGTGAATACATAAAAACTTTATATTTCCAAATGCCACTCTCATTATACTGCTTATATAGGAACACAGTAACTGCCTTTAGACCTGAACTGGGGCAACATATTTCAAGAATAAATCTCAGCTCTGATACATCCATATCTGTTTCCCAGCCACAGACCAAAGAAGGAAATTCCTTCTACAATTTTAACACTGGAAATTCTTTGACTCTATTACTCTATTACTTTAGAGCTTGCACCAGTGATAAAAAATTACAAGTGGTCTTCTCATAACGAGACGTAATTGGAGGTTCGATGGCCTGGCAGTTATCTTAATCAATCTAATCGATGCAATTGTAAACTCTAAAATGCAATGAAAGAATAATGAAGACTCCATAATTTATCTTTACTTTCATCATTTTTGTTACCAACTCTCTGATGTAAGGAAGATCAACGCTTATCATGCGCGATAGTAAGTTCCTTGTACGGGAGAACTACGCGTTGCACAGAATAACTTTACCAACGACTTTCTTTAAATATTCATCCAGATATCTTGGAGCTGTATTGTCTCCTAAGCAAGCTCACTACCGTCTTTACTAAAGGATTTTGATATGATACAAAATCATACTTCGTACGCCTTTGATAGACAGTCAAACAAAACCTGCAGCTTCGTTCTCGGTTTTATTCGAATTGACGTAGAGACGGACAACGCGGTTTGCTAATGTGACTTAATCTAGAATGTAATATTTCTCTTGGATCTCTTTTCAGGAAATCGTCTGATAAATGACTCTATGCAATGGTGGAGCACATTTCAATCAAATAATTTTTGGTGCTTAATTAACTGATATCGACATCGGCAAATTCTGTTTTCACTTTGCCAAATCTAACAAGAGGAAGTAACTGGCATTTTATCAGCTGCTCCCCAATGACATCAGAATGTGTACATAACGTCCATTTCTTTATTCATTCAATATCCAAGCAAATGTCTACATGAAAACTTGTTTGAATAAACTGGCACAGAATCCATTGCAATGACCTTTTCATCTGTTGTTTTGAAGGTATAGTCACACTAGCAACATGACTAATGTTTACGTTGGAGTCAGAGTGGATTTAGGGCTGCTCGAAAATGGATATTTCCATAAATATTTTTTGCGATTGCAAACCTTTTCATACTCCGCAGAAGATAGTAAAAAATGGGACGATGTTGCATTTTAATTGATCCATTAACAACAAAATGTTTTTTTTCTTCTATAAGTATTCTCAATTTATTCTATATAAAAACTTAGTTTCAGAGTTTTATTTATATACTAGTTGTCTGCCACTGGTCCAAATTCGACCATGAGGCATTAATTTTTTTTAAATTTGAGTGTGAATAAAGTTCTTCTGTCAAATAATATGTCTCACCATTCTATATGCACTGTAACCTACTAAAGTGATCACCTTGGCTAAGAGACTATCTGTTTTTAGTCACCACTTTTGTACAATTTCACTTTACAAACACCACACTTTTCTGTGAAGACGGTGTTTTTGTAAAAACTCTATTATATTTTGCTAAATGCAAAGGCAGCTCCAGCGAGTGGGTCATAGGGTCATCTCTCTCTACCGACCTTGGATTTCACACATTCAGTTTGTATTTTGAGCAATTTAAGCTAATCTAAAAAGTTTAGTGGGCCCCCACGGAAAATTGAGCCAAAACCTGTCCTCGGCTAAAGGCCTATTATGTTTGGAGTTATAAAATCTATTAGAAAGATTTCAATTTTAAAGATTTTTAAGATTCAATTCTACTTGCTGAGGCGTACCACTGATGCAGGTATATTTGGAAATTGAGTTTTTTGAAAAGATATGGTAAATTAGTACCAGAATATTTATAAGTGGAATTAAAATTATTTTATTGCCTGCGGTTCCAGGTCAAACTTCGCAATCCATAACATTACGATGTATAAACTTGATGCGCATTCCTGTTCCGTTGACTAATGCTTCCTTTGTATTTAAGTTTCTTATTAGTATAACGATGCAATTTACTAACTTATGTGGTGACAAACTATGGTATTTTTCTGTTAGCCAGGTTCAAATCCCGCCAACTGTTTTTTCTGGGGAACGTCTATAGACTACTTCTGAAACATTGTCTTTTACCCCCCCTAAAACGTAGAATTTACAATACTTCGCGCACTTATCGCCGTCTAAAAAAAGTCGCCAAGCACATTGCTAAAGCATATTTTAGTCATTGGTGTATCACCAAACTGGGTAATAATTCCACTTTTTGCAAATTTTGTTGTTATACTATAACCCTATAGTACTGCTGAAACTAAAGTGTTCTTATTTCAAAATTGACACAACAATGGAACCATCGCCCGACATTGCACGAAATACGTGTGTCAAATTACTTCTCTAATTTTTTACGGTGCATTAGCATATTACACAAAAATTTTAACATTCGCACAAACAACTCCATACGAACTTTAATTGTGCCGAATTCCACGGTCATCCATTTCAGCAGTGCGCTGCAGAAGGGACACAAACAGGCCCGGATACACCCACCGGGAACCCGGGAATTTTCCCGATGGGCCGATCACTTTAACATATATTGTATTTATAATCACGCTTAAGAATGATGATATGTACGCACTTAAGTATGATGTGTACGTATGTTAGAAGAAAATGTAAGTGGGCCGCCGTTGACATAAATTTCCCGGGCCAGTGGGATGGATTGTATCCGCCCTTGGACACAAAGGTTTTGCTTAGTGCATTTGTATATAAATAGATTTGTTGTAATACTATAACCCTATAGTACTGCTGAAACTAAGTGTTGTTATTTCAAAATTGACACAACAATGGAACCATCGACCGACTTGGCGCGAAATACCCGTGCCGATAAATACGTGTTACTTATCTGATTTTTTACGGTGCATTAGCATACTACACAAAAATTTTAACATTCGCACAAACAACTCCATACGAACTTTAACTGTGCGGAATTTCACGGTCATCCGTTCGAGCAGTGCGCTTCAAAAGGGACACAAAGGTTTTGCTTAGCGTATTTATATATATACATAGATTTTAAAACAAAGTACAATATTTGAAAGTTGAATAACGACCGTGTTTTTTCACATGATATTTGAAATCAGTATTTCAATAGCTAAAATGCAAAATTTCGTTCATATTTTACAAACAGGGTATGAATTACAAAGTACTTAAAAACTATGTAAAATATTTAAAAAATTTTAAGCTATGATTTTTTTTTTATATATTCAAGATTTCATTATGTGTTCTTTGAGAAGATAGCTTATAAAAGCTTAAAGATAAGAATGAGGGATGTTTTGGATCGCTAAAAAATATTAGCTATGAATTATTTAAACATATTATAAAATATTATAAATAGGTACACAAATAAATAGTAAAAAATATATGTCAAGAACTGCATCCCACTTACCTTCAACATATACTTTGTATCCTTGCAAGCTGCTGCAGAGATGAATTTCACCATAGTAATAATATCCGCATTATTTATACTTTCGCACACCTTATGGTTTTGACTATCAAGCTTCAGCAAATCAGCTTCGATAAATTCGTATTTGAAAGTTTGACAGGACACTATATTTCTGATGTGAGCTAATTGGGTCGAATTTCTCAACTCATGAACTATGGCATCGAACACGCACCTCCACTGTACGAACCGGTCCACCAGCGTCGCCTTGCACGGCACGGGTCCGAACATTTCCTGTAGGACGAATAGCAGGGAGACGATGTCCGTGCCGGGACCACTGCCCAGGCTGCACACGTTAAGATGACGCCTTTTACAATTTAAAGTAGAATACACGGAACTGATATGCAGAGCCTGCTCCAGTACTTCGCAAAGGAGACCTGTGTGGAGCATCGCATACTTGTGCAAGTACGCACAGCGATGACTGGCATCATTGAAGTCGGGGAGTTTGCAGGTATCATCGGCTTCCCATCCAGGATTTGGCAAATAGGCATCTGTTATGTTTCTGTTGCTCCTAAATATGTCCCATTTAATGACATCGAACCGACTTTTTTGCTTTGAAAAAACTTCCGAATATAATTTTACGATATCATCTGAATATTCCATTTTCTTTTACCAGATAAAACGAATCAATGGAAGAGCTCCGTATTATCAAATATATGCGTTCCATTAGAATTTTTTCTCGATTAATTTTAAGCAGTGGAAATAGTTCTTACCTTTGCTACCTACCTGATTAGATATTCTTTTATCATTTGAAAGAACTGATTACAACTTCAGTTCTTTTTAATGTTACATAGTTTTTTAAGTACTTTACAACAAATCTCGTGAAAGCCCAAATTTCCACGAGTTTTCGTGTTGAGATTAGAATGCCTTTGTTCACGGCTGCTAATTTGTTGCTATGTGCAAATATTTGTAAACACAGACTTGATCTTGCTTTGGTCAATGGTAATTTATTTTTTAAAAATATTTTGTGAGATTAATGGGTCTTATAATTTTCATTCTGATGGAGAGCTAACTATTAAATGGTTAAAATAAAGTATTTGTTTATACTTGCTTTACTTACTTCTGTAATTTTATATTTTCATCTGAATCTGAAATAAACTTATGTTTCTTCTTTTTGCATCAGATTAAAATAGTTGTATACCTAAAAGTTTTTTTAAAACCACTAGGGGCCAAGGCCCCCAGACTCGCTACGCTCGCTTTTCGTATGAGGCATTCGGCCCCTAATAAGGCTTATTCGGAAAAAAGACAAAACCCGAAGATTGGATCAGATAGAATGTTACTGAGCTATACACTGCTTGATTCTTGCTTCTTCTTCATTGGTACATAAAAATTTAAACTTCACACTACAGTAGACCCTCCGAAACCGTGGGGATTTGAGTTTCGACGAAGGGGTCCACGGGCCTGGAAAATTCCAGGGAACCTGATAAGCTGACACAAATTTCGAAAATAGAATTATTATTTTAGACGATATTAATAAAAAACTGAAGAAATAAACAAAATGGTTGCGAGGTTTGGCAATTTTAGCTAGCATAAAATCATTCATGCCTTTGCAACAAAGCAGTTCCAAGTACGTATAATCGCGTGAAATTGACAAACATGAAGTAGAATTACACCAATTTTACGACAAATAAAAAAGTACATGAAATAAATAACTCAAAGTGTATTACACAAAGTTGACGATTTTCAAATAGTAAGTTCTCTTAGACAACAGGAGTTTAGAATTAGCGATTATTCGTTTTTCCAAAAAAAGAATAACTAATTGCAACTGATTTAAAAAGCTTGGCATTAGGTACGATCTGGCAAAATGGTATATCTCCAAGCAGGGTGAATTTAAACCGCGACTTCCAAAATATTAGAACCCAGAATCTTTAAAATCAAAAATAATTAAAATGCAGATTATTTTAAAGCCGGCTAGGTTCAGCTTGGTTATTTGCAACCAGTAGAAATATTTGGCAGCGTTAACTATGCCATTATAGTAGTTATAGTACAGACTGGAAAATGGCAGCGCGACGAGATGATATTATTTCGTGGTGTCAAATCCGCCAATCTGCAAAGGATTACGTATATGAATATATAGAGGACGGTTTTTCCGTTGACCTTACATAAGCAGTAATTATAGGTTATAAGCATGTGTAAATCACCTAATAATGAAGAGTCGTCATTGGTGGCAAGCAAGTCGCCATTAGTAGCAGTTCCGTAGTTTTTATCAAAGAAAACATATAAAGTACTGTTTTCTTAGAGCTAATTATTAACGATAAATATATGTAAGTCGCCAAATTATGAAAAATCTCCATGAGTGGCAGATACGCAAGGTTTTCCATAGGTTTTACACAATTCAAAATAGTGTGAAGTTTAAATTGTTTTGTTCCAAGGAACATGCAAGAGCAAAACAATGTGCAGCTCGGTGATAGTCTATCTGATCCAATCTTTGGGTTTTGCCTATTGAAATCATCTCTTTTTTAGGATTAAGAATTATTAGGGGCCAAATACCTCATACGAAAAGCGAGTGTAGCGAGTCTGTGTCCTTGGTCCCCTTGTGCATCAAAGAAAAATAAAATGAAAGCTAGTTTATTAGCTTTCAGTGCTTAAGTGGTGAGGAGAGTTTGAGCTATCTGAATGAAAATTTAAGCTTTTTCACAATCTTTGTCAGTGAATAATAAAAATAACATTTAAAGTTTTTTTACAGGGTTTCACAAAATTACATTGATAGTGATCGTTTTATTTTAAGTTTATCCCCGAAATTTCAGCAAATTTAACAGTTTATGTACAAAAAATAATTTTTTTTTTCATGTCTTGAAAGAAAGCCTTACAGCCTTTCGGAGATTCACGCCAAGGTGTAACGATGGCTATAGAAATGTAATCTCTTTCAACGACTTTTTGTGAAGATGGAAACAAACTGGTTAACCAATCGACGAGTATCTTTTCAAATGATATTGGGTTAAAAAGTATTTTACTACCCATGGATCAGATTACATTTACATTTTCTGTTCTTTAACACTTTCCCAAAAACGTCAAATGTGCTCGATTTCTGCTAGTAGTTCGATTTGTACGAAAATCGTGTATGTTAATCTTTAGAACTGCGCCATATACACTGTTAAAAATATTGTATGTTCTTCTACAGGAGTACCTTTCAGTGCATTGTGGTCTACGGAAATTAGAGACATTCATTTATTTCAACCACATTGCAATAAGTACACAAGCGTTTATAAAAGGTCACGCTTCATTTAAAAAATAAAAATAACATTTAAAGTTCTTTCACAAGGTCTTGCAAAATTACTTTGATAGAGACAGACTACGTTTTTGAGGTGATCGATAAAATCTCACTCAATTTAACGATACATTGCCAAATTTGGATCATAAAAGTCTGTTGTGTTGGAAAATATTTTATTACTGATATGCATAGCATGATTTATCTTTCTTTCTTACTTTATAATTTTTTGTTTAATATTAGCAAATTAGAAATAAACTCCGCATTGCATAAACACACATAATTTTAGTGGGAAAAGAAAAGAAACGTTTTGGTTGATACGGGGTGTCCATCTTCTTAAAGGTATTTTGTTATAGGTATGCACATAACTCTCGTCCTGCACATCCTATGCACGTCGTGAAATCCTCTCCACATTTTCCAAAATTTTTTTAAGTCTTATTTGAGTCGCAAGAGCTACAACCTGAGTGGGGTCACAAGTGGGTTTAACCCTTTA
This sequence comes from Cheiracanthium punctorium, assembly GCA_038373885.1. Lineage (NCBI taxonomy): Eukaryota > Metazoa > Arthropoda > Arachnida > Araneae > Cheiracanthiidae > Cheiracanthium > Cheiracanthium punctorium. The sequence continues at coordinate 216,004 of JAWZYV010010900.1, read as the reverse complement.
ACGCGCAGTGTTGCCGCTCTGGCAACAGCAAACTCTGACGTTTTGACTGTTGCCAGTCACGAACAATAGATTTGATTTCTATAAAAATAGTTGCGGGTGACCTAGCTCCACGAGAATCCTTTACATTTTAGCACGTCATTTCCCCGTAAAAAAAATTTGCCACGATTATTTTTAACAGCACTGACATCTGCCGAAATATGGCAGAATGAGAGAAGAGCTGGATAGATTGCCCAATGCTGAAAAAAGGGCAGCCGTTGCCATCGCTCCACTTAACTACCAGCAAGATGGCGGACGATCGAAACGTTCATCGCGTGCCACAGATCTAGAGATCCTTGGCACGCGATGAACGTTTCGATCGTCCGCCATCTTGCTGGTAGTTAAGTCGAGCGATGGCAACGGCTGCCCTTTCTTCAGCATTGGGAAAGGATTGCGGCTCAAAGGGTTAAAAGAAAAATAGTTTCAACGCGTAGAGAAAAACTTCGAAAAAGTCAAAACGATGCTCGAAATATTTCCGATAATACATCTTTTTCTCGAAGCGTGCCGAATTGTTCTCTGCGTATACCACACGGACATTTTTCTTGTCGGGAGGTAAGGCGCACTGGAGCTGGAAAATTTCCTCTCGGCCAAGATGGAAATTTTCTCTGTCACTATCATAGCTCCTCTTTTTGCAGATTTCGGCCCTGACTTTCGTTTCGTGCTGAACGTGCAGGCGGTCCTCGCAGCTGCCATCGAAGAGCGGTTCCTGGTACTCGTCGTGCATCAACACCTGTCCTCGGTAATCCACCTCATCGCCGTCGTACGATTGCCGGTATAACTCCCGCCGCGACTGCCCGGTGGTGTTTTGAGGAAGGGGCCGTATTTCCCTCTTTTTCCAGATTTCGGCCCTGACTCTCGTTTTGTGCTGAGCGTGCAGCCGGTCCTTGTAGATGCGATCGAAGAGCGGTTCCTGGTACTCGTAGTGCAACAAGGGACCGAACACCGTGTCCATGCCGCTCGTTTCAGCTACCCCATATACCATTTCGTGAAACCCCCCGGCGTCGTTGTCGAGGAAGAGCAGGAGAGCTCCTGGTTTGATGAGGGCGAAAATTTTCTGGAAAAACAGAGAAAAGAATAGTAAATGATAAGGGAAACATCGACTATAAAACACTTTCCATTACAATCTAATTTTTGGTTTGTGCCGTACGGTTGAGGAGGAAAAAAAAAAAAAGACCCGAAATTGCGAAAGCGGAAATGTAATAGTACAGAAAAGTTGTCTAATATTGTCCGAAGGAGGAATTTAAAATTTGAAATGAAAGATATTTTCTGACGGCTCAAAGGGTACGAAATTTTTTACCCATTTATTTAAAAAATGACATAAAAAAGCTTAAATAAATCAAAGGAGAATTTTAAAATTTATAATGTCATACTACTGAAACAATTACGTTGTATTATGAGTAATAAGTTTTACAAAATTGCAGGAAATATAAAAAATATATCTTCCGCCAGTGTATTAAGGCTTAAATTTTGCATTTTCATCAAAGTTACAAATAGTGAACACATAAAAAACTTTATATTTCCAAATACCCCTCTCATTATGCTGTTTATTTAGGAACACAGTAACTGCCTTTAGAGCTGAACTGGGGCTCAAGAATAAATCTCAGCTCTAATACATCCATCTCTGTTTTCCCAGCCATAGACTAGATTCTGTGGCAGTTTTGAAAATTTCTTCTACATTTTTAACACGGGAAACCTTTGGAGTTTCTATTACTTTAGAGCTTGCACCAGTGGTCAAAGATTACAAGTGGCCATCTCATAACGAGACAAAATTGGAGGTTCAATGACCCGGCAGTTATCTTAATCAATCTAATTGATGTAATTGTAAACTCTCTAAAATGTAATGAAAGAATAACAAAGGCTTCATAATTGATTTTTACTTTCATCGTTTTTGTAAATACTAACTCTCTGGGAGATGTAAGGAATATCAACGCTTATCATACGCGATGGTATGTTCCTTGCACGTGAGAACTACGCGTTGCACTGAGTAACTTTATCAACGACTTTCTTTAAATATTCATCCAGACATATTGAGAACTATTTTGTCTCCTAATCATTATTAATTTATTTATTTGTTAATTTTTAACGTAAAAATGGGTGACAAATAAAATAAGGTAGTCAATTAATATCGTTTTAATAAATTTATATCGTTTTAATAAATCAATTAATATTGTTTTAAAAAATTAGGGGGTTCGGGGGGGGGGTCTCCCCCTGACGAGTTTCGAACAGCCGAGTTTATTTTGATTATGCAATGTCTTATCCTCCTGAATTCTGTATTCTTCAATAAACATTCATCTACTTTACTGTAACTGTGCTCACGCACGCACACATTTTTTTTTTTTTTACTTCTTCTATACTTTTTTTCCTTCTTGATGATACCTTGTTATGTGATGTGCCCCATTCTTCTGTTCTAATTTAATAAAGTAAATGTTATGTTAAAATACCACACTTACTATGTTTGTGCCATAACTCAGCTAACATTTCTAAAAGGTTATGGACACCAGATGGATTAATTTATTTATTTGTTAATTTTTAACGTTCGTTTCAAGGCTGCATCATTCATCCTCAAAATGGCGACTGGAATTGGCGAACTGAAGCGATAAATAAAGGAAACATGGAAACATAAAACATAAAACATGAACTCATAAAATTAAGGATGCATCAAGAATAACTTATAAAAGGTGTAAACGCATCGGGCACTGGGCTAGCGAACGTGAAAGTGGAAAAAAAGATTAATTTTAAACATATGCCTAACGACCTGGGATTCTTATCCACTCTGGATGACTCGCCAATAGGGTTACCAGGCGAAATACAGCAATCCTACTCGCCTAAAGCTCTCTCAACGATATCAAATAACGAAAAGCAAAATTTTTGGTGTGTTAAGATAGATACAAAAAATTATATAAGTTACTTCAGTTATCATCGACCCACATTTGCAATTGCAAGGAAAGATCAGGAAACCCTCCTACTTCCAGTCGATGAAATAAATGTAAATGAAGAATAAAACAAAACGAAAAATGGGTGAGAGATAAAATGACATAGTCCATTAATATCGTTTTAATAGGGCAATAATGAAACTAAAAATTAGGGGGATTCAGGGTGGTCTCCCCCTGACGAGGCTCGAACAGCCGAGTTATTTCTTTATTCATTCCATTGTCTAAGCAAATGTCTAAATGACAACTTGTTTGAATTAACTGGCACAGAATCCATTGCAATGACCTTTTCATGTGTTGTTTTGAACGTATAGTTACACTACCGACATGACCAACGTTTACGTTGGAACAGATTTTGTCAGAGTGGATTTAGGGCTGCTCGAAAATGGACATTTCCGCGATTGCAAACCTTTTCATACTCCGCTGAAGATTGTAAAAAATGGGACGATGTAGAATTTTAATTGCTCCATGAACAACAAAATGTTTTTTCTTCTATAAGTGTTATCCATAGTATTCTATATAAAAACTTTTGTTTTATTTTTATTTATATTTTAAAACAAAATTCAAGATTCGGAAGTTGAATAGCGACCGTGTCTTTTCACATGATATTTGGAATCTGTATGCCAATAGCTAAAATGCAAAATTTCGTTCATCTTTTACAAACAGGGTATAAATTACAAAGTACTTAAAAACTACCTCTGTAAAATACTTAAGAGAAATTTAAAAATTTTAAGCTATCCCTTGTGATATCTTAAATGTACTTCATTATACTGTTTTTGAGAAGAAAGCTTATAAAAGTTTAAAGATAAGAAGGGATGTTTTGGATGATTAAAAAATATTAGATATGAATTACTGAAACATATTTTAAAATATTATAAATAGAAACAAATAAATTAATTAAAAATATTTCAAGAACTGCATCCCACTTACCTTCAACATATACTTTGTATCCTTGCAAGCTGCTGCAGAGATGAATTTCACCATAGTAATAATATCCGCATTATTTATGCTTTCGCAAACCTTATGGTTTTGACTATCAAAGTTTAGCAAATCAGCTCCGATGTATTCGTATTTGAAAGTTTGACAGGACACTATATTTCTGACGTGACCAAATTGGACCGAGTTTCTCATCTCGTAAACTATGGCATCGAACACGCACCTCCACTGTACGAACCGGTCCACTAACGTCGCCTTGCACGGCACGGGTCCGAACATTTCCTGTAGGACGAATAGCAGGGAGACGATGTCCGTGCCTGGACCACTGCCCAGGCTGCACACGTTAAGATGACTCCTTTTACAATTTAGGGTAGAATGCACGGAAGCGATATGCAGAGCCTGCTCCAGTACTTCGCAAAGGAGACCTGTGTGGAGCATCGCATACTTGTGCAAGTACGCACAGCGATGACTGGCATCATTGAAGTCGGGGAGTTTGCAGGTATCATCGGCTTCCCATCCAGGATTCGGCAAATAGGCATCCGTTATGTTTCTGTTGCTCCTAAACATGTCCCATTTAATGACATCGAACCGACTTTTTTGCTTTGAAAAAACTTCCGAATATAATTTTACGATATCATCTGAATATTCCATTTTCTTCTACCGCATAAAACGAACCAACGGACGAACTTCGTATTATCAAATATATGCGTTTCATTAAAATTTTATCTAAGCAGTGGAGATAGTTCTTACCTTTACTGCCTACCTGATTAGATATTTTTTTACATATAAAAGAACTGATGACAACTTCAGTTTTATTTAATGTTATATCGTTTTTTTAAGTACTTTAGAAGAAATCTCGGGCTCGTGAAAGCCCGAATTTCCACGAGTTTTCGTGTGGAAATTAGAATGCCTTTGTTCACGGCTGCCAATTTTGTAGCTAAGTGCAGGTTCTTATAAGCACAGACTTGATGTTGTTTTGGTTAGTGGTAATTTATTTTTTTAAATTTTTTTTGTGAGATTAATGGGTCTTGTAATTTCCATTCTGATGGAGAGCTAACTATTAAACGGTTAAAATAGTATAAAGTATTTGTTTATCTGCTTTACTTACTACTGTAATTTCATATTTTTATCTGAATCTGTAAAATAAGTTTATGTCTCTATCTTTTGCATCAGATTAAAATCGTTGTATACCTAATACTTTTTTTAAAACCAAATTTTAAGTTTATTTTAAACCAAACTTATAGATTTGTAACTTGTAGTATATCATCATTATTATTAATTTGTAAACAAAAACGCATACAAAAAGAAAAAAGCAAACATAAAATGTTTCCGAAGTTGGAATATTCCAACTGCTACATGATTCTGCAACATTCTTTTCCCAACAGCTTGCTGAGTTTTCCTGTACCAGATGGAAATTTTCTCCACCAGTACCGTAGTCCATTTCTCTGCCGTAGTCTCTTCGCCGGATGTACCTTAGCGGTCCGGTAATGTGTTGAGGAAGCGGTGGCGTTTTCGTCTTCTTCCAGATTTCGGCCCTGACTTTCGCTTTGTGCTCACCGTGCAAGCGGTCCTCGTAGATGCGATCGAAGAGCGGTTCCTTGTACTCGTAGTGCATCAAGAGATCGAACACCGAGTCTATGCAGCTGGTTTTGGCTATCTTGGACAACGATCCAACGATTTCGTTCTCCAGGAACAGAAGGACAGATCCCGGTTGCACGAGGTCAAAAATTTTCTGAAAGACAAGAAAATAAAGAACTCTTTGGACTGCAATTATAAGGGGAAATGATTACTGATTATGCTCATGCGTAAATCGCTAAAAAATCACCAGGCGCTGGAAAGTTACCACTGGAGGCAAATATCCAAGATTTTGCGGAATAATTTTTCGTTATGGTGTAGAATTTTGAAGTCGATTTGATTTCTTAGTAAAAATAGTAAAAGAAATAGTAAGTCAACGCCAATGAGATTTGTTCACTAAGGTTTTTGTAATTTTATGATGTTGGCTAATCGAAGATGTTGTAAAATGCATAAATATAATGTAATTCTGCACTATGTGCGGACGTCACAACTTAAAAAACAAAGAAATACTTGAAAGTTCGTATAAAATTTGCCTTTTTAATCCCAACGCTTTCCAATAAAGTCCGTTCATTAGGAAGAGCATGAACAATATAACCGTATTTTGTGTAAAATTCTCAGTCTTTGACGTCTGAGGAAGGAAATAACATATAAGGATGAGCAATTCCCAATCGTTATCAGTGGCAAGTGGAAGCATGGAGTGAGGGGTGGAGCTACTGCTCTTCCAAAATGCAAACAAATCATACATCACCACCAAAATAATGTTTCGCAGTGCCATATTAACCGAATGTTCCACTTAACACAACCTGCAGGTAGCATTATAAAACGATTCACTACAACTGGAAATAGCCGTTCAGGAGAGGATCCTGTTCGGAAACTTCCGTTGGCTCATCGAGAAGGACGCCTATTTCGTCAACATATTCGTAAAAATAGGCATTTGGCAGTTGCAGATCTTGTCACTTGCGAAAAACAAAGTTCTGAAAAGACCATTTCCTAGGAAAGTGGGCGTCGATATATCAAAAGGTGTGGATACACATTACAGAAATTAAGACGCACACATTTCTCATTTCATCGAATAAACGTCGCCGTACTGCGTGGGCCAAATCTATCCTTAGCGGAACTCCAATTCAGTGGACGGAGGTAGTGGACGGAGGTAGTAGACGGAGGAGTTTATTTTTCAGGTTTGGTGTGTAAATATTGGCCGAAAGTTTATTGGAAAGAAGGGTGAAGCAAACGATACATTTTGTTACAAGAGCATGGTTCTTAAAGTAAGCTCTGTTGATGGTGTGGGGCTGCTTGTAAGCGAATGGAGCTGGTAATTTTCATTCTTGTAGGGACACGATAAAGTTTTAACCCTTTGAGGCGCAACCCTTTCCCAATGCTGAAAAAAGGGCAGCCGTTGCCATCGCTCGACTTAACTACCAGCAAGATGGCGGACGATCGAAACGTTCATCGCGTGCCACAGATCTAGAGACCCTTTTTTGACGACAGCTGGCTGTGCCCGGCACAGCCAGATCTTTTCCTTTTGAGAATATTTGGAGAATGCTTTAAAGGACGATGACTCAACGTCCCGGCAATATACAACAGTTAAAAGATTATCTACCGCAGGAATGGGAAAAAATTTCTACAGACACATTAAAGCTTTTAATCTCGCCTATGCATAAACGACTTGCTGCGATTATCCTTCAGTATAAGTGACGTCACCTCTTGGTAATCGAACTGAACGAGCTTTTTTGACTTTTGTTGTACAAAAAAAATACACTTGTGACGCTTATCATAACTATATGCTTTGTTTCAAATCAGCACAAATGCTGTTACAATGTTGTGCTGAGCATATCAAATGTTAATAAAATGTTTATATTGCATATACACTTCTTTGTGTTTCACACTTTCCTCATTGGAAGGTATTTCTTATGTAAACGAACTTCATTAACGTTTACTACGTATTTTCGACACAGTGGCATTTTGAATTTTAAAGTTTTATGCGTTTAATTAATGTAACTTAAAATTTAGCGAAATCGCGAAATTTAGGCCTTATTGCTTTAACTGAAGATATCTTTCAACCTTTTAGAAATAGTGCAGACTTACTGTTCGTAGGATAACATAATACTACCGCGCTGTCACATTATAAAATTTAAATACCTAATTTTATTTATTTTGCGCAATTTCATACCAGTAATTTAGCGAAATGGCAAGACTTCGGGCTCTTGCTCTGACGGTACAGATTTTTTTATTTGACTCAGATTTTGGGTTATTCTTTAAGACAGTACTGTGCAAAATTTTTGCACTATTTAATTTTATTTTTAAAAACTCGTTTTATTCGGTGCATGCATTGCAAAAAATATTTGCCTAGATTAGAAGACAACGTGTGGGTAAACTTAACGGCAATACGTTGTGATCTAAAGACTGTGTAGATTTGTTGTACAGGGTTCTTCGTGATTGACTTATCAACGTGATTATGTCATTTCGTGAGTGGATTTACAACACACAGTGCTTTATTCCAAAGCTGCAGCACTTGTGCTTTATTATTTTACAGTAATATGTGTGGTAAAATTACAGGTACTTGTTACAGTGTACTAACGTGCAGTAAGCAGAGAATAAATCTGGAGCGGGCACCTCACATGACTTCCTTGCGCACGCTCTACACAAGTTTTGATGCACTTCATTTGAGATTATATCTACGAAAGTGTTTTTTGTCTGTCCACCTAATTTTATTTAAAACTTGACGATTTCGAAGTAAATGCTCGAAAAAGGCAAGGATTATTTATTCGAAAAGCGCAAGGCACTTTGGCACTACAAAAAAGGCTGGCAGGGAGGAGCGCCCTTTGGAAAACATGAAACGGAAACAAAATACCGTAAAATATCGAACAAAATATTTTCCAATGGGTTAAAATATGCTCTTTTTTGTAACGATCGTTACAGAAAGGAGAATATTTTCATCCGTAGAAGCTAATTTAGCTTGTTATTTTTATGCTTGAAACTTAACGTACAGGGTGAACGTCCACACTTTAAACTGGCTTGGAAAACTAATTTTTCTGCCTAAAATTTCTGGAAAAAACTGACTCCGTTCAGACAATTGATTTCTGCACGCTCTGCAGATATTACGTCACTCGATTTTTTCTAAAGAAACAAAGTAAAAGATAAAAAAATTTACCGTCGGCTGTGCGGCACAACCAGCTGCGTCAAAAAATGGGTCTCTAGGCGCAACCCTTTTTTCAGCATTGGGAAAGGGTTGCGCCTCAAAGGGTTAATGGATTAATTGAAATCCACACACGTTATTTTATTTATATATTTATTGTTACTTCATTTATATACTTGGCACATTACGTTATTTATTTACTATTGTTAATTTATTTTATATACTATGAATCCAACTGAAAACTCTTTTTTAGTATGAGTAGATCTTTAATAAGGTTATGCGTCTCGTAAAAATTACGCAAATTTGCCCAATGCCTTTCTCTTGTCGTGTTCCTTGTTCACTCGTAATCTAGCGTTAGCTTGGGGTTAAATACATTGAGTACTTTTTCCTACGTCCTCAGTACCTTCTTACACATACAAGAAAAAAAAAATTCTGCGGATATTGTATTTTAATATTTTATTAATCTATATAAATAACATATGGTGACTCCTCTTGACTTTCCTAAAGCTTGATGGTTACAGAGCGTTTAAATTAATTTGACTCAGTTCAATCGACTGCTGTGTTGAGACGCTAGTGCACTTCATATAATTTGAATGCACATGGCCGCAATACACTAGAATCGAGGGCGGATCAAAGGGGGGGTGGAGGGGCCACCTCCTCCCCCCGAGACAAAAGAAATTAATGTAAAAGATCCTATTTTACTTCCATAAAATGGACGTATATATCAATCTTCTAACTAACCGCTCCCACCGACAAACTAACAGCCCCCCCCGACAAACTTGCATTAATCCGCCACTGACTAGAATACACAGTTAACTATAGTATTCGTATTATTCAAATATGTTTATGATGCAAAATATAGTGTAAAATATGATAGCAAAGGACCAAAGTTTTATTTAAACGTTTATGTTATTTCACACAAGTTTTAACCTAAAGGGCATCATTTTGGGCTACCTTCCTCTCTCTATATAAAATTTGAGCACGTTCCTACATTCACTCATGAATGCACGCAAACACACTCACACATATATCACCCTAAAAATAACATAAATGAATTCAGAATATCTGTAAACATGTAAATACATCAAAATCTCATGGATGAATCTTTTCATGATTACAATAGTCTTACGCGGTACATATACGGAAAGTAATAATTAAAAAAAGGAATGTGTGTATGTATATTAAACGTTTATTTCTAAACGACTAGACTGATTGGTTTGAAATTTCGTACAGATACTCAGACAAACATAAGAAGAAAACAAAAACCGTATTCTACAGGGTTGTCCAAATTAAACTTCCCCAACTCAGAGGCCTGTGCAGGATGCTGTATGGGTGATAATGTGATGAAATTTTGAAAACAGACACTTCAGATCACGCGCTTCTGATTTATTTAAAAAAAAATATTAGTACAAGAAGTTGCCGATAGGTGGCGCTGTAACACTAGTAATTTGCATATTTCAACAACGTAATCTGTAGAAATATAGCTTCTACGCAACGTATCCAAAAGACGAGCCTACAAAAGTGGAAGACAGGCGTTGCACAGGCAGTTGTATCCAGCTCGCTGAAGCACAATGGCGTCTTTGAAAGACAAAGCTCTGTTAGTGAAACTTTTCTACCAGAATGACGAGAACTCCTGTGCTGCGATAAGAGCATTCCGTCGGCTGAAGAACTTACGACGAGGACCAATGACACCATGCGCTTTACGAGACATGATGGAGTTCGAAAGAACCGGACAGCTGGGAATTTTACTAGGTAGAGGACGACATGTTGTGGATTCTGCACGCGTACTAGACGTTGCTTTGGCGGTCGTGGACGCCACTAGCCAACTGCCACATGGTGTTGTAAGTGTGTCAACTGTTTCTCGTGCTGTTGATATGTCCTATTCGACCACGGCACACATATAGAACATCTGTAGAACGTCTTGTTGATCTGCAGCGCCACCTATCGGCAACTTCTTGTACTAATATTTTTTTAATAAATCACGAGCGCGTGATCTGAAGTGTCTGTTTTCAAAATTTCATCACATTATGACCCATACAACATCCTGCACATGCCTCTGAGTTGGGGAAGTTTAATTTGGACAACCCTGTATTTTAAAAATGTAAAAATTCACTAGTTTTCTAAGCGAATTTTTGCTAGTTTCTGCTCTAGAATGTGTTTTTTGATATACCATGGTAAAAAATTGAGTCAACCGCGCAACAAAGTCAAGTATCGTAAGTGATATTGACGTGATTTTGGTGATAGATTCTGCTACTTCTATATCTTTTTGACAATAGATTCTGATACTACAATAACTGTAATGTTAAAAGTAGAATATGCAATTCATTATTTATTTAATGTAGATAAAAATGAAATGCATTGAGAGTCGTTTACTATCTAATATTAGTGATAACTGTAATAATCATTGCAACTTAGAAACAAAAACATTGTATCCGCACAAAAGGAAACGAATAAAGGAAAAGAATGTCTTAAATATTCCCTATGCTACATAATTATGCAGCATCCTTTTTCTTTCTCAGAGCTTGCTGGATTTTCTTGAACCAGATGGAAATTTTCTCCATCAGTTTCACAGACGCCATCTGCCTTTGGCATAGGGCAATCCACTTCGTCGCCGCCGAGTGACTTCCGGAAGAACTCTCCCCATAACTGACCGGTGGTGTTTTGGGGCCGTTTCACCTCCTTTTGCCAGATTTCGGCCCTTACTTTCGTTTTGTGCTGAGCGTGCAGGCGATCCTCGTAGGTGCGATCGAAGAGCGGCTCCTGGTACTCGTAGTGCATCAAGGGACCGAACACCGAATCCATGCCGCTCGTTTTGGCTATCTTCGACATTGTTTCGTGAAATCCTCCGGCATCGTTGTCGATGAACAGCAGGAGAGCTCCCGGTTTCATGAGGGCGAAAATTTTCTGGAAAAAAAAAAGAGAAGAAAGATAAATCATGAAAAACGCATCGATTTTAACCCTTGCGAAGTGTCCTAGCCGTGACGACACAAAACTCTGACGTTCTGATTGTTGCCAGTCACGAAGAATACATTTGATTTCTATAAAAATACTTGAAGGTGACATGGTTACATGAGAATCCTTTGCTTTTTAGCAGATCATTTGCCGTAAAAATTGTTCATTATTTGTAAAATTGTCAGGACTCCTTCTAATAGCACTGGCATCTGCTAAAAACTGCAAAAATACCTTCGAAAGACATGGATATAGAAAAACAATTGGATAGACTGCCATGCTGAAGAAAGGGCAGCCGTTTCCATTGTTCGATTTAACTACCAGCAAATCGATCGAATCGTTCATCAAGTGCCACAGACACAATTTTTTGACGCAGCTTTCTGTGCACGCACAGCCAGCCTGCTTAAAAAAAAAATGGTCTCTAGATCTGTGGCATGCGATGAATGATTCGACCGACCGCAATCTTGCTGGTAGTTAAATTGAGCGATGGTAACGGCTGTCCTTTTTTCATCATTTGTATATGGTTGCGCTTCAAATGGTTAGCACACTTTCTGACACATTTTTTGATCCAAATTTGGCGATGTACTGTCCTTAAATCTGGTGAGTTTTTGGAGATAATTTTAAGTTTTATATCGCTATTCATGTAAATTTTCCAGACCAAAGAATTTAAAATGTATTTCCATCTTCTATCTGAAGAGTAGACTATCATAAACGTTCATATACTTATTTATTATGCTTGAAATCGATTAGTGTCTCCAAACTGGCATAAACCGTAATGTATTGGAATTCATTTGGATTCTCCTGTTGAAACCCCATTTTCAACAGTGTACATGGTACTGAATATAAGAATAATATACATAAATTTTATAGCAATCGATGCATATTTGCGACAATTAGATCATGGATGGACAGATAATCAGACAAATCGAAATGATGTGAACACTTTTACACCTTGTTCTGGCATACAAGTTACACCTTGTTCTGGCATACCCCATAAGTGTATAAGTAATTCTTATAGCCATTATTAATCTAAAAAAACAGTAGGGGGATGCCCCAAGCTAATTAGAATCTGTGAATTTTGTGTAATTATTGGTTCCGGTGAATACTTTTTACGCCAATGCCTTAGTGGGATTTTTAACCTCCTGACATCAAAGTGACGCGAGCTGAACTTGTTTATAATGTCAGTTTACTTATAACATCTAAATATTATGTATCTCTCTCTGATAGAACAGAAGCCAACCGATAATGCCACTCGGTTATAATGCCATAATATAGAACTATCTGTTCCCTTCAATAACGTTTAACTGTATATGCAGTCAAGTTTAACTGTATATGTACAGCTGCGGAAAAAAGGCCCACTTGTACTTTATTCAGCCGTCGTTGGTCGTACAACAAAGTTATATATACCAATCGTTTACGATTGACGTACACTTTAATTTGCTATACATAAAAGTTGCATAAGGTGCAGTCACCATATTAAAATTCGCATCAACTTTTTTTTTTCCCCAATAGCAATCCTTAGATTTCACTTCATATTTCAAAAATTTAGATCATTTTAACCCCGGATACCAATTTTCAATAAATTTGGACTGAAAATGAGTGAGTTATGAGCACCCAAAATCCCCCTCCCCATATGTTAAAATATTTTTTTATACACTCATGCCTATAAATTAAGGATAATGAAGTTCAGGCAAAGAAAGAGAAAGAAGCAAAACAAATTTGATTTATTTGTAAAGTCTATTTATTAAACAAAAAGTAAAGAGCAAAAAAGATGCTATATGTTTGACATAATTAATAAAAATTGCAAGTTTTACTCCCTTGACCAAATTTCAAAAAAGAACCTATTTACAAAAAACAGTATAACATGGTTAGTAGGATGGTTAATACGGAGTATGTCTCCCGTACGATGCAATACAGGCCTGACAACGCCTAGGCATGCTGAGTATCAAATGATCAATCTGATCTTGGGGAATATTACACCACTCATCAAGCAATGCACCCCGAAGTTCCGGTAGACAGGTGGGAGGGGGTTGACGGGCTGCAATTCGTCGGCCAAGCATATCCCACACATGCTCTATTGGATTCAAGTCTGGTGAGTATGCTGGCCAATGCATACGGGTGATATCCTCCGATTGAAGGCATTCGTCTACAATGTTTGCACGGTGAGGACGGGCGTTGTCATCCATAACCACAAATTCAGCACCCATGGCGCCCCGAAACAAACGTACATGTTGTTCCAGAATGACATCCCGATAGATGTGGCCTGTCATCGTTACACTCTGAACATGCAGGTCAGTTCTGGAACCAAGAATAATTCCTCCCCAAACGAGGTATCCTGCACCACCGTAACGGTGTCTTTCAATGGTGTTCTCTTGGTGGTAACGGGTACCTGGCGCTCTCCAGATGAATGTCCGGCGAGAATCAGACTCCAAACTAAACCTGGACTCGTCGGAAAACATCACACAAGACCACTGTTGCGGTGTCCACAATGCATGCTCTCTACTCCAGGTTAATCGCAGGCGACAGTGAGTTGCGGTAAGTGGAACACATCTGACAGGCCTACGAGCATATAGACCAATGTGCCCTAAGCGTCTGTACACGGTCTGCCTTGAAACTGTCGTACCGGTAGCTGAAGAGAGCTGACGAGACAGGTCTGATGCTGTACTCCGTCTGTTTCTTTTGGCAGTAACTGCCAAATAGCGGTCCTTATTCGGCGTTGTAACTCGGGGGCGACCTGTGCTGTAACGTCTACTCACATTACCATCATCTTGGAATCGTTGCCAAAGCCTGGAGATGACACTCTGGGCGATTCCAAGTTCCTCGGATACTTCCAGCTGGATACGTCCACATTCCAGTCGTCCGATAATTCTGCCACGTAAAACATCATCCAAATGCCTCCTTTGTGCCATAACTATGCGGTTTTTGCACTGAAAGGCTTTCACAGCGCTTGTGAACAATTTTACTTCTTTGCCACCATTCCTTACATACCCCTCTCTTACACTCTCGTCATTGTGACGTACCATCCACGCCATCTGGTGGTTTCCTGTAATTTGTATATTCTTCTTCAAGATGTGTGTGATCATTCCACAAGTGAAATTTTTATTTTAGAGATCAATTTCTGTGTGATTCTGAATTATCCTTAATTTATGGACATGAGTGTACTTTAATTCATATCTGATATAATATTGATAATAAGAAGCTGACTTTTATTCGTACTATTAGAACTAAACGACCCAAACATAATTTACTATTATTATAATTTTTAGTAAAATATTAATATGATTTATGAATTATTAAATTAAAATTCAAAAAAGTTATGTATAGCAGCCTAGCCAAATTATAATGGAAATAGATGCAAAAAGTGATTTTATGTGGCTCCGCAAAATTTCTAATTTTTACGTTAAGTAGTTTAATTTATATTAAATAAAATGTGTTATTTTCCTGAGTTAAGGGACCATATATAAATTTATTAAGTGATAATTTTTTTGAAAATTGCGTAAAATAAACGTAAATTAGATTTCTTTTGTGCTAACACAGTAAAAGATAGCTGTATTAAAAAAATATGAAATTTTGAAGCAAATAAATTAGAGGTTTTTACAATTTGATGGGGATTATATAAAGCGTCTATTGTTGCGTCCGCTACCATATTCACCCCAAATAAAATATTTTCCAGGTACAGAATTAGATGTAGTAGATGTATGTCTTTTAATAAAATGTTCCATTTCTGAAAAACTAACATCCTCAACATTCCAGGCATGAATTTGACCTTTTTTAATATTGGAAACATCAGGTCTTTGGACTCCCATACTTTATCAAACATTCAAAAAAACATTCAAAATCACGTTTTTCTGTCTAAATTTTCATCTGACTATAAATTAAAATACAGC
Source organism: Cheiracanthium punctorium (assembly GCA_038373885.1). Taxonomy (NCBI): domain Eukaryota; kingdom Metazoa; phylum Arthropoda; class Arachnida; order Araneae; family Cheiracanthiidae; genus Cheiracanthium; species Cheiracanthium punctorium. The sequence continues at coordinate 200,555 of JAWZYV010010900.1, read as the reverse complement.
CAAAAGTTTTATAAGAATATTGCACATTGCAGACGATAATATTAGATGAAGAGCGTGACATAACAAATCCGGGGATAATATTGGGTTGGCAAAAAAGTAATTGCGTTTTTTACATGAAATTCAAAAAAACAAATTTTCAATCATGAAACCATTCTTCAAGTTCGACCGTAGCTGAGTAACATTCATGCTTGTACTCAGAAGAGCAGAGAGCAGCCTCTCACTATTGCCAACATTTCACCTGTCTAAGAGAACCTTCAAGAGAAACACTCAATGATAATATCAAAATTAGAAAGATTTTCAAAATCGTGAGCAGTCGTTTTGCATTTTCCATTAAATCATGTGTACGAACCAAGGAAGTTATGGACTCACGGGTCATTTGGCCCACTGACTAAATATTCTAAATTCTACACCTGATATTCTTAGTACAAAAACTTTGACTAGAAATAGTAATTTCCTTGAAAATAATATTTATTTCTTTTAACTTTCCCGAGCAAAATTAATGAAAGGCGAACAGTTCGGAACCTACAAATAGCGTTTCTCAATTTGCAGAAAGTCCCTTAAAATCGTGCAAAAAATAATTCGCAATATCTCCGGAAATTATCTTAGAAAATTGGTGAAAATTTATATTTAGGATAATTTGAAGGTTTTCTTTCGTTTAAGTTATGTTGACATTGAAAAAAATGAAGTTGATGCAGAATTAAATATGAAGACGGCCCCTTATGCAAATTAAATTACTAGAAAATTAAAGTATACGTTATTTGCAAACGTATGGTATATATAACTTTGCAGTAGGAAGAATAATGGCTAAGTAAAGTGCAAGTGGGCCTTTTTTTCCGCAGCTGTACTACCTAAGTATTTATTTAACTTGTTTTGCAGAAAATATTTTCAAAATAATTTTAAGGCAATTTTTAAATGAAACATTTTAATTCATTATTTTTGCAACAACAATTTTCTACTTTTAAGGGATTACCACTTTAATTTCTTTACCTGTAGAAAACGGAGGTAGGAGGGGGTTCTTCAGCCCTATAACCCTTTCTTAATTTCGCTTATGCATGTGTTAAAAAATTCTGCCATTCTCTGCTTCGTCATATTAAGTCTTTCTAGTAACAAAGCTAACACAGTCACTTATCGCTAATTTGCTAAATTTTAATAGTGGAGTAGTGAAATTTAATATCTAGAGGATTGATAGGAAGATTAATCCAATAAAATTGGAGGTTCGAAAGTAGAGATAATTTGGAGGCTAGGGAAAGCAACCGAGAAAGTAAAATGATGATTTTAATTAAAAAAGTCAAAGCGGAGTTAAAATAAGTATGTTTACGGCCTCACAAAAAGTTAAAAATTTTTAAGAAATGCAGCACTATTGAACGGTTGACATATAAACAACTAATTTCTGACAGTTAGACTTAAAAATATCTCTCAAGTTCATTTTTAAAAAGTTTATTAATTATTACTTTCTTTTTGGGGGGAGGGGGGGGAGATATTATTTTGCATTTCACACTTTTGCAGTAAAGTTCTCCGTGTTAAAATTATTTGACATAAAAGTTTACACGTATCACTCCAGTTCGTCCATGAACTTATGCAAACTTGTTTCTGTTTTAAAGAAGCACCGGTATAAAAAAAAAGGAAAAAAAGAAAAAAAAGAAAAGAATAACTTTTTTTTTGTCAATTTACCTGAAGAGATTTTGTATTTCTAAAAGATAATTCATACATATTTATTTAAATACATGACGTACTTGTACGTAATTTGTACTGGTACAGAGAAAATGCTATAAGATGAAGCAACTGATCTTTTTCTAACATTAACCCTTTGAGGCGCAACCCTTTCCTAATGCTGAAAAAAGGGCAGCCGATGCCATCGCTCGACTTAACTACCAGAAAGATGGCGGACCATGGAAACGTTCATCGCGTGCCACAGATCTAGAGACCCTTTTTTGACGCAGCTGGCTGTGGCGATGGCAACAGCTGCCCTTTTTTCAGCATCCTCTATCCAGCTGTTCTCGCAGTCTTCCATTTTTCAGCGGATGTCAGTGCTGTTAAAAATAATCGTGACAGTATTTTTTCGGCAAATGACGTGCAAAAGTCAAGGGTTATCGTGGAGCTATGTCACCCGCAACTATTTTTACAGAAATCAAATCTATTCTTCGTGACTGGCAACAGTCAAAACGTCAGAGTTTGCTGTTCCCAGAGCGGGAACACTGCGCGTTAAAGGGTTAAGGAAAATCATTTGAGGGGGCTGTATGTTTGCTTCAATTTACATAGATTATACAGCCAATGTATAAAATTATGCTCAGTTCTTACCTTCACCATGTTCTCTGTATTTTTGCAAGCTGCTGCAGAGATGAATTTCACCATAGTAATAATATCCGCATTGCTTATGCTCTCGCAAACCTTCCGGTTCTTGCTATCAAACTTAAGCAAATCAGCTGCGATGTATTCGTATTCCAATTTTTTACTGGACACTATATTTTTGAAATGGGCTAATTGGGTGGAGTTTCTCAACTCGTAAACTATGGCGTCGAATACGCAGCTCCAATTTAGGTACCGGTCCACCAGCGTCGCTTTGCACGGCACTGGTCCGAACTTTTCCTGTAGGACGAATAGCAAGGAGACAATGTCCGTGCCGGGGCCACTACCCAGACTGCACATGTTAAGAGGTTCTTTACAGTATACAGCAGAGTGCACAGAAAATATTTTTAGAGCCTGCTCCAGTACGTTACAAAGGAGGCCGGTGTGGAGCATGGCGTACTTGTGTAAGTACGCGCAGCGATGACTGGCATTATTGAAATCGGCAGATTTGCTGGTATAGTCGCCTTTCCAAGAGGGATTTTCTGAATATGAATCTGATATGTTTTTGTTACTTTTAAATATATCTCCTTTAGTGAGTCGGAACTTTTTTATTTCCTTGGAAAAAACTCCGAAATATAAATTTACGATATCGTTGGGATAATCCATTTTTTCTTCTATGGAAGGGATTTAATATACGAACATCGTACGTTTCAGTTTAACCACGTTCCGTTTGGGATTTGTCTAGCTAACCATTTAATGTTATGAAAATATCTTTTACATTTCTCTGTCTGCCTGATTAGATATTATGATAACTTTTGAAATAACAGATAACAGCTTTAGCTTTTTGAGTATTATCTTTTATTTAAATAACCTTTTCTATGAACTTGAAAAGAGTTTATGATATCAGCTCGTTTTATGTCTAACACTGTAACTACTAAAAATATACATAGAATACTAGTAAATTTATTCAACTTTGTACTATGTATGTCACCCTGCACCCTATTGAAAACCTTATGAAGAATAATTCTACGTAATAATAACAGGCATATAGTTCGTAAAAATTACTCAAAAGGTTTCAATATATCAGAATCAAATGGGCAGTATCATTGAAAAAGAATTTTAAGAATTTAATCTATTTCAAAAGAAAAAAAAACATAATATTTTATTGGGATGTATGAAATATTGCTCTTTATTGAAATTTCTGCGCATCCCAATTAGAGTTCTTTAACAGAAGCACAGAAAATAATCCTAACAAATGAAAGTTTCTTGCAATTATTGCTTAAAATGCATAGAGACATTAACCATTTCAAGTAATTACTGTATGCTGTTTTGTCTATCCGGAAAAATCTTCAAAGAAGTGATGTGATGGCGTCCATGGCACATCACTTCTTTGTACATCCATGTACATCCATGGAGACATCCTTTATTTAAACAGTTTGCTCCACAATATTTGAGGTGGGTCGGATTTTTTAAAACTTTTAAGTTGCATCAATCGTTACGTTTTGGGCAATGCCAGGCATTCTTCTTCTGTGATTTTTCTCACAGAATTTTATTTCTTGTTCAATTTAATTCTTAATCGTCAGTTTTAAGCTGTACAGTGACTTGTCTAATTGCTTAATGACTATATGAAAACGAAGGAAGACTTTGCATTGGCAAATTCGCGAAACAGTTGACAACACAACGGCATTTTTTGCCATTCATCCAGCGTCCTATTCAATCCCACTCTCTCTTACTGCAATACTGGTGATTTTGGCAAACGTGTAATAAGACAAAATAAACACCTCTTGTACATAAAAGAAAAACATTTTGCTTCGATTACGTAATTTTGTGTTAAAAGAAATAAAGCTCCAGGGAGGATTTTACATTAAATGGATTTCTGATGGAATAAGCGGAAATATTACTTCACAAAATGTACTTAGTGTTTTGGAGACATCCATGTTTCAGCAGAGCCTGATTATGACCAACAGGGGCCCCGGGCATTCATGAATTTGGGGGCCCCCATCTATGAAATTTGTTTTATTTTTCATAAAATTTTGACATAAAAAAGAACAACATTTGATATTGAGGGTCCTTTCGAGCAGTGGCGGTTCCAGGGGGGGGGTCACGGGGGTCATGACCCCCCCCAAATGGTCTTGGACTAAGGGGCCTAGATTACCCCCCCTTAAAAAAGAGGGCCCAAGTCGAGCTCGGACAAGGGCCCAAAATAGGGGCCTAGATTAACCATCTCCTGCCCGCCCCCCCTCCCCCAAAAAAAGAGGGCCCAAGTCGAGCTTGGACAAGGGACCAAAATTCAGAAAGGCCTTGATCATGTGCATACATACCACATTGTGCTGCTGAAAGAGAATTTCTCTTTAGAAGACCATTGGTCTTACTAGTTTATTTTATAATAATACTAAAGTATGCACACAATATTCTATGTGCTCAGACGTTCCTCCTTGGCAGAAAAATATGCTGCCGTTTTGTAAATATGTGCGCTAATCCATATCCATGGAGAGCAAAGGAAGGGGGAGTCACAACGAGCCTGATTAAGGTAAAGGTGGAAGGGGTAGTTGCCCCAAACCCATAATAAAAGAAAACTCAAAATCAAAAAATGGTTTATAGAAAAATGTGTGAATTGTGTGTGCGTAATTTATTACTTTCGTATTCGACCACCCCCCCTTTTCAAAAAGCCTTCCTCGTCTTGAAAAGCAGTCTAAGGAGCACCTATGTTTGTAAATAATTAATTTATGGAATCCAAATCTACCGTAACTGCTACAAGATCATAAAAATTATAGAGAAGGAAAGGGGGTGGGGTCACGAGGGAAGGGATCATACCTAAACAGGGCCGAATTACCCATTGAGTATGCTTCCGCGTATGGGCTATGGGCTCCTAGGCGGCCTGCGTCATAGCCTTATTATCGCTGGGCAAATTGGGACTTTGCCCAGGGCCCCCGGCTCGAAAGGGCCCCCCAATTTCAAATTTGTTCTGAAATACATTTTCATATCAAAATTTTATGAAAAATAAAACAAATTTCAAAGATGGGGGCCCTCAAATTCATCAATGCCCGGGGTCCCCATTGGTCATAATCAGGCTCTGGCCTGCGTTACAATTTAGAAGAATAAAATTATAATAAAACGTCATTAAAGCTATTTTAGTGTTAATATTTTTACAGCATTTGTAACTCCGAGAAAATAATTCTGATTAATTAGCTACTTTGTACACAATAAAAAATTTCCAGCATTGTTAGCCACTACACTTCTTAATTGAAATTTCAATGAATATGTGCTAGAAAGTTTGAAGCTGACTAATTAGCTTGAAGTTTTATGTGCACATTTCAGTGATGTCCTGCATTAGACAGATCATTGTGATATATTTTGAAATTCAATAGAGAATTTTTAGCACTGCGTCTACTCCAAAGGGCTATGGTAATCATAAGAAGGCTTTTAAATAAAAAAAAAACCTTCGTAACCCTATCATCACACTCCATGATTATAAGCTTTTAATTATGAAATTTGTTCCATAGAAGAAATTGTTTTTCCCCTTGAAAATATCTGGAAGCAAGCAGCTCTGTAAAATTTAAATATGGGCTGATACACTACACATTAGCGGCAAAAACCCTGTGTTCTGTAAAACATTTTTCTCTCCGAAAACTTTCTCTCCGATTCCTTTCAGTGTCCAAAAATATTCTAAGGGAAATCGCATTTTCAACTAAGCGCTAAGCAGGTGTTTTCCATTGTCGAAACACCAATCCATTAATTAGTTGTGGCATATCTTTTTAAGTTTAAAGATGGGTATAGTGAGGGGGTCAAGAACCATTATAAATTCTTAGTCATGCCTGTTCCTGGCATGAAAGCTATTAGTTTACCAGGGAGTTGCCGACACCCCCAAAAGCCATTTTTCAGTTCCATTATGTGTTTCACAAATGAACAGCATGTGGATTTGTTTTGGAAAAGCAAACACTTCTTGCATCTGTTTTCTGGTGTAGAACTCTCGTTGGGACTCCAGAGGTAGCAGACATAAACTATTGTTCCATTTTAAACCCAGACAAAATAAAAGGTTTAGTGTCGCCAATTTCGGTATTTCGGGTACAAGGAACTAAACTTGAAACATATGCGAAGATTGATTGGAAATATGAGTAGTCGCCGGAATTTTCATATGTGTCGGAGACAAAGCACAAACGGGACAAACAAGTCTGCATCTGCAAGACTCGAAAGTTGTAAGAAAACGCCAATCCGATGATTTAAAGTGAGCAGCTCCACCCGCAGTGGACAAGGAGAAAAGCGAAAAGGGGAAAAACCAATATAGCCCCCCCCTGCACTCAAGATCCGAAGAACTCCACACAGGTCTGTGGAGTGGAATATCCGGATGGGATGAGCAAATATTTTAAAAACCAGGAACATAGTGGACTATACTATAGAAGTGAAATAACTGATCGCTTACGTAACGAGATAACACAGGAAAGACTAAATGGAGAAAGATACGGTAAATACATATTTATATATATTATATTTTTATTTATTAAACATATAAAATTTCCTGCTTTGATTAATTTTTTTTAAATAAAAAATGTATATTTTATATTATAGTAATTTTTCAATGGCACAGAAAAACAAATGTTTTTAAAGTATTAATACGAGTCTGCTCCATATGCAAGACAATAGTTTATTATTAACTTAATTAAAAATAAAAATAATTTGATGAATATTTTAATTACATGAAGATAAATTATATTATGTGTAACTTTACAGTTTTAATTTTTTGAATAACTTTAAGATTTTTGAAAAGTAATTTTAAAGTAGGAGTTTCTAATTTTAAATTAAGAATTTTAAAATGTCTGTCAATAACGTTAATTGTCACTATCATTTGTGAGCTTGGATATGGAATAACGTTTAAAAGTCTAATATGTAAATCAATTAAATTAAATGGATTTTATCTGATAATACTTGATCAACAAATATCATTTGTCCTAAATGTATTCCAAAACATTCTCAATGGAATTAAAATGTTAACGCGTACTTGGAGCTTAATTACTTATTTTTCAATATTTATCTTTCTTCTGAAACTAATTTTTTTTCTCTGTGATGCGTGTTTATAAAAAAAATAATAATAATTCCTCACAAAGATTCTTAAGAAACATTCATGTTAAATATTTCTATATAGTTTAATGTTTGATATATCTTTGATACCAGCAATCAATTTTATTTATTTGTGGCTTTGTGCTTGTTGGTGTGGAAGGATGGGGGATTAATATGCTTCATGATTTGGAATAATAACAATTACCGTTATAAATTTTATGAGAAATTTTTCCTCTCGAAAAATATTTTCAAAAGTTTCGTGCAGGATGTCAAATTTAGCAGGATTTCAAAAGTTTCGTGCAGGAGTACTGCCGATAATTTGAAAAAAGGTAATAAAAAAAATATTGGATAAAATTAATAAAAATTAGGTTGTTTTGAGTGGTTACGGAAAAATCTATTTTGAGAAAAATTCATTTAGTAACATGGTTGTCTAGTTGAAACAGGTGTCATTGTCTTCTTTTTAAAATGCTTATTTAAAAAAATATCTAACTTTCAGATTTATGCTTATTCTCCTTGGGTGATTTAATTAACTTTTTGTAATATTACTTTTTTTATTACGGGGTGTCCAACTTGTGATTTTCCACAGTCATGGTAATTTATCACTGTTCAATTTTTAATCTTTTACCTTTATTTATTTTTATGTGTACAACATTTTTACTCTTTCCTTTTTCAAACAATTTTTTTATGTATATTCTGCAATTGATTTGAAACAATAACAGTGGCCGAGTGCTTAAGACCATTGAAAGTAGTAGATGGTTAAAGGCTAAAGTGTAGAGATCTAGGGTTCTGGGCTACCACGTTGCGGTCGATCTAACAGTCTAGAGTTTTGGGTGATTTTCTCCAGTTGTAACGTGATTATGCTCTAGAACGCCTTCAAAAGTCCACACCTAAAGCATAATCCCCTTTAGATACATAACTCTCGTGTAGCTTTGCCTTAATCAATAACCTAATCTTGTAGCAATAGCCATTATTGTAACAATAAACTCTAATTTTACTCTGAAAAGGTATTTGCAAAGACTTAGATACCAGGAGACCGGGATAGGCCAAACCGGGAGCTGGGCCCGGATCCAGGCCCTTGGTCTTAAGGGAAGCCTAGTCTCATTCTCCACTCAACCTGAATAAGTGATGATCCGAATAATTTTAATCGTCAAATGTTATTTCCAGATACATTCTCAGAAAATTATCTGAAATGAAAAGACGAAATTTCGATTAAAAATTAAGGGGATGGTGGACATTAAAAAGTTTTTTTTTAATTTAATAAGATAGGATTGTGAAATTTTGTATTTGAATATATTAAACTAAAAGCATTATAAACAACTGAAAAAAAAATTAAAAAATTTTTTAAAAATATTAGTAATTAATTAAAAATTAATTAATTTTTTAGTTTCGAAAAAATGCTCCATGCGTTTTAATTTTAACTTTTTTTTAGTAATTTTGTTTTATAATAGCATAAAAATATATTTAAAAAAAGTCTGTGAATCGGTTTTTGATTCGACCGAGTAGTTAATTTTTTAGAAATATTTTCATGGATATATACCAAACTTCCCCGAAATTTTTCATCTTTCGTAAATAAAAGTGAAATTTCATAATCGAAATTTTGACCATATTTAAAAAAGATACACAGATTTATTATAATATATGAGAAGAATGTTTGTAGTAAATTTTGTACACTTCCGACCAAAATTAAGTCTCATGGAGCATTTTGAAGGCAAGAAAATCACAAAAAAACTTGATTTGGAGAAAATACAGTTTAAAGTGTAATTTTCCATTTGCCTTTAATACTATCTCTACTGAATAATTTTATTTTTGATTTTACTTTAACAAAAGATATTTTAAAAATAATTTCATTCGAATATTAGCTTATTTTGTAAAACGTTCAATAAAAATTGTGACGTATTTATTTACGCGTTTGTTTGCATTTTTGTGGACATTTAACTATCTCTTTTAATTTTTTCAAACCCTAATGTCCCTTAAAAAATTGCCGTAGACGTACGCGGTTTTTTCTGCATGTTTCAGCTTTATCTGTAGAATATTAGTATGTAAAAAGAAAAAAAAACACATTTTTGATTGCCAATTTTGATGATTTGGGTGTCCACCATCCCCTTAATTTTATTATGGATTGTGCTTTTGTTGAATACATGTATCTGCAATGAATTCAATAAAAATCTCGCAGTTGGAGCCAGAGCCGAAGCTAGGGGCTGGCGTGCTGGCGAGGTTTGCTTCCCCCTCCCCCGGGATGCAAGCGGAAAAAGGGGCGCACGCTCAGCTAGAACACGAGAAGTTTAAATATAATTTTACTGTTTTTGTTTTTCATTTTTTAATAGCACTTTTGTAGGGGAGGATAGATAGAATCTTAAAAAAGTACAATGATTTAGGGTTGGGGGGGGTGAATAGTTATTAAGTTGTTCAAAGTGTACGGGGCCCAGTTGTAACGAATTTCATAGATGGGGGCCCATACTGGTCATAGATCGGGCCCTGCCTAGTTATCCGCCTCTTTGGGGCCTACATTTGCATAAGGGTCCAGGTCCAGGGCCTCAAGAAGTCTTCAGACGACCCTCGTCATTCGGAGTGACCTCCCCTAAACTGACAGTCTGGAGCCGCCCCTGCTTTCGAGCCGGGTGCCCAGGGTAAAGTCCCGATTTGCCCATGCGATAATAAGGCTTTGTCAGGCGCGTAGCCAGGAAAATTTTTCGGGGGGTATATGCGCCTGGAAATTTTTTTTGGGGGGATATCAACTTATATGTGTATAAATAGACGGAATTTCATTACTAATGCAAGAATTTTGGGGGGGGGATATATCCCGATATCCACCCCCCCCCCTGGCTACGCCCCTGGGCTCTGTGTTTCAGAGCAATGAAAAAATTCAGGGAAGAATCAAAGTATTTCGGCTTACATCAGCAAAAGTTCGGTAGACAGAAATTTAATGAACAGTAGATGTTGGTTTGGTGGATGAATGTTGGTAAGATGTCACGCAAATCGTATGAATACCAATTTAAAAAATCGTCTCCATAGTACATGCAGCCATGCTAAGGGGACAACTCAAAAATAGTTGCACAACTTTCAGCTTCATAGCTTGGTTTCCCAGGATAATTCACTCATACCATTGAACCGCATTTCAGTAAAATATTCGACTAAAATAGCGATGCTCGAACAATCCGAAGGAAAAATAACTTGTCCATGACCCAGTGATGTGTAAAAAGTAGGGTGCCTCGTTTTTCAACTTTTTTTTTTTTGGAACGAAATAATACCCAGCACCCAGCGAAAGTGCCCAATTCATCTGAACATTCAGATATATTTTTTTTAAAAATCAAATAATACACTGCTCATCAAAACAAAATGATAATGAGAAAAAATATGCTCAGTAAGTTAGTAATGGAACTAATGACAAATTCTGCTATATTTATATCAATTAAATACAAACGAACGCAGAATTACACTTTTGTGAATATGTTAGCGCCCCGAAAATATGCTAATTCGGTAACTGAAAATTTGATGCGCAGTGGAATTACGATCTGTAATTTTGCTTAACCCTTTAAGCGGTCAATTTTTTTACCGAAATGCTTCCAAAAAAGGCATATTTTGAAAGGCATATGATGAAATATTCCCGCTGTCTCGCTAGGAAGAAAAACCCGGATGCAAAGCATTTCAGTTACATTGACAAGCCACGCCATCTATTGAAAAATATTAATACTAAATAGTCTCTTCACAATAATGAAATATACGGGCAAATCAGAAAAGGAAAGGAGAAAATATCGATGCCCGTACGCTATACGGGCAAACCAGTTGAGGCCAATTTTGGGTAGCACGTACACTATACGAGCAAACCGCTTAAGGGGTTAAAGTGAATATGGTTTCTGAGATTGATCAGTATTCATTAGTTATGGCTGAAAGGCATTATTTAAGTGAAGGTGAAAAGTGTTGAATAATTGGCAGAATCGAGAGAGGTCAAACACAAACTGTGTTAATTATCGCTCAAAGTTTCATATTGTTGCGGAATTACTCTGCTACTCCTGGGGTTCATCGTTCTAAAGTCTAGTGGTGTAAAAAGTTCAAGTAAAAAGTCACTTGTCAGGATGGAACACAAACTTTATTTCTTCTAGAACTTCGTAGAACAATCAGCTGCACACAATTCACAAGCACAATCTAGCAGTAACGTGCTTTTAACAATCCGCTTGGATCAGAAGCTCTCACAAATGCTGTATTTCTCACACAAAATAAGTCACTTTTACAGGCAAAAATTCCGTGGAAATATTCAAGAGATATAGTACACTATCCCTTAAGACACAGCAATGAAGAATTTACACACAGCACTTTAAAAACAGCTTCACAAAGCAAGCTAAAACACAGCTTCTATAGCATTATCAGTTCACACAAAACAAGCGTACTCAGAGCTCTTCACACATTGAATGTTCAACTCGCAACTGACTTCGGGGCGATGCCCGCTTCTATAAATAGCCGACGCAGGAGGTACAAGAGGTTTCCAGAAAAGTCAATTTCTCGAGGGTTCTACATAAAGCGTGAATTTTGATTACGTCATAGAAGAGAAATGTTAGGTTATTATGCGTTTTTAATGCAGGAAAAACAACTTCCAGGCCCCATTGGGAAAATCGCGCCAAATGACCAAAAAGTCTCCAAGCTTGGCGACTTTTGGCGAAATATCGCCAAATTTGGCGCCAAAAATAAGTCCTCAAAAGTGAAGAGATCTAAGCTCTAGGACTAATATTTCTCGAGATTTCTAGAAGCCCATAGAAAAACATATGGGAAAGCGAAACCTCCGTATCTCCGGTTCTAATTGGCCGATTTTGATGCAACAAAAAGCAAAATTTATCTATTTGAAGCGTAGAATACGAATTTTAAACCATTTTAAGCCCCAGAGCAGCAGATTGCCCCGAAAATTCGTAACATTGCCCCCTTCCCAAGGACTGCACGTCCCGGGCAGTACAATCCCTAGTTAGGAGGTCACACAGGTACCTACACTGTATAACACTTAACAAGATCTTAACAACATAATTCAAGCAAGTAATCAATAGCACAATAAGCAAATACACATTAATAAATAAATAATCATCATAATAAATAATTACACTGTAATAAGTAATCAATGTAATAACAAATACACATTAATAAAATCCAATATATTACAAATATGTACACTAAACATGGCGTAAGTGGTGAGAGAAAGAAAGTTGAAGAAAGAGGAAGAGAAGAGAAAGACAGGAAAGGAATGAGAGGTGAAAGAAAAGAGGAATTACGCCATAGTGACCATAGTCTGAGCTAATTACAACCGCGGTAGATGGCTAGCCGATCGTAATGTACAACTCTTGGCTTCAAGTTTGGTGACTTACGAATCCGTACGATGACGTCATTCAGCCGGTTTAGGACTGTGTAAGGACCGTCCCACGGCGATTGCAGCTTGGGAGACAGGCCTTTCCGTCGAGTAGGATTCCATAGCCAAACTTTGTCACCTGCGTTGAACTCGTGTCCCGTAGCCTTCGTGTCGTAGCGAGTCTTCATCTTTTCCGTGTTCAGGTTGATCCGCTCCCGAGCAAAATGATGTACATCTTTTGCCGTGCCCGAAGGTTTTCCACGTACTCCTCTGGCGATGAAGGCGCATCTGGAGGGCGGCCGAACACTAGATCGGCGGGAAGACGAAGATCGCTGCCGAACAGCATCTGGGAAGGTGTGAAGCCGGTAGTCTCATGGACGGCACTCCTATAGGCCAGCAGGAACAGGGGGAGTTTCTTGTCCTAGTCCTCTTGATTCCTAGATACCAGGAGCGAGAGGTTGTTCAAAATTGTACGATTGAACCTCTCCACCATGCCGTCGGATTGTGGGTGTAAAGGCGTAGTCTGGGTTTTGTCGATTCCGAGAAGATGGCATAGTCCTTTAAAGACTGCAGAGGTAAAGTTCGTTCCTTGGTCGGAATGAAGTTGCAGAGGGGTTCCATATCTGGAAATCCATTCTTGCACCAGTACCTCTGCTACGGTCGTAGCTTCTTGATCGGGAATAGGAAACGCTTCGGGCCATTTAGAAAAGTAGTCAATGACAACTAGGATGTATTTGTTGCCATCCGAAGTTCGCGGAAGAGGTCCCAGGATGTCCAGGGCAATCCTCTCAAAAGGCGCTCCTACATTATAACGATGTAGTCTTCCACGGCTTCGTTTCTTCGGGCCTTTACGGGCGGCACAGGCGTCACAAGCTTGACACCACTTTTCGACGTCGCCTCGAGCCCTAACCCAGTAGAAGCGCTCGCGAACTTTCTGCAGGGTCTTCATCCCGCCGAAATGGCCTCCAGTGTAGCTATTATGAAGTTCTTCTAGAACCTTCGGAATCCTCGAACGAGGGAGTACTAACTGCCATCGGAGCATCTTGCCGTCGTCCGACTCCCATTTACGATACAGGACTCCATTCCTCAGGCGAAGCGAATCCCATAAAGCCCAGTACTGTTTTGTTGCTGGACTGTAAGATGATATTTCTTGCCAACTGGGCTTAGCGCTGGATTTTTCCATAAATTCCACAATAGGTTTGATGTCGCTGTCTGCTAATTGGTCCACCCGAACATTTTCGTCACTCCAGGGATCTTGAGATGGTGCCGGTGATGTAACTTGGCGGGAAACGGGATGTTTCAGATGGTAAATTTTCTCTGCCCTGGAGCAATAGCGACAACTGTCTATGCAGGGCCTTCTCGACAAAGCATCTGCATTTCCATGAGATGCCCCTTTCCGATGACGTACCTCGATGTCATATTCTTGTAATCGCTGTATCCACCTGGCTATTTGGCCCTCTGGATTCTTGAAATTTAGAAGCCAGGTTAAAGAGGCATGGTCCGTTCGGAGCAGGAACTTTCGGCCGTACAGGTAATGATGGAAGTGCTCCACGGCTTTAATGATAGCAAGAAGTTCCTTTCTCGTAACACAATAGTTACGTTCTGCCTTTGAAAGGCATTTGCTCCAGTAAGCAATGACGTGTTCTTGGCCATCTATCTCCTGGGACAAAACTGCTCCAACACTCTCCTTACTTGCGTCTGTGTCCAGGATAAATGGCTTGTCAGGGTGAGGATACGACAGGATCGGCGAAGATGTTAAAGCCGTCTTCAGTTCGTTGAATGCGTCCTCACATTCCTCAGTCCATAGAAATTTCTCTCCAGTCTCGGTCAATTTGTGAAGAGGTCTTGCAATTTGAGAAAAGCCCTTCACGAATTTTCGATAGTAAGTACACAGACCGAGAAAACTTCTTAAGTCGTGGATATTCTCGGGACGACTCCAGTTCTGGACTGCGGACGTCTTTTCGGGATCGGTTCGGACTCCGTGGGCGGATATTATGTGCCCGAGGTAACGTACTTCCCGACGGAACAAGTTGCACTTCAACGGACTTAGTTTCAAGTTTGCCTCTTTTAATTTCTGCAGTACCTTTCGAATGTTCTCAAGATGCTCTTCGAAAGTCCTTCCGACGATGATGATATCGTCCAAATAAACGAGACATGCTTCGTAGGAAAGTCCTCTCAACACTGTCTCCATTAGACGCTCGAATGTAGCCGGTGCGTTGCAGAGTCCAAAAGGCATAACTTTGAACTGCCACAATCCTTGTCCCGTGGTGAACGCAGTCTTTTCACGGTCATCGGGATGGATTTCTACTTGCCAGTAGCCACTCTTGAGATCCAGAGTGGAGAACCATTCGTTTCTCGATAAAGTGTCCAATGTGTCGTCTATCCTGGGAAGAGGGTAGCTGTCTTTCTTGGTAATGTCATTCAGACGTCTATAGTCAACGCAGAACCGGGTGGAACCATCTTTCTTTCGGACCAAAACAATCGGCGAGGCCCACGGACTAGTCGATGGCTCGATGACGTCATCACGCTGCATCTCCTCTAAAAGTCGGTTCACCTCTTCTTGCTTAGCAAACTGCAGCCGCCTAGGATGTTGCTTGATGGGAGAATGGCTGCTTGTGTCTATTCTATGCTGCGTTAACCTCGTACGGCCAAAGTCACCGGAAGTACGAGAGAAGACGTCTTCAAATTCAGCTATTACTTTCTCCGCAGCGCTTCTCTGTTCTGCCGTTAACTCCACGTCTTGTAATAATTCCTTCGTCAGGCACTCGGAAGATTTAGCTGTCGTTTGGTTGATGTTCTTATTAATGCAGGTAACAGGAGTGCATGTCGCCAACACTTCATTTTTCTTTATCACCTTCGACTTGTCCGTCACATTTACTATTCTAACTGGAATTTCCGTTCTCGACAAGTCCACAAGTGTTGCTCCCACAAGTACTCCTCTGACGGAATCACTATTGCTTGGGTGTTCGATTAATCCAAAGCGGAATTTATTGTTTTCTTTTACTGTTCCAGAAATTATTGAATCAGTTCTTGGAGGTAGAGTGATATCAGTCTGGGCTATTATTTGCTGAACAGGTAAAATAGTTTCATTTTTAATATCGAACGCAGCTATTTCTTCTGAGTCTGAACGAAGCTCATTATTCTTAAAGTCCAAGTTAAATTTGTGCGATTTTAAAAAGTCGAGTCCGAGAATAAAAGAGTCTGTAATATTGGCGACATATACCACATGGTCGTATCTGGCATTTCCAAACGTGATTTCTACTTGCGCTTTTCCGCCCACTTCGATCTTGTCACCTGTCACAGTCTGGAGGGTCAGCGAGGACGGAGTCCAGATAATCTTCAAATTTAATTTCTTGGCCAGATCCGTCCTTATGATGGTTACGTTCGCTCCAGTATCAATCACCATGTGGCATGGGGAACCATTAACGTATCCCTGTACGAAGAGTCCATTACTGCCACCATTTACTGATGAAATCTGCAAGACTTTTAGGTGGGGCTTTTGACTATATGGCAACCTCCGCCCCGCGAGATGGCCACCTCCTAGTTTCCCTCTTTCATGTTCTTAGATTTCTCTTGCTGGTCATAAGACTTTCGACCACAATGCTTTTGTACATGGCCTTCAACGCCACACTTCCAGCATTTCACTTTCTTTCGGCCATCTCTCGTTCTATCGGATCTTAATTTTCGTTCTATGAGATCTTCAATTCTCTTCAACCTGTTCTCGACGCTCTCTGTGTCTTTGTCAGCTGCCTCTTGGACCGTGACAGCTCTAACAGCATGCCGATCTTTCCTGACGGCCCGCTGAGCCGCTTCTAGCTTCATTGCGAAGACGAGAGCAGATTTCAAATCCTGATAATCCTCCAACATGAGTGCCTTTTGGGTTTCTGGATCACGGATGGCTTCAATAAAATGACGCACCGCCATTTCTTCTCGGACATTATCAAGGTGGTCCATGTAGGCTAGATGACACAGCCTATCTATGTCCGAAGCCAGCTCTTGAAGGGTCTCGCCAGATCTCTGCATCCTTGACTTAAGTTGGATTCTACTATATTCTTTCTGGCACTTCTCTCCGAATTTCATCTCCAAGGCACTGGCAAGGGCGTCAAAATCTCCTATCTTGGTCGCTCCGATAGTTTGCAATACATTAATTGCATCTCCGCTAAGGGAAGCGGCCAGTTGATTAGCTTTCTCGGACTCGCTCCAACCATTGGCTCTGGCGACGATCGAAAATTGGGTCTTGTAAGCTTCCCAGGGAGTCTTTCCGTCATAGGCAGTAAGTTTCACTGCTGGGCGGTTTGAAGATAACCTGATGTTTTCGGGTAACTTTCCCAGCTTTACGAGAGAGTCCAATTTCTCTTCAATTTTAGCTTCACATTCTTCACGCATTCTGCAAATATCCTGCTGTAATTCCTTAACATTCCCTTCAATTCTTTGTTCATATTTCGTCTGAGTTTCTTCTAAGAGAGAAACTCTTTTCTCCATTTCTTCTTGGCCCTGCTTAATTTCTTCTAAATTTTCTTGGGTTTTCTCTATCTTCTGCTCCAACTTTTCTTGATTTTTCTCTATTTTCTGCAACCCAGTTTTCATCTCTTCTTGTCCGGCTTCAATTTTCTTTTCTAAATCCGCCTTCATTTGTTCTTGTCCGGCTTTCATCTCGTCTTGTCCGGCTTTCATCTGTTCTTGTGCGGCTTTCATCTCGTCTTGTCCGGCTTTCATCTCGTATTGTCCGGCTTTCATTTCTTGCATCATATTCATGAGCTTTTGAAGTTCTTCCATTTTTTTGTCTAGTCAAAACCAAAAACTGGAAAATTAAAGTCCTTCTTTAGAACCCCGATTCTGACACCAAATGTTGCGGAATTACTCTGCTACTCCTGGGGTTCGTCGTTCTAAAGTCTAGTGGTGTAAAAAGTTCAAGTAAAAAGTCACTTGTCAGGATGGAACACAAACTTTATTTCTTCTAGAACTTCGTAGAACAATCAGCTGCACACAATTCACAAGCACAATCTAGCAGTAACGTGCTTTTAACAATCCGCTTGGATCAGAAGCTCTCACAAATGCTGTATTTCTCACACAAAATAAGTCACTTTTACAGGCAAAAATTCCGTGGAAATATTCAAGGGATATAGTACACTATCCCTTAAGACACAGCAATGAAGAATTTACACACAGCACTTTAAAAACAGCTTCACAAAGCAAGCTAAAACACAGCTTCTATAGCACTATCAGTTCACACAAAACAAGCGTACTCAGAGCTCTTCACACATTGAATGTTCAACTCGCAACTGACTTCGGGGCGATGCCCGCTTCTATAAATAGCCGACGCAGGAGGTACAAGAGGTTTCCAGAAAAGTCAATTTCTCGAGGGTTCTACATAAAGCGTGAATTTTGATTACGTCATAGAAGAGAAATGTTAGGTTATTATGCGTTTTTAATGCAGGAAAAACAACTTCCAGGCCCCATTGGGAAAATCGCGCCAAATGACCAAAAAGTCGCCAAGCTTGGCGACTTTTGGCGAAATATCGCCAAATTTGGCGCCAAAAATAAGTCCTCAAAAGTGAAGAGATCTAAGCTCTAGGACTAATATTTCTCGAGATTTCTAGAAGCCCATAGAAAAACATATGGGAAAGCGAAACCTCCGTATCTCCGGTTCTAATTGGCCGATTTTGATGCAACAAAAAGCAAAATTTATCTATTTGAAGCGTAGAATACGAATTTTAAACCATTTTAAGCCCCAGAGCAGCAGATTGCCCCGAAAATTCGTAACAATATTAAGAGTTTGGAGCCGATTTTTAAGCTCTGGATCAGTTGATAGATAGACAGCCTAGTCAAGGGCGACTAAGAGCAACAGCTGCATCCAAAGACCGCTTACTAGGCTCGTAGAAACTGTGAAGCGACTGCAAGAGATTTTGGTTAAACCTTCAGTGTCTACAGGAAATCAGAATAGTCCTTCTATCGCAGCAAGAAGACTTAGCGTAAATTGTATGCAAGAAAATTAATGGTTTGTGTGTCCCACTCACACTCCAGCTTTCAAAAAGCTCCGTTAAAACTGGTGCTGCCTTCGTGTTCAGCCAAGAAGACTGGGCCCAAGTATTGTTTACTGACGAGTCCAGTATAGTCTGAATACTGATTCTAGACGTGTTTTGATTTGGAGAGAGGAAGGAACACGCAACTTGCCTTCCTTTGCCCGTGAAATATCCCGTTTATGCAACGGGTTCTTGGTCTTTTGCATTTCATCGAACTGCCGTTCCGAGTTCTCTTCAAGCTTATCGACAGCACTACATCAAACCCCGGTCTTACATATGACTGCGAAGTGAAACGCTTCCAGTAGTGTCACATTCGTCAGAAACCATCAAACTTGCAGTCCGCCATCTTGTATACGGGAACTTGCGATACGATTGGCTGAGCTTAAGCGCCCAAAACCCGTAGTACCCTACCAAGGGAAAAATTTTATAAACATTTGTGATAAAGAACACAATTTCGTAGTTCGTCAGAGGTTTTCCTGCTGTTTGACACACATAAGTCGTAATGCGAACAAAGTTTTACTATATCGCATTACAGTGAAATGGCTAAGTAAATTTTTTGATTTAATTTGATCCCCCCCCTTTTTTTCCCTAAAAGTTCGCATTTAGTAGCAAAAGATAATTTACAACTTCTCGAACATAAATGTAGAATCAATTACATTTTTGGCTTATACATTCAACGCATAATTTCTTTGAATTTGAAACTCCTAGGCAACCGAAAGCTTGTTTGTTACATTGCGTCGGAAGTCAATGATTTTTATGAAAATCTAGAATTATTTTTGAAAAGGTGATAAAAACTTGCAGATTCTTCACTTGAAGAAATTTCGTGATGAAATTGGTGAGATTAACATCAGCAATTTTACCACTTTTATGACTTACTCGGAAACTTAATTTGAGAGTTCTTTTGTTTACTACAAAATAAATAAATTAATTAATTAAAAATTAAACCTTAGGTGAAGGACTTTTTGAGGGGTTCTAGCGCGTATTCACATATCGTCCGAAGCTCCATACAGTCAGATCGACAACTGCGCGTAGACCCGAACCCGGGACCTTCACACGTCGGTCATCTAACATTTTCAGTGCCTCATCCACACGGCCATGGTGGGGCCGATTCCACATTACAAACACACATAAGAACGCCGTGGTAGCCCAGTGGTTAAGACGTTGGGTTCAAAACAAGAAGGCTGTGGGTTCGATATTGACGGACCACTAAAGACCACCGTGTACATGGGATGTGCGTGCAGGTTAAACCCGTGGTTCCGAAAGTCCTCTCGGCGGTGGCTAGCAGTTTCCAAAGGGTGCCAATATTCAGAAGTCCCCCACCTTCTGATGAGGATGCAAACTGTGGTAGGTAACTCTGGGAAGTACGTATGTAGTTCTAAGCGAGACATTCAGTGACGTGAGCTGTCCTTTCTGGCAAACAAACAAACGCATATAAGATAGCATGTAATAATCATTGTCCAAATTTTATGTAAATAGTGGAGAGCAAGAGTTACCACCAATTTTTATCACTAAAATCATTGCCATTATTCTAGAGTTTCTGTTTTACTATCTTAAGTTTAACTTTAGTGCTGAACCGTTTCAATAGAATTCTACGTATTTGTAACTCGATGCAATTGATTAGATAGAAGGTATTTCGAACGGATATTTAATACTGCATGCTCATATTCACGAAATCTCTTAGATAAAGGAACCGAAACCTGGAATCAGGCTTTCTATTATGAATTCTCATGCAGGTCAATGTCCATGATGACAATGATAACAATAGTTCATTCTTTGTGTAATCAGCGTTTTAATGTAATGATACTAAGAAAATGGCGTATTTACGTAGCTTCCCACGAAGCATTTTGTATAGCAAGCAAATGCGTTTAATTTTTAGTTCTTTTATTTAACCACTCAAAGCTGTTCTTAAAAAAAAAAAATTTTTTTTTAAATGAACAAACCACTTCAAAAACTCGAGAATAGTGCAGAATGTTGAGTGTTCTTGATACAGAATGTTTTTTCACTAGATTATCATTTTCATTATTGCAAAAATCTGATTTATTAAATTAATGGGTTATTCAGATAAAAAAAAAGAATCTTATACGTAGAATTGTTCACTTCTACAGCGTATCTACGTATAAGTAGACCCATCTTTATTTTTGCAAAAACATTAGTCTTAGATGTATATTTACAGTTACAAAAATGGTCAAAATTAGATGCAAAATGAAGATATTGAGTTTTCAAGCGAAAAAAAAAAATTGTGAACAAATATACATACGTAGACGTTCCTCAGGTCCTTATATTATTTAGGGAAATCTTTCCCATACAAAAAAGCATTGCAAATGCAAAAAGTTCCAGTGGTACGATCAGTGCTCATAGATAAATTCGAATTAAGTTTTAACGTACAGTATAGGGATTGTACACAAACGGAGATGGGAACATATCACCCTTTCAGAAGAAGAACGAGCTTTTAAGAGTATGTACAATAGTAAAAATTTTGTTGTTCAAGTCATAGAAAAGTACATTATTTGTCTAATCAAACATTGAAAAAAAAAAGAAAAAACCTAAGATTAGCTATGAAATCAGCCATAAAAGCCTAAAGAGATTAAACCATTTTATTGTCCTTTATGTTTACAAAATGAGTCCAGTACATACAGAATAGGTGCATTGTGATGTTATTTATACTAAAAAACCACAACAGATATTTTTTCTCAGTATGACAATTAAAATCTGCCGATTCGAAACGTATGATTGTAACGCTGGAATTGTCTGTAAAAGTGAAACTGAAGAGGAATCTCAGTCCAGTGGGTTCACCAAACCGTTGGCTACTCGGACACTTGGCTGGGCAGGTGTCTGCTTGGCTCACTGATTGATCTCTTGGCGATAGATCCGGGATGTTGGTAGTCGTAAGGGAAGCTAGATCTTGCATCAGTGCTGTAGTCCTCACGTGCCAAGTCGAGAAGCTGAAATCAGAAAGAACTAAATAAATAAACAGATTTTTTTTTGATCGAGTTATGGGATGTAAAAAAATACAAAGATCACAATATATATTGAGACTGAAGTTACTCATGGAGAATTTGTATCTGCATATGCAAATACAATTCGTTTAATAGCCGAAGCCTGATAGTTTTGTTATATTGGTCTGATACGAAGTTATTGATGTCATGGTCTAGGGGTCTTCTAGATCGTGGACAGGGCCGCAGATGGGAGGGGACTAGAGAGGAGGGCAAGGAGACTCATCTTGAGTGGGGGGCTAAAATCTTGTACGATTCTAAAGAAAGGCGAGTTAAAATTAAGTTTTGTCCACGGGTGACGTAAACTCTAGTTGCGGCACTGATCGTGGATACTGTGTCATATGATATAGACTAGCTGAAGTACCCTTTTTTTTGACTGGGAAGAAGTAATCATTTTTCTAACTCACGTAATTGAAGTTCATTCGATCGAAGCAGAGTTTACAATAATGCCAAATTGTTTCACTTCTTGCGTTGACATTTGCATCAGAATATAAAGCACAAAGACAGTAAAATACTTACTCATTTAAAAAAAAATTCTGCTCTAATTTTTTTAAACAAAATTATTTTTATTTTACTCTTTTGTAATTTTAAGATGCCCAAAAAGTAATTAAAAAGCACGTCGTATTAGTAATTTAGAAATTATATTTTGAGAAATAAAGAGACTAGCATTTCAAACTCTACAAACAAAAAATACCTCCTCTGAAAAAAGAAAAAAAAAGTAACTTCTCTTTCGAGTGACTCTAGAATTGCTCACAAATTAAACGTGTAGGTATGTTCAGCAATACTTAGAAGTGCTAGATACATATGCCTTAAGAATGTACTTGTTGCAATCTTAATAAAACAGGTAAAAATATTTGCGACAGCTTGCCTTTCATCTGCTGATAGTAGTTTATAAAAATTTGAATTTCGATCTGAAGCAGTGTACATGTCGCAGTGATATTTCTAATGAAGTAAAATTCATGTGTAAAACGATTTCTTTATTTTCTATAATAGAGCGAATGTTGCTTTAAAGAAACAAAAAAAAATGACCTTCTAAATAGATCTTAGTGCAATGGCAAGGATATTCAAAAAATGAATTTAATCTTATCTTAAATGAGACTGAAGTTTTCTTTATAGAAACTTTACGTTTATTCTTCTAGTTTGAGAGTTGATAAGTGTAAACGTTATTCTTGTTAGACAAATCCATTTCGTATTTTTATAGACGGAGGAAAAGGATTCATTCTTAATTGAAATGAAATGTAGTGTAGTCGTTTTATATATTTCCACTGCAATTAATTTTTGTTTAGCACATCAGCCAGTTTGGACAGTAAGAAATATTGGAAAAATAGTCATATTTTCAAGTAACTGTTGTGTAAGTATTCAATATTTAATACGTATTAAGTAGTCAGAAAGAAAGCCTACTTTGTGCAGATTGTGAAACAAATTACTAAATGTAAACAACTTCAGTAAAACGTATTTTGAAGTCATTTTCATACCTGAGTAAAAATAAGGGGCCGGAATTAAAAAAATTCAAAAGTAACTTTTTCAACATAAATTATAAACTAATAACGACCTACTTTTCTCACTTGAACTGTTTAGTTGAAAGAAAAATGAATAAGAATTTAAAAATAACCAGTTTATGTACATTAAGAAGCGTTTGGAAGAATTGGAAGTGCCTTCCTGAATGTTCTGTTATGTTTCACTAAACATTCTCCAGTAGCTTTAATCATTTTCAATCACTCCATTCACCAAGTAAGCAAATAGCAGAGTAAATGGTGTTAAAATGGAAACGGAGGAAAAAATTCCATTATTTTTAAAATAAGGGACTGTCTAAATAACTTTCCCGAGAAATTATTTACATTGCTCAGTTATAAAATTGCTCAGTTATTTACATTTCCCCTATTCTTCTCTTTTATAACTTCCCGCAATGAAAAAATCCTTCTGAAATATATTATAAATTTTTGTAGATTAATGCAAACATTTCGTTGTTCTATTCAGTAGCGAAATAATTGAATCATTTTGCTGTACTTTATATAAAAGTTTCGCGAAGCTTTCTTCACTGTTTGATGTAAAATAGGAAATCATGTCATTTTTACTGAAAAGAGGGCTTTACTTCTACACACAGTCTCTGTACTTAAAAAAAAATAAATTTATATCATGTGTAAAGTGTCTAAACTTTCTATTTCACAAATTTGGATAACCCACACATAAAATGAATAAAAGATAAGTAAGGGAATTTTTACAAGTTAGGGAAAAAAAAGGAACACTTGCTTATACAGGAACAGAATCCAAACGCTTTCCTGTTTTTTAAAGTCTTCATTCGTGTGATTGAAATTTCCCAGTTACTTTTAATCAATTGATTGCACCTCTTATAAAATAAGAACATCCAAGAATACATTGAAAGTCTTTTGTTATTCCAAGAATACATTGAAAGTCTGTTCCTTCGAAAGACGAAGAGTATCCTAGAGCTTTCGAAAAGCCAATAGACACAAATGGTGTCAAAGGCTTTTCCCTTACAAAAGATTTCTTTACATGACTTACAGAGATTTAAAAAAAAATTACACCTATTTTTTTTTTTCGAAATTGCTAAAGCGTTGTACGAATATTAAATATTAAGTATTTTAATTTTTTAATATTGTTTAATAACTTTTATAGGTTTGCTATTCATGATTCACAGTTAAAATTAGACATTTTGGATTATTTAAAACAATTTTTGGCGTAATTTGTTTATTTTAATAGCTGTTTATAAATTTCATGTTTCTTTAAAAATGTTTTTTAGAACCATTTTAACTATTTCACCATAACAGAACTCACAAATTATGTGAATGATCAAATAAGATAGATAAATCTTGTATAATTCGTTAATCATAATTTTTGTTTTATCTGAAACAATTACTTTTTTCAAGCATTTTAAATAAACTATCAAAAAACCTACTGTATTAACCATTGCACAGATTATGGCTTCAAGAAAATTGTCATGTGTATTGAAGCATTATTCATCGAAATTTCTGCTCGTTAGTAGCATGAACGACCAGATAGGCATCTAAATTTCCTTAAATGTAATTTTGTGGAATGGATAGAACAATATACACAAATTGTAAAATATACATTATTGTTACTATTTGCATGTAAATATATACTATAAATTTACTTCTTTAAAAGATAAATAACTATTATTTGCATATATTTATATACAATAAATGTTAAACAAATTACCTAGGATATAACGGTATTTATCTTTCCAATCAGGCATATCCCCATCGTCTTTTTAGTCTATAGGTACAAATTCCATGCCTGCATCACAGAATTTGTACGGTACGTGCTAATTTTCTTTTGTCATAATTTTAAAATATTTAGTGAATTTTTATTTAAAAGCAGACGAGAGACAGAAATGCGCAGGGTAATATTAAATTGCATAGATTTCAACGCTTAAGTAAATTTCCAAGTATATCGCAACCTATCCTAATACATAGTTGCGCTGATCACTGACTCACTGACTCTGAACCATTTCAGGTTCGTACCACTCCAAAGCAAAACTTTTATCACCATTATTCCAGAAATATATATAAAAAAAAGTTATTCCTGAAAGTGTAATAAAGTACACATCGTTGAAGCATTGGCTCTACATTTTTCATGATATTGTAAAACGATATAGAAAAAAATCTAGGCTACTTCAAAAACCTGATAATCGATCTGTTCTCTGATTTGCAATTTTTTTGTTATTCCCAACATTCGAAAATTGCTATATTTGGGTAAAAAAGTTAACACCAGTTACAAATTCTACGTCATAGTCTGAATAGATTCGTAATTTTTGCGAATTATGAAAAAGTTCTACTCAAAAACTTATTACGTTGATATTGAAGTCATTTGCCACACTGAGTCACGAAATATATTATTCCACAAATTGTTCCGAAAAATCTGAATTAGTCTCCTAATGTTTTTCCATGTGAATCACTAAGGGACTGTAGTAATGATTTACGTAGGGGGAATCAATGTAAATTAAGCATCTTAAGGTTTTTCAGAAGCCATAATTCACTTTTAAAGATGTAATTTTGCCGAAACATGGTTCATAGATGTTAAATCGTGTAATGTAGTATTGACTACATTACATGGATTGTATTCGTATAATATAGGGAATCGTGACAAATGACTCATATAATCATGCAACCGTAAAAAAAAAAAATATTATAGCGTGAAGAATACCTAGCGCCCCGTTGTAACTGCTTCCACATTGGGCGTGATCATGTGGTACCGCTATACTTCTATTTTACAATATTCGCACACCATTTATCGCGTGGGCGAGTAGGAAGATAAAGAAAAACGATAAACACAAACACTTTGAAAGTGTTAAAAACAACATCATCGTGACAAGTAATTATTTTCAAGTCATCACATTAATTCCTAAAAAAATCGCAAGTCTTGGCGAAACTTAAAAAATTTCCTTTCCCGCTTTTCTGGTAATACTTCGAAAAGTAGATTCACAGTCGTGTGTTTTCTTCCTTCTTTTTCATCCTTCGAATCGAGCCTCGGAGAAAAAACCACTACCGGAGACGCAAAGAGAATTACAAACTTTTCGGGCTGTGAAAATTTCATTGTTTCTCTTTTTTGCAGTCTAGTTTGCTCTGGTAGAAGTGGTTGCAGAAATTACTCGAGCCCGGAGTCACACCGCGTTAAGAAGTTGCTTCGAAATCTGCAAATTGAACTTCAGTCGAAGTATTCATCGATGCAAAGTGTACGTGCGGGAGAGGGGGGTGATAAAAAATGAAGTTGCTAATAAAAATAGTGAAGTAATCGCTGATAAAATACTAGGTTTGTCTCTTCGAATGATATTTATCAGTTTTTTAGGGAGAGTGAAGTAGTGGGTGATTATTAAGAGGTTATGGGCAGATTGATTAAGAGAAATATATAATGCAGAATGAAAAATCGGATAAAAGAGCGACAAGAAAGACTATATAATGCTTAAATGCACAGAGGAAAAAAGGCTATAAAGAGTTCAACTCAATTAAGTCTGATTTTTGTGTTAACCCTTAGAGGTGCAACCCTTTCCCAATGCTGAAAAAAGGGCAGCCGTTGCCATCGCTCGACTTACCAGCAAGATGCCGGACGATCAGCTACCAGCAAGATGCTTACCAGCATTACCACTACCAGCAAGATGCCGGACGATCGAAAAGTTCATCGCGTGCCACAGATCTAGAGACCCGTTTTTGACGACAGATGGCTGTGTTGGCACATCGTCTCGCAACTATTTTTATAGAAATCAAATCTATTCTTCGTGACTGGCAGCAGTCAAAACGTTAGAGTTTGGTGTTCCCAGAGCTGGAACACTGCGCGTTAAAGGGTTAAGGTTCAAAAGTCATTCGATGCAGTTGAGTAAAGTCGTTAGTGAAAGTTTAAACGAGCACTTCTGAGATTTGAATGATATTTTTCAATTTCGACATGAAATTGACTAAAGCATAAGTCAAATTGCAAATGTGTATCATAAACAGTCGTTCATGGTATGCAGCTGCAATGCTGTTTGCCGAAACGACATTCTCATCTAGAAAAATTTACTCGACCAAATAATTAGCACTGATTTGACTCAAACATGCCAACAATACTCTGAACTGTTAAGGTAATAACAGTTATCATTTTATTCATTAAGGTAACGGTTATGATTTTTTTTAGATTACAGTTTCCGCATTAGTTAAAAATTTATTAAATGATACTTTCATAGTCAAATATATGCAAATGGACAAATTGATAAGAAAAAATGCTCATAAATATTCTTTTAATTATAATGAATAGAGTTCAAAACCTTCGAAAATTCATTTTGATTGTATTCTGATCATTAACTTTAAAGATGTTAAACAGAAATATTAAAAAAAAAGCCTTAAGAAAAATTATATTAAATTACAGCCCTCCTTGTATTGTAACAAGCAGCTTTCAACTGCGCATCTGAATATTTACACAATCCCCAAGCGATCTCGCAGAATTTTCATTGTAAAACAATGAAATTTTACATTTGGTGCAAAATAAAGTTCGGTATACATATCATGCGATTTTTACCAATTTGCTTCAAAAGACTTCAAACCATGTTTTTAAGTGAGCATTTTAATTTGCTTTTATACGCATTTAAATGCAAATTTAATTCAAGCACATAAACTTTATCCGTTATATATATAAGTTATCGGCCCCTTACTATACTCTTTATTGTCCTATAATAATAGTACATCTGAGTCAAATATCTCATGATCCCCAAGAATTAGCTAGTAAAATAAACATGGATGCTTGTCTACTGAACATTATCTTCCACCGCTTAAACTCCTCTGAAACCGTTAAGCTGTCCGTATATCTTCATTCTCTTGGCCTTTTAAGAAAAGTAATTCTGTTTAAGTCGATTTGCATTCATCTCCCCTTTCACTTAGGGTGGCTTCATCAAGAGAGTTACGAAAAGTTAAGGTTCTAATGTAATGCGGCTTTAATGTTCCGCTAACCTTGTCTGTTTTATTCAGAAAAATTCGCTGTTCCCTCTACTCAGATGTCTTTGCACTTCTGGGGGAACGAAACATAGCTCAATTCGATCTCTCTGGGTACAGTGAAAGATTTCTAAAATGGCTACTTTCATCTTCTTCGTTGCAGAAGTTAAAGTTCAGATTTTGACTCTTTAGTTGTCATGAATGAGTAATGTTTCAATTTATTTTGTAGTTAAATGCTCTGTGAATTTTCTCTTCTGGAGTTTGGCGTTTAGGCGATACATTTAGATTCAATAAAACGCTCTTTTAAACAGTTCCAGAGAGAAATTCCGTATTTTAAACTATAAGTTGGAAAAAAAACGATGTTGAAGCTTACAAAGTAATTATGAATGTATGAGTTTTAAACAAAATGTTTAAAACGATTATTTTAACACGAAGTATATTTTTAAAACGGAACGCAATGGGAAGAAAAGTCACAAGACTGAAACATTATTCCAAGGCAGAACTCCTTCAGGATCTTTAATCAGAATGGAAAAAAAAACCTCCCTATATCCTCCTTAGAAAGCCTTGCTAATTCCGTGCACAGACTCAGTAGCACAGTATTCAAAGCAAAAGAAATGCAACTACTTACTAAATATTTCTGTTTCGTTACATTAAGACAATTAATTTCTTTAAAGTTTAGAAAAACTGAATCGTTTCAAAACTTCTGCTTTCAACTTTTTAAAATTCACGCTTGGCATTTTTTAAATTAGCAGTTTTCACACATATTATTCATTGCGCATCGTGTAGGAGGACTAAAGCAACAAAACACTAATTTACATCATTAAGAAATTTTTCTTACATAAAAAGTTATGAGAGAAAAAAATATCGTATTCAGAATTTTACTTCAACAACTACAAAGACGTCAACATTCAGTATCAACGTCCACGAATAGAATTTGAAGAGACGTGAATTCATGTCATCTCGAGAAAATTTCGAAAAATCTGAAGAATCTTCCCAGGCCAAACTTGGCAAGTTTGCATCGGTTTCATATTATGAATGTAATTTTGCAGGTGACCCTGAGCGTGACACATGTTGAACTTAAAGAAAGTGGATTGAGGCGAATACATATAGGATTTTCCTAACTGTACAGAAAATTTATAATTTAAAAGTTATGCAATTTTAGTGCAAACGCGTTTTTTTTTTATGTTAGTTATAATGGGTACTAAGACAAGCCAAATTGTATATAGGAATATGCTGATTACGCACCATATATGTATTTCCTAATCCATGTAAATATGTATACTGATATTATATTTCCATCAGAAATGCTCAGCCAAGTATTCCGTGATAATTAAAAACACATTAAAACTTTTTAATTATTATTTAATTTCTAAATTTTCGGAACTGTAATTTACCATTTTACAAATTTTCTAATTCAAAAATTTAAACTAAATTAGAAAGATTTATGTATTGTTTTTACAAGATATGATAAATAGAAGAGCAAGCACAGTTGCACAAATAATGTGGCTACAAGAGTGAAAACTTAAAACCGGGAAACATAACATAATATTTAGCAAGCAACTGCATCAACAGTGAACGCGAATTAGCTAAAACAGTTCATGATAATTGAATTACAAAGTCACATAATATTTAAACTACAAAATGCACCATTATATTAAGCATATAAATTACCTGTCTAAAATCTCGTATAATAATTCACGCAAACATCACTGATTTTAATCAAAATGTTGAGTTACTTTCTATTTTTCAAATAAAATTTTAGTATACGGATGCATTATGACGCATTCTTGTTACCATTAATAACGCAAAAGAGCTACACCCGTAGCGTAATTTGAAGACCTCGCGTAGTTTTTGTTATCAGAGTTATTAAATGAAATAACTCAACTTTTTGTGGCTTTTAAACAGCGACAGCCATTTTTGGGTTGAACATAAGACTCACAACTGAATGCAAGAAAGAAAATATTCCTGCATTTTTGACTGAGATCCGTGCAACTCTGAGGAGAAAAAGTGGCTGAAATCAAAATTAAAAGCGGCCAGAAATGGCTAACAATGTTTTCAAGCAGACACCAAAATAAATTATTCATTGGCGTTAACTTCTAAGGGCTTGTGCTGCTGAAATATGCTTGTTTACAAGTGTTTTCTGAGTTGGTTGGTTGGTTGGTTAGTTGGTTTGGGGACATGTTTTCTGAGTCATTTGGAATTTCACTTCCGATTTACAAAATACTTCGGTATTGCCAGTTGGCCATGATCTAGCCCCAAAGTGACTAAAATGGTAAATATAGCCACAAAAATGACCAGATCTAGCCACAAAGGGGCTAAATCAGCAAAACTGATTGAGATATAAGAGGTCAAGTACTTTTGAAATGGTAAAAAATCGATTTATTAAATATTGTTTAGTATAAAAATAATTTATCAGAACCATTTTAAAACAAATCCCATGAAACTATTCAAATATGTGGTGAATTTATGAGAAAAATAGTTGAGATCGTATGAAATTATCAACATCATATTGATTTTCCCACAATGGTATTATTTCACGCATAATATTGCACGCATAAGAACTCGTTGATGATTGGCTAGAATTTTATGAAAGTTTAATTGTTTTGGCATAACATATACGTGCCCAACATGACCTACTATTAACCGTGTAACATTATCATTTTATTTTTCAAAAAATCCAAAAAAATGTGAAAATTTTCGCAGTTATTCTTTTATTTGTTTGTAACGCATGCGTATAACGTATGCCTAAAGCGTATAACGTATTCATAACGAAAGTTAATGTTGTACATATGTTGCATGAAATCGCGCGCGGAAGCTTCTGCAGAGTCACAAAATGACTGCAACTACTATTTTATTTATTAAAAAAATAATTTAATGTGTATAGATTATTCAAGAGCCGAAAAACACCTATAAAATCTTTCTAAAATACTGCTGAAATTTTCAAATTTATTACTTTTAGAGCTATCGCAAATCAAATGAAGGTCATTTTTCGTAAGATACGTTCATTGCTCAGAGGTACTTGACCTCATAAGACATTGAAAAATTCATTCAAAAGTCAAAGGGAATAACTCTAGGACATCTAGATCAACAAAAATCGGTTAATAACGGAGAAAATGCATTACATTTACTCTGGTGTCCAAAGTTAAGGTTACAGACACAAAATCTGTAAGGTAACTGAAGAAATATCCACACTGTTAATAGAAGTAGTGCAACATTTGACCATAAAATGGGACAAAACTAGCTGCAACCTTCCTTTGGAGAAAGGTTTTAGCATGATTTGGATGCATTCATAAGCATAAGCACCAAATTATGGTACAAATGCTCTCCATAGAAAAGTTACTGCTAGTTTAGCACAATTATATGGTGAAAGGTTGAACTACTTCTATGTTCAGTTTATTGTAACAAATTTAGCAAAGAAATAGACGTATTATTATGGGAGAAAGTATAGAGAAACAATTAAAAATAAAAGTGAATCGTTTGTTACTATACAAATTATACCAAAAACGCTCCAGTCAAGATGACATCCTCTAAATAATACAGGGTGAATCTAAACTCTTGGGCAAAACTTTAAGGGGTGATAGGGCACAAAATAAGGAATCAGAATCACATAGTAATGTGGGGTAGAAAACGCAGTTTTCACTTACCCGGTAATAATCACTTTCTGAAAAGTATTGAAGTGTTCGTCTAATTTCTTAACCAAGTTTCATAAACAATAGGCTCGTCTCCAAAAATTTCATCCGTGAAATAAAATAGAATTTTTAAACTATGAATTTTAGTCTTCTCTTTTCGGAGAAAAATACGTTAGTTACTGACGAACAAGGGTCGGAAAATGCACTGTTGTTTCAGCACTTTTTCCAAAGTGATTATTAACAGTTACATGAAGACGATGTTGCCGACCCCACATTGCTATGTGATTCTGATTCCTTATTATGTACTCTATCACCTCTTAAGTTTTTTCCAAGAGTTTGGATTCACCCTGTATACACCCTCCTTAGCACTATGACGTCTTGTGAGGTATGTATAGCAGGGGCCAGTTGCCATACTTTGTATTAGATAGACATTCCAAGAGATATAAAAAATCATGATTCGACTATTTTTGATATAACCTGTATATTAACTAACAATGCACATTTTTTCAATGTTATGTTGCTACGTGCTTCCTCCCATTAGCATGTATCTGCGTGCTGAATTTTGTTACAGGAAAGAGAGTATTTTTTTAGTTACAGGTGGATGGACATTAGTGTATCTTTGCAATAATGTCGGTATGAATGTTCCCTATCGTTCACTAACTGTGAAGTGAAAAATAAAGTCTCGAAACAGTTTTTTGGTTGTTTTCTCGAAACGAAAGTTAATGGTTCTATTTCCTTTTCCACTTCTGACAAGCAGTCACAGCTACTCCAAACACCGACAAATTTTATTCTTCGTTTCAGTTACGTACTTTTATGTTTATTGAAACAAAAAAGTACGATGTGAATGATGTAACTATCGCACGAAAATCATGGATCAGTATTTAAGGATAGGAATCATCCGCGGGGCTAAAGCTTTTAAGACGGTCTCAAAAATTCTGACGCCAGAGGGCTCTGATGAATGTGGGGGGCTAACGAAAGTGCGCATGTGCGGCTCCAGATGATCTGTCGTCAATACCACAAATAAAGGAATTAGTGGAAAGGACTTAATATAATAATGGGTCGTTCGGAAAGTAACGTCGTTTTTTCGTTTGTCAATATTTTGCCTAGATAAAACTATTGAAGATAATAATACGAAATTCGGCACGTAGGTGCTAGATTGGAAAGCATTTTCCAAAAATCGTAACTTATGGGGGATAGGTGGCCAAAACATTCTTTTCACATATCCTGCGTGATTTCAAAGAAGATAAGAGATATCCATAAAATTCTTGCTGTAGAATACAGCCCTCACGAATGCCTAAAAATCGATTTCAGAATATTTCGAATATGATTCTTCATGGAGAGTAGATGTGAAAAAAGGGAGAGGGTGTCCATTTTTTTTTAAAGAAAAAAAGTAATTTATAAAATTATCTCTTTAAAATTTAGCAACTACGGGTCCTATGCCTAGGCACAGCTTGTTTGTAAATCAATACTTGTTGAAAATTTATTTGAGTTCTGTGTAAGAAAACGACATTACCTTCCAATCAACCCAATACATGTGAAGGAAATGAAATTAAAGCAGCTAGAACTCCATGAAAATACCGAGTATTTTGAAACAGTAGTAAGTTATGGTTCTATTAACGCATTTTAATTTACCGATCGTAAGAACTATAGAAAATGATTCAGTAACGTTTGATTGTTGATTTTAGCAGCTTAAGTGGCAACAGTGGATTCCATTTCTATGAAAAATCTCAATAAGGATCTCGATAATCTCAATAATTTCTATGAAAAATCTCATTATAAAAATGGAATATGAAATTCGTTATTCATTTTGACAAAAATAAATTGATTGAGTGTAATTTTCTTTGATATAAATAAGAATTATTTTATTGCCATAAGATTACTTTTCACATTCGCAGATTGTAAAACAGCCGCACTTGTGTTAGTCTCACACTCCATTATAATGAGAGTCCCTTGGAGTAGAATTTTTTAGAGCGAATTTTTACTATGGAGATACCTGTCTAAGTATTAATCCAAGGTTGAAATTTATTTAGAATGAAAACTCCCTAGCCTATTTCCAATACATATATTTCGTTTATTTACTTATTTTCAAATTCCAAAATCGTGTGCTTCCTTTAACCCTTTAACGCGGTGTTCCCGCTCTGGGAACACCAAACTCTAACGTTTTGACTGTTGCCAGTCACGAAGAATATATTTGATTTCTATAAAAATAGGTGCGGGTGACATAGCTCCACGAGAATCCTTTACTTTTTAACACGTCATTTCCCGTAAAAAAATGGTCACGATTATTTTTAACAGCATTGACATCTGCTGAAAAATGGAAGAATGCAAGAACAGCTGGATACGTTGCCTAATGCTGAAAAAAGGGTGGCCGTTGCCATCGCTCGACTTAACTACCAGCAAGATGAAGGACGATCGAAACGTTCATCGCGTGCCACAGATCTAGAGACCCTTTTTTGACGACAGCTCACAGCCAGCTGCGTCAAAAAAAGAGTCTCTAGATCTGTGGCACGCGATGAATGTTTCGATCGTCCTCCATCTTGCTGGTAGTTAAGTCGAGCGATGGCAACGGCTTCCCTTTTTTTCAGCATTGGGAAAGGATTGCGCCTCAAAGGGTTAATTTCAAACCAATTCATTGAATATATTTTAGCTCAAGGAATAACATATCCTGCTTTGTTTGGTAACTTTCACTCCAGAAAATGTAAGAGTTTTTTAAAAACTTCAAATTAAATGTATATTTTCCATCCCATATCTTAATTTCAATACACTTTGCTCTTGTTCCTTGTATAAAATGCATCGTGCATTATTAGACAATCGTGAATAACGAAAAAAGGATAAATATCGAAATAACGTTATGCAGTCAACCACACGCTCATGGCCGAAATATACAGAGAGATTGGCAGTTGGAATAAAGTGCTGCCAACTTCTCTAAACAAAATGTCTGATTTTTTCCCATCCTATCCAGAGCACTTCATTTGCTTCTTACGCATACCGCAGGCGAGTACTTCCAGTGTAGTTTCATATTCATTTATTTAAATTGTGTTCTCTTTTTGTCAGCTCCCTTAAATTTAGTTTTCCCTCTTACATGCTTTTTCGCTTAATATCCACGAAAATTATTCCAGGATGGGAATATCAAAAAGTTAACGCTTTTCTCCTTTTAGACATCACTTACAATTTTGTAGCATAAAAAGTTTTCTAAATTCTTTTAAAGAGGGTGAGGGGGTGGATTGTTGAGTTTTCTTCCGCGACACAGGCAGGTGTGCCTTCGTAAAGTAATCGCGAATTTAATTCAGTGCGTCAGTAGGTGATGTTCATATAAATTTATACGTTTTGCGTTAGGATGTGGTTTAGGTATTTTTCTTTTTATCTACACTCGCTAAAACTGAAACGAAAAGACTTTGCATACTATTTGAATGAAATTTTCGTCAACACTTTAGAAATATTAAACAAGGAAATTTACAGGGAAAGGGCTGAGCCATAAGTTAAAAAATAAGAGTGTATTGAAAGTTTTTGTGTTCAACTATCTTGTGGTTTGAGAAACTAAAACAGATAAGTGTAGAAAAACTTCCTAATTTGATTTCGAATTTTGTAAGCTGTGGATCACGTTTTGGAAGTAAATGTCAGGGCTTACTTAGTTTTAGAACACGAGGTCTGAAATATATTAGAGTATGCCTCTTATGATATGTCTTTAGGAGACACAACGAAAGAAATAAAACTTTTATTTATTTTAAGTACGGCTTTCAGGAATACATAAAACAAGCATTTTGTTTACTTTATAGTTTGTAACGTAACGTACACGTGAAAAGTCAACGCTTAGGAAAGTTAGTTATTGAATACTAATGACAGCATTACAAAAAACAATAAAAAGAGCATTTTCTAGGCAGGTTTCTAGTCTGTTTTACTGCAATACTCTATCTTTTTTTTCAATTATGCATTTTTATAAAGCTGTCGCTTATAATTCTTCAAAATTCATCACGATTCATCAAAGGCATAGTTTTTTTCTGTGGGCTTTCCATTTTGGAAAGGTTATTAACGGTTATTAAAACATTAAAAAGTTATTTAAAGCTACGAGAAATTAAGAGTAAAAAAATCTCCTAGATTCTATTTTTAGTTACATTCTTAGATTTAAGTGAAAAAGTTTTCCCTTCAGAATATATTTTACATTTTATATCAGGTGTAGTTTTAGTAGATCTTCAGAATAAAAATTGCATTAGTAAATGAAATTATATATATATGTGTGTGTGTGTGTGTGTGCGCGCGCGCGCGCGCTTTAAAATTCGCATTGAAGGCACGATTTAAAAAATGTCTACATCGCAATTAATTTAGATTAATCATAATATGATTAAAAATATTCGGTACAGCATGTTTATTAACTTATCCTAATTTTCAGATTACTTGCTTAAAAATAACTTTATCTACGTTAAGATATTAATAGGATTTAAAAAATAAATACTCTCTATTTTTATTCCATTTTTAATTTACCTGAACTAAATAGTAACACTGAAAACGGATTAATTTATGATAGAAAGTGACATACGCATTACATTCCTAAAGATTAATATTTATCTTACTTGTTCCATTTAGTTGAATGTAGTCTTAACCATTGAGAATTAATTCATTTCAATGGTAGTATTTTTATTTATGAAAAGAATAGTTCCAATTGGTTCTGTTTGGAATTCCAGAATCTTTAGGGATGATTTAAACTAAGAGGCTTATCTGGTGATCGTACGCTGTGATAAGAAACTGAACACAATATAGATTTTAGGAGAGAAATAAATAGTTTATCGGGATCTATGGCACTTATAGGCCTTCATCTCAGTTGTTCCCAAATCAAATTCATATTTTACATTTTTTTTTTCAAATTACAGTTTACACTGTCGTGGAGTACAGTTAAGGGCCTGTACTCTACGCCAATCGCCTAAGCGTGCGGTCGTGGGTTCGATTCCCACTGATACCCTGGTTGTTTCGAATCGCCTTTGTCTTTGATAGTAAAAACTTTCTTTGTGCTGCCCTCTTTAATCGACGAGGATTTATATGCGCGTCTTTGTAAGAAAACACGAAACCATTTTAAATCCGAAAATAAATATTCCAAATACAAAATCAACAACAACGAGATAAATTTGTTATTACATTATTAAAACATGCAGAACTAAAAGTTGAGCTAGAAGAAATGTAAAGGTGAACGTCGTTATCTGGAAATATTCGGAGATCCTTAAATGAAAAGTTTGTATCAAAGGAGAAAGCTTTCTAAGCAAAAGTAAGCAATGAACGGGTTCTAATTGATCTCTCGTTAAAAAGCTCTCTCTGTCAATACAGTAAGCAGGACCTTTTTTTGCGTCTAGTCTAATGAAAGAGAGCAAAAGACAAACAAGATGTCAAAGTTTGCCATTATCAAGTGCAACAAAAAGTAATAGTCTGAATACGTGCTGTTAATATCTCAAAGGATTATGCATCCATTTTCAGGTAAGTGAATTCACGTGTGTTTGGGAAGTGTATTAAGATGTTGGGTTGCAATATTGCAGGAATATTTGGGCGTCGGAGTACATATTAGGCACTAGACAAATATTTGAAATATAGTTCAATTTTTTTCATAGAATCTTCTTAAATTCTATAAACTTCTCTAATTTGTTTTAAGCTATAGTAAGTTTTGTCATTCTTAATAGCTAACTAGATGAAATAAAAAATATATTGATATAAAAATATAGTATCTTAGTGAACTCTTTATTCAAAATATATTACGTGTTTTATTTAATTCTATATTAGTTGAGTTTTTCTCAGAATTCAGTTAACAGGTAACTTTCTTCAAAATCATCTTTTTGAAGTCCAATCAGTTTTACTTATCAGTATTGTGATTTTAATGTTTTTATTTGTAACTATCACTATTAACTATCACTATTTTAAGGCTTTGCAGTTTGTTACTTTCAACATTTAAAACAAAAGTATTTTATTCAGCCTTAAAGTTCGTGTTTCAAATTGTAATAATAATAATAATCTATTATATAAATGTGAAAGTTTGTCTGTTTGTTTGTTTGTTCGTCCGGGAACTCCTCCCACACCGTCAGACCGATCGGCTTCAAATTTTGCACATACACGTGAAACGACATAGAATAGGCCGTAGGCTACTTTAAAATTCTGAAAATCCACCTGTTCCCTAATTTTTAACGATTTTTCGCAATTTTCAGGGCAGAAAGCTACTCAAATGTCCGATTTCAGCAAATTCGTGAGCATGCGCCGAGACGGTTGGTCGCAGACCTACCGAATTTTGCATACGGCTTCACTAGGACAGATCCTAACACGCCTCGGAGCAATGTTTTTGAAATTCGAATTAGAAAATGTTTTATTTTATGTTTTGTCCGATTTTTGGCGATTTTTTTCGCTTAATACGTAATAACGCCAGTAATTACACTCGCAACAAAACGATATTTACATCATCGGATAGAGGAAAAAATTTGCTTTTCAAAACTGTTTGTTCGGACTGTGTAACATAATTTGCAGATTTTTGGGGATTTTTCAAATAAAATTAAATTTCACGCTGACTTTCGTAAAATATTTTTAAAACTGCTGCATCTTGAATTCTATCCGTCATAACTTTTTTATATTTTGTCAAATGACGGAGCATACATTTCGCCCTCTTTTAAAAGAGAAACCAAAGGAAAATATTAATTAGGAGATTTATTACGAATTTTTATGTAAAGAAGGATTTTTATTTCAAAAGCAGATGCTTAAAAACGTCGGTATGTTATCTTGCGGTTTGGTTGTCTTGGAGACAGTAACAATGATTAAAGTTGCCAGTTGGAAAAAAATAAACAAAATTACTTTAAAATAACTGTGTTTTCGCATGTTGAATGTTGTGCGTGATTTTGATGTCATGAGTTTAAAACCCCTTTCGAAACTCAATCAGAATAACGAACTCACAAGCAAAACATACGCCACGCAGGAAATAATTCTATATTTTAAAGTAATTAAAAAACTTTGTAAAAAACACACATAAGAAGTAAAAGGAAAAAGGATACGCGTTTCGTTCAAAAATTGTTTTGAACTTCTTCAGTCCAAGCCCTTCGACGTTAAGAACACAGGGAACTGAAAAGAGAAAAAAACAAGCAAGATGTTGCCACAAGGGGCAAAGAAAAGTCGAACAAAACCACGGAGAGGGGAGAAAAAAATTAAAAAAGGGGATAGAAAGGAAAGGAAAGAAGCACAAAAAATACAGAAATAAAAAAGGAATAAAGAAAAATAATAAAAAAGGGAACACACAAGTACAAACACACACACAAAAAAGAGAAAACAGAACAAACAAACAAAAAACAAATAGCACACGTTTTTTTTTTTTTTAAAACCACGAACAGGACAGCACAATAAATAGAAATATAAATAAATATATATATATATATATATATATATATATATATATATATATATTTTTTTTAAATTTAATTTTTTTTTTAAATAAAAACGAAAAAGAAAGACAGTAACACACGTACATACACATTAAAGAAACAGGGAAAAAAAAAAAAAAGGGGGGGGGTAGACGAAGAAAGTGAAAAGAACCTTACAACAGCAACTTCCAAGCAGAATGAACGAAAGGAACGGAAGAACCATCGTTCACAAGACGATCTAAGTGCTGGGTAATGGAAAAACCTTCCAAAAAATCCAGATGGGACATAAAAAAAAAAAAAAAAAAAAAAAAAAAAAAAAACGTGTGCTATTTGTTTTTTGTTTGTTTGTTCTGTTTTCTCTTTTTTGTGTGTGTGTTTGTACTTGTGTGTTCCCTTTTTTATTATTTTTCTTTATTCCTTTTTTATTTCTGTATTTTTTGTGCTTCTTTCCTTTCCTTTCTATCCCCTTTTTTAATTTTTTTCTCCCCTCTCCGTGGTTTTGTTCGACTTTTCTTTGCCCCTTGTGGCAACATCTTGCTTGTTTTTTTCTCTTTTCAGTTCCCTGTGTTCTTTACGTCGAAGGGCTTGGACTGAAGAAGTTCAAAACAATTTTTGAACGAAACGCGTATCCTTTTTCCTTTTACTTCTTATGTGTGTTTTTTACAAAGTTTTTTAATTACTTTATCGTTTAACACCAGTATTTTGAGTGTTTTTTCAATTCTATATTTTATTTAACGTTGTCAGAAAAAGAATTGAATGCTGTTTCTTCACCAGTGAATTATCCAGCATTATTTTCATTTTCAATTGAGATTTTAAACGGGACACGTTTTCGAATCGCAGGAAATATATTGCGGTGTTAAACAGGACCTGATTATGACCAACAGGGGCCCCCGGGCATTGATGAATTTGGGAGCCCCCCATCTATGAAATTTGTTTTATTTTTCATAAAATTTTGTTATAAAAAAAGAACAACATTTGAAATTGGGGGCCATTTCGAGCCGGGGCTCTGGGCAAAGTCCCGATTTGCGTGAAATAAGTAAATTCGACTACCCTGGTCAGAACGTGACGTCATAGATTAAACGTTGTCGGAAGAATTTTCGCCTTCAGAAAGCGCTTTCAGTTTCCGATTGTGTAAAATAGTGATCATGTGACATACCATCTATATCCTGGCGATCTATAACATAAATGAAATGACTTCATTTTGATGTCACGAGTTTATAAATGCATTAGAAATCTTAATTAGCTCAAGCTTTGACAAACAATAACACCACGAGCTAACTAATAAATTTCCACCAGATGCTGTAGAAAAGTAAAACAACGTTAGGTTTTTTTTTTTTCCTTTTTCTTCTTCTTTCAGTAATTTATGTTAGACATTGCAACTGAGAATGACGCGAATTTGACGTCATGAGATTAAAAATGAGTTAGGCGAAAATCTTAATTTTATTTACACGTTCTCCAAAGTAATATTTTAAAACTAACTTATACATGTGGCAACATCTAAATTTCTCATTTTAAAATATAAAATTAACAGCAGCTCGATATATTCTTAACATTTTATTTTTCTCTTATCATGCCGTTCACTTTTGTTTTAACGTTTCAACAGATAAAAAGATACTTAAATGCAAGTTTTTCTTTGAATTTTTGTAATTAGAATTTCATCTTATTTTTACTGAATCTTTTTTAAGGCGCAAAATCAAAAGTGTAACCTAATATTCTATTCTGTGAGTGTTTCAAATTTAATTATATCTTCGAAAAAGCATCGTGTACTGGCCTCCGGTGAAAATTCAAGATATGAATAAGCATCTGTTATGACACCATGTTTCCAAAAAACGCCACAGCAAAGGGAAGGACTTTTAGCGACTAAAGCAGACCAATTAGTTTCCGATTTTTTTCGTATTTCACAACTATCGAAAATTCGGTTTAGTTTCAAAATTTTAGTTTCTTAAATTCAGTTGCTTTAATCAAGTGAAGACTGGCTTTTTAAGATTATGCTTCAAAAAAAAGCGAAAATCAATTGGGAAATATTCTTCTGAAACGAAACGGAAGCGATTAGCTAGGGCAAGTGAGAGTGTAGAACAGACAGAAGCACGCCTAGAGGATGACCGAACGAGGGCCTCTACATTCAGGGCAAGTGAGAGTGCAGAACAGACAGAAGCACGCCTAGATGATGCCCGAACGAGGGCATCTACATCCAGGACAAGTGAGAGTGTAGAGCAGACGGAAGCACGCCTAGATGATGCCCGAACGAGGGCATCTACATCCAGGACAAGTGAGAGTGTGGAGCAGACGGAAGCACGCCTAGATGATGCCCGAAAGAGGGCATCTACATCCAGGGCAAGTGAGAGTGCAGAACAGACAGAAGCACGCCTAGATGATGCCCGAACGAGGGCCTCTACTTCCAGGGCAAGTGAGAGTGCAGAACAGACAAAAGCATGTCTAGATGATGCCCGAACGAGGGCCTCCTCTTCTAGACAGCGTACTTTTCAAAATCTGAAAAAAGAAGCATTTGTATACAGTTCTGAAATTAATTATCACGAACACCCAACTTTATTGATTGGAAAAATGGATCAGGTGTGTATCTATTGTCGAAAGATGAGCGATAAAAGAGAAAGAAAGATGAGCGAAAGATGAGCGATAAAATGACAAAGTTAATTAATATCGTTTTAATATGGCAATAATGAAACTAAAAAAATAAGGGGGTTCAGGGGCTACCCCTGACGAGGCTCGAACAGCCGAGTTTTTTTATTGTACAATATATATTCAAAAGTATTCACAATTTTCATAGTATTAAGTCTAACCTCATAAATATGTAGGTATTATTCAGTAGCAAAAGCTGAGTTTGAACAATTTATAAATTTTGTGTGGCAATGTCAAAAATATATTCACTATTTGCATAGCGTTAAGTCTAACTTCATAAGTATTTATGATTTTGTTTCTACAGCTGTGTTTGAATAAATTAAATGATAATTCAGAATTATGTCATAATAAACAAACTAATTTTTAAATCCCGCTTATCTCAGAGAAAGAAATGTATATAAATTCCTAAACAAAATGTATGAATTAGCGAGCAGTATCACCAGTAGATAAAGTTTGAAATTATATAAAAATTATCAAACAGTGAATAGAAAAGTTACAATATAAATAAAGTATATCTACGAAGTTAAATTTTAAATTTCCAAAAAGAAAATATTTCAGAGATGTTTAAACACTGGCGGTTTACATGCACTTATAATAAGAGTAACATTCTTTGTATTTGTGTTTTTAATGAAAATATATTCCCGTGCGAAGAACGGGCACTTCAGCTAGTGATAATAATAATAATAATAATAGTAAATGTTATAAAACAGAAATTGGAAATTTAAACTGCGCAATTTATCTGACAATAGTAGATATTTCTGTGCTCATTGTCACTTCCTTGCCTGTGTCTCTGAATATCTCCTTTGCACTTTACAACGCAAAGAATGAGAAAACAGGTTCAAGCAAATAAAACATCAACCAAATGTTTCTTTCTATCCTAAGAAAGCGATCTATGATAACTATTTTGTGATTCCCTGCAGATTAAAGATATAAATGATAAACGTTCACTTTTCAAAAAGGAACATGCTGTCAACTCCAAAAATCTGAACTTATTTTATTTTACATGAAATAAAATAGTCAGATACACTTTAAACAGACTATCCATAATGCATTAGAAGTATTTAATGTGTTCTTTTAAAATAACTAAATTTACTGTTTTCAGTAGTAAACGTGAAAACAATATTTGCAATAGACTTGTAAAAATACGAGATATGGGGAACAGCCAATTTTAACAAGTCTGAAGCCATTTAATTTGTTTCAACGAACAAATCTCAAACACCTGAACTTTTTTTTCTATCGAAATTGTCCCAACCCCAGAAAAAATTCTAAGTGCTGAATTGGTCCAGCTATTTTCTCAGATATTCTAATACTCCATTTGAATTAAAAACGTGGCCTGCCTGATTCCCCGCTGAATAAATTATTTAAAAGCATAATATGCTAATCTAAGTAATAATAAATGTGGTTCGTAATGTGCTTTGATTTAAGATCTTTATTTTAGTGACCATATTAAATCACTTGAAGTATCGAAATCTCAGTATAATATACAATTACCCGTTTTTCTGCGATTTTATTTTTTTCGATCGCATTTCGCATTAGTGCACTTTTTATATCATGCGTAAACGTTCTAAGGGTCATTTAGCATGAAGATATAAAACATAAAACTGAAAAGAATATAAAAATACAGAAATGACTTCCACGGTACATGATTTTGAGCATATTTTTCAAATTTCAGGTCTTATTTCCAATGCACTATGTACCAGTTTGACGAATTTTATTGGATTTTCTAGGAATCAGGATAAAAGAAAAAAAAGACATGGCAGTTTTGGAGTTTATCCAAGGTCTATTGAAATCACTTGACAAATGCTTTTATAGATAGTATATTTTTTGTACATAGGAAATATATATACTGAATAAGTATATGTTACGTAAAAGTTTTGAATTTATTTATCTTACTTGGTAGTTATATAACATTTGTATGTAAGGGATTAAAAGAAGTCTTTTGTAAAAATTAGTGCTTGAAACCATTTTCAAATGAAGTAATGTTGCTGCAAATTAATACTTAATCACTAATATCTAAGGATACAAAAACCGACCCCTAAACATTCGCATTACGGTAATTTTAATTATTGAAATAGTTATGTATGATGTTGTAGTAATTTGCTTTTAAATTACTATAGGCTACTTTTTTAATTGTGAGTAAGGAGGTCTCTATATACATGTCTGTATAAACGCGCAGTTAATCCATTTGAGAACAACTTTAATGCGATTTTTTTTTATCGTGAACTGCTTTATCATCAAAACCAAAATTTGAAGTTTTT
Source organism: Cheiracanthium punctorium (assembly GCA_038373885.1). NCBI lineage: Eukaryota > Metazoa > Arthropoda > Arachnida > Araneae > Cheiracanthiidae > Cheiracanthium > Cheiracanthium punctorium. The sequence goes on along the minus strand of JAWZYV010010900.1, from coordinate 156,541 downwards.
TTGATTATTTAAAACTTTTGGTTTTGGAATGAGATATAGCTTCCATTTGTAGTAGACATAGACAATGCCAACTGATATACCAACTTCTAAAACTTTAATTCATTCAGAAATATTTGAGGACTAAATGGGACAAGGGAAACAACAACGATATGATATTTCTATCCCACTTCCGTATGCACACACAGAAAAGTAATAAAATAGAAACACTCATCTTACAGAACGTAACCGTAAAACTAAGAAAGTGTAATATATGCACATAGAAATTTAAAACACCAAAGAAATCTATTAAAAAAACAAAATGTATTTAGTTCTAACTGAAATTTACCATTTTTATTATTTCTTTTTTTTAGCCAATCCGATTCTTTATAGTTCGAAAGTAGCACAAGTTTTCGTACCATTGCATCCTGACTGCTTTGATACTTAATCAGTCTGAGAATAGCAAAACACCGAAGACTATACTGTTCACATGCATTGCTATTCCTTTGCTATTCGAAGATTTTAAAATCATCAGGGTCGTAGAACTCAGAAAGTTTTTAAAAAAATAGTGGGATATAACATACTGACCCCTCTGAGTAGTTCTTTCACTTTCTCTCTGTTCGTGGGGTCGGACCTGGTGGGCAGGTAGCGAGCTGAGGATAACCACGAACAAGACAGGAGCATTACTATCGCCAGGGCGACCGTCTCTTTGCGAAGGAAAGCTGGAAGAGAAGAAGGGAGAAACATGTACTTTAGTAATCTGACTAAATTTTAATTGCGAAATGAAACGTCTGAAATTGTCTGATCACATTTACTAGTTTTATTTATTTATTTTTTTTTATCGACAGAGGAACTCCACTTCTAGAGGAAATTTGCTTCTCCCCTGGAACAGTGATCTAAATGTGACGTCATTATGCCAATGGAATGTCTTTCCGGCCCAAAATGGCGTCTTAATGCGACATTGAGTATAACCTGGTGACAGTGGCGTAGCCAAGTGGTAGGGAGATAGGGGGGTCACACCCCCCCATGAGGAATTATTTTCCATACAAAATGTAATTCTTCACTCACTTATCACACACACGTATACGCATATGTAAGTTTCAGTAGTCATAACTCCCCCCATGAAAAATTTCTGGCTACGCCACTGTCTGGTGACTTTCTGATGAAGTCATCAGAACGAGTGATGTCGTAGCGAAGTCGCAAGCAAAAAGAATAGATATAGGAATCTCTAGATTGAGGATAACGGGAGAAACCTTATTGCCTGTTAACGGTAGCCATATGTATGGCATGCGTATACGCAGAATGGCAGTAATTTAAGTTATATTAGTTGTTACAACTATTTCAGAACAGTCCGCATTAAAAAAAATGTCGTATCTAAATATTTTCTCTCGAACTAATTTATTTTTCTGAAGTAATGCAATTAATTTTCCATTTTACACTGACGTGAGATTTTGGCATCAAAGAGAGTGAGATTTTGGCATAAAAAAGTACATGATTAGGAGCACTAAATGCTTCATCTAGGTAGCCCTAAATTTATGGCAAAAGTCGCAGAAAGAAGTCATATTTGACGTCACTCATCGGTCATGAGTGTGGCTGCGATCTATTTCACACGTACGTCCATATGATTTTCAAAATGATTTTCAAATTGTGAACCATATGATTGACTCTCCATATGATTTTGGTTACTAAGATTAGAATTTTCCGCCCGCTGCACACGAATAAATTCTTCTCGAGAAATGTCTTATGGGAACTACGCAGCATTTGCAAAAGGGATAATAAAGAACACAAGAAAACTTCATTTAGGAAGCCTGGTAAATAATGCCTGACGAGTTGTCACAATTGCCTTGTTGTATAGTAATTTTTTAACTAAAGCGTTTAAAGCATGCAAATGAAAACCATGATCGATGAAGACATCAAGATGTTCGATGAAGACAAAACCAAGATGTTCGATGAAGAAAAGAACTAAGTTGTTCTATGAAGACAAGGAGACCAGGATTGAAGAAAGAAACCAAGTTGTTCGATGAAGAAGCAACCAAGATGTTTGCTGAAGACAAAAACTAAGATTGATCGCGAAAACGAAGACTGACAGACTCGCGCAATACCTCACGCTGCGAGTCCGGCATTTGCATTATTTTCCCGTCTGAAGAGAGGATAAGTTTGTAGAACAACAAATGTGCTTTTTCAGATTTTCTAAAATTTCTTCGCTGGAGTTTTCTGCTGCATTTTATATACCTAATACCCCCCCCCCCCAAAAAAAAAAAAACCCGTACAAAAGTAAAGCTAATTTACTTTAATCTAGATAGAAAATAAAGTACCACTTGCCTCGACTAGTATCCGAAAACGAGAAGTTGATTTACAAATTACGGACTACTTATCAATTCATAATTCAACAACGACCAACTTTGCGAAAGCGAACGAGTATGGCGCCAAATTTCTATGGCTGCTGATAACCTTCGAGCTAATTTTTCACAATGGGTAATTGTTGGCGGTATTAAATACATGCTTCCGTATGCATATGAAAAATAAGCGTTTTAACTTCATTCACCAAGAAGGGTATGACTTATTTCGAACTTTGCTATCCTCCAAATACTACTTATGCTGTGAGCTTAGACTTTGAGAAGTTTATTACAAGTTTTCAGTTTAGAATGTAGAAGTACCTGCAAAATGAAAATGAATGCATATGATCTTCCAGAATAAATGTCTTTTAGTTTTACGTAGTATAATTTTATAAGTGCACAAAGTGCGCCAGCATGCATTTTAATAATTTTTTACAGCTTTGATAATTAAAATCATTTTTGATATTAATAGATAGTCTAATTGCATTCTGAAACATTTATTACCAAAGTAATTTAAGAAATGCGTTTAGTTTTAAGTCTTTTGGAATGTAAGCTAAATTTAGAACCTTCATTTTTCGTAGTTGTTTCCAGTCATTTTTGGCTCAAAAATGAATTAAAAATGAAGTAATCGGGTGGAATATTTTTTAAATTTATTGACCAGCACAAGAGAACTAATTAGGTTAATAATTACTTTCCTTATTTTTTAATTGAAATTTATTTTTGTTAGAGATATTCAAATTAAAAAACAGTTAGTATCAAATCGTGACTTTAAGTATTATTTGGAACACCAGCTGAAGTTATGTTTAGAAATGATAAAACTGCGGTATATAAATTAAACTCTATTAAAAAACACATTTATACCTTAGTAGTACACAGTATTTAGAACATGAGCGGCGTACCTGTATTTAAAAAAATGCTGTTTTGTGAAAATATTGTAAAGTGCAAGTGATTTAGGAAAGGATTAAAGATTATATTTTAAACATTTTGGATAAAAAATGTCCAATCTGAACGTGCAATTTGTGATGTTAAGATAACATGCCATTAAAATGCTATAAAGACGCATGAACCATAAGTATCTAACATAGCTTTTATGTTCATGACGCAATAAAACATTGCACAGAAAATTTATGTTAGTAAAGAAAACAAAATTACTGAACTAAGAGTATTAATATCATTACGTGTTACGTTCCTGTGAAAAAAAAAAAAAAACAGTCAACAAATTTACGAAACTTAGGGTTAATAATTTGGGATTTTTTTTAATGTTCGATTTTCCCCGAATAATAATTCTGTGGCAGAGCTAAGATCTTATTTTGCGAGTATAAAAGTAGAAAAGGTTTCGATAAAGGTTACAGGTACCTGAAATTACTATGTTTTAGAAAAATATTAGGGCCTATTTTTTACTAGCTATCTTCGTTTTGTTGAGTGAAAAAAATGTTTATTTCCTCTACTTTTAAAAGTAATAGTAAATTATTAAGTGATCATTTTTTTTTCATTGCAGTTTAAACTGTAGAATTAAAGAGCATCAACAAAAATAACATTAACTGCTTAGGTATTTTTCGTAATAAACTGTAAGTAAGAATTATTATCATTATTTTTTTTTCCGAGCAGCTAAGATCATTTGCACGTTTGTTATTTGAACTTAAGATTGACATCAAGGCACGTGAATACGTTTGGTGATATGTTTTGTTTTTAAAACTTATAGCTTTTGGGTTCATCACATACCTTGTGTTTCAAAATAGATTTTACAGCGATTATCTATTAAATCTTTAAGTGATAGGAACATACTTTCAAGTACAAGAGTTCGTCAAATTAAGAGTAGAATTCAGATATAGCAAGTTTTTTACTAGGGGCTGTATACATATTAAAATACAAAATTTAATTTTTATACGGTCCCTCCTTTCCTACCCTTTAAATTTAGAAGAATGTTGCTCTGCCTAAGAAAATTAATTAAAAAAATCTCGTGCATCTAAATGAAATAGTTAGCCAGAAATATAATGTTGAAAATTATGACTTACACCACTTTACCTATTGTGTTGGCGTCGGTTTTCTCTCGAAAAAAATCTTTGCTTTAAGGGGCCAACTATGAGCTGATAAATGTTAAATAATGATCCAATTTTTGCGATTGGCAACTAAATGCATTCAAACGTGGGTAATTAACAAGTGCGATCTTACCTGAATGGATAGGTACTGTGTTATGAAATTAGCAATATTTTAGGGTTTAGTGAGGTCATCCAGTAATTACATCAGGCTGACAGAGGAAAAAATTTTATTGTATAAAAGAGAATTACAAAATAATGGTGTGCGTTATTATTGTGTGGTAACTTTCAATAGAAATTGTCAAACGTGCGCTATAGAAAAATTCTAGCTAAACTAGGATTCGAGGAGTCAACTGTGTCTTTTGAGTGACTATTAATATAAATTAACTTCATTTGAAAAGTAATTACATTTTTCTCACTTTTGAGACAACCTCTCAATGCTTGGCGATAAATGCCAAAATTTTCGAATTGCAGTATGTCTGAAACTATTTCACTTAGAGACACGGGATTTTTAAATTAATTTTCTTAGATAAAGAGCAACATTTCTCTAAATATAATTGGTAAGAAAGGAGAGACGGTATAAAATTTTAAATTTCGTGTTTTAATATGTATATGACTCTTAGTAAAAAACTTGCCATATCTGAATTCTACTCTTAATTCGACGAACTTTTCTAATTGAAAGAGTGTTCCTTTCACTTAAGGTTTAAAAGATAATAGCTGTAACATATATTTTGAAACACCCGGTATATTTCCTGTTTACTTTTAGTAAATTTAAAAAAATGAACAATTGTAAATTAGAAATAAAATTGCGCTATTTTTAAAAACTGATCAAAATTAAAATAAAAAATATTATAGAGTGAGTGTCACGTTTTAGCTGCATCAAGGTTTTTTTTTAATACAACAAGGGACTTATGTAAAATTTTTATTGTTACTGGAAATCTGAATTAAGGTATTTGTTTAAAAAAAAATCAAAATTTTACTATTATTCATCTTATTTTCACTAAAGAGTGAAGTATTTGCCTCCGAAAAATCATTTCTAAGTTTCAAATTTGTTAAATGCGCATATATCTCAAAATTATATTTAATGTTGAGATCTCAAATTGAAAATTTTCAGATTCATAGTCTATTCTTATCTTAATTTTAAATGTATTTCTTAGTTTATCACTTAAAATATCATTAAATTCATCTGATAAGTATTCTGACAATAGAACAATACTTAGTGTCATGCTCGTGGTTAAAAATATACTTCTCTCGCTGGAATAAATCTCAAAATAGAGCTCTTCTAACAACCTCCAATTAAGATAGCCGCTCTGTACTCAATAATTCAACTCGAGACGTCTTAACTTTTGCTTACACAACCTCAATAGGCTTTTGCAAAAATGTTACCTAATTGCCGCCTACTTTCAAACCTCTTAACGTATCTTAAATACCAGTTTTGGACAAACGCCCCTTCATCTACGTCAAATTTTCAAAGTGAAACGACCACTCTCGGCGTGCCCCATACGCAATGGATAATTCTGTAGCGGGACTTTCTAATTACGGTGCTATTAAGCTCCGAAATTAACAATTAAGGTTCAAGTATTGAATCGGCTGAAACTAATGTCATAATTGACAGAAGATGGCTGTGGGAGATTCGCCATTTTATTTTTAAATCCGCAGTGAGCTGAAGCTAATGCGCTGGAACGTGAAGAGTGGGGCGGAAAAATGAATTAATCTTTGATTAAGGTAGGCATGAAGAATTATTATTAAGTTAAGAATTTACACGCCCAAATATTATTAGCAAATTTTGTCAAGTAATAAACTTTTCCTTTAAGATTTAGGAGGGTACGGATATTTACGGAGGGTACGAGACAAATTATGAAATCCCGATAGTTCATAATTTGTCTTGATCAGTTTTAAAATGTATATTAAGTACAAAATATGTGAGTAGGTTCGGGTTGCTAGGGTAATTTTACGAATAGAACATGCTAGAATGTGCATTTTTGCGCAATAGTGAACACAGATTCGATATATTCTGTAACTTTTTTAAACAAATAATGAAAACTGAAATAACAAAAAAGATATGCTTAGCCAAATTTATGAAAGTAACAGCATTGGCAATGGCAATTCAACTATTGACTAGCATAGAATCAGTACTTGAATCACAGAACGTCATCGTGGGATTAGTGATGTGCACATAGTTTACGTACAGAAAATTTAAAAAATTGCAAAAAAAAAAAAAAAAGTTTAGTGATAAATATTTTTAGAAAAGTGTGTAATAAATGTTAAAATAAGATATTGTCAGTGTATTGACAGTTTAAAAAGTGCTAAAATATAGCTTGTTATTTTTGTCACATACTAAATCACAAATGGGCAACCTCCAGCCCGAGATCCGGATGTGCCCGCCACAGCTTTTGATCCGGCCCGTGGAACATATCAAAACCCCGTATAAAGTCCACATAAACCATTGAAAATAACCTACAAATCCCAATTATACGGTCCGCGACTTCTCTGGCATCCCGAAGTTTGGCCTGCGACTTCGCCCACATCTAAAGATTGGCCCACAAGTTTTCGAAGGTTGCCCATACCTGCACTAAATAAATGACTGAAGAATCCTGTAAACATGGCACAGTGATAGCTCTGCTGACTGAAGTCTAAGCAAACGGTGGGAACTCAGCAGCGAGCGTGTTACATAGCTGCGAATGGCGCCAATGAGTGCTGACTTCAAGTAACAGATAGTAAGTTTCTGTTTTGGTGAAGGATGAAAAACACTTTTGTTAAAAATGCCTTTACTACATATATGTATACAGGGTGTTCTCAACTTCGACCGACAAATTCAGAGGGGTGATAGAAGGCACTAAGAGGATAAAAACTTTCCATACAGAACATAAGGTCTTAAACCATGTTAAGAGGGTGAAAATCCCTAAAAACACGGTTCGAAAGTTTCGGCGTCACGCTTGAACGACAAAAGTACAGCTCTTACTACAAAAAGATGTGGTGTACTTGAATAATTATTACAAGAGCTGTTGCAATTGGCACGCGCTGCATAGTGAACAGCGATGTATAAACGATTCTCAGACGTGCTCAGGAATGCTTTTGTTGTCTGTGCAACAGTATCAGTTGGTGTCAGTTATGACATCCGACTGTCATCCTCTTTCATATCCTCTAGATTCAGAATCTGCGTTTTTAAAGATTGTCACCCTCTCTTCGTGGTTTGCGCCCCATATTTTATGATAAGTTTTTATCATCTACCACTCCTGTGAATTTGTCTGTCGAATTGAGAACACACTCTACATACATTTATGAGTATGTACGTGATATGATAGGTTAGCGCTCAATAAAAACTTTCTTTTAAAAGCGCTATAAGTTTTTTTTTTCAGCAAATAATATTGAAAAACGAATGGATAGTTCAAATGCCGTATTTATATTTCTCAGTAAAACAATAATTGTTGATCTGGAAAAAGTCTGTCTTCGTTTCTGTGATTGAAATATTAGAAAGTATTTTTTCAATGCAGAGAATTATCGCCAACTGGTATTGAAATGTAAAAGCAGCTAAATTAAGTTTACGAATGTTTAGAAAGTGCTGAAAGTTCGAAGGTGAATCGATTCACCACTACGATGATCATAGTGTCCCTTTATTAACACGATACATACCGCTGAATACCGAAAACCCCGTTTTATAAAATTACTTCTCCTCTCCCAGTAATGTATTTCAGCCAAGAACACTTTATAAGCTTACCAAGTTTTCAAACATTACATTGTATCTTCAACCAGCTTCTATTTATCCTATCCAATAACAGACTACTTTCATATAGGAATTCAAAATTGTCAAATGAGAATTTAATAAATGCAATATTAGAGTGTTTCTGTTGCTCATCAAGGTTTATTATCTACGTGCAAAATTCAGTTATGCGTTGTGATGGGTAGTACATAACCACAGAACGATGAATTTGCTTGACTAAAATTTAATTTGCATCCATAGTTTCTAAATTATTAGAATTATTAAGTATTTTTTTGTTTAGTTGGTAAACTATTTTGGAGACCAGTGATGTAGTGGTTAACATATTGTGCTGCCGTACCACAGGTCCTGGGTTCAATTTCCGGAGTGGGAAAGATTGACTCAGCCTTTCATCACTTGAGTGGGTAGTATCAAGCTTGCTTGTATACTAAATGCTCGGGGCTTTGGATCAGGCTGAACACCTGATACATCTCGCGATAAGGGCTTTGGCATGCTTACAGCAAAATGCAGAAAACCAAAGCACTTAGTCGCGAAGGCGTGAGTGGTCAGCGCAGTCCTTGGTCCCGCATGGACTGTTGGGTCTGAATTTAATTTAGTTTAGCTAAACTATTTTAGAGCCATTAAAACAAAAACATCAAATAAGTATTCATTTCACCCTCAACTAACTTTTATATTAACTTTGAATTTTTGTACAATCTTCCCTTTCCTGCTTTCATAGTATAGTTAACGTGTTTGCTTTTACTTGTTGATTTTTAATGATTGATCTTAATATCTTATTACATTAATAAAACCGATAGAATAATTAACTACGTAGCTTGACTGATATATTCAGCTCTTGTAAGCATTGTACTGTTTTACTTCACATCGGAACATCAAATATTTAGCTTCAGTTTTCTGTGCTGAACATGATAGTGAAATTTTAATGAAGAAAAACACTTAAGCCATTTCAGTTTAGAGAATAAATTTTTAAAAGCGCACATGCATCGAAACAGATTTGTCAATATTTAATTGGAAATAAACTCATTGAGAATTGCAAAGAAATAATATTTCTGAAAATGTAACAACTGGATGATATGAAAAATTTAAGGTTGAATACACACGAGATGAATTTTAAAGTATTTTACCAGGAGCGGGGAATCACTCTTTTAATAAATATAATATTCTGCTGTAGCAGATGCTTATTAGAATAATTAACTAGCAATTCACTGTACACATAAATATTTATGGCATCAGGCATTATTTTATGTATGGCTGAGTAATTATTTCCATTTTATTTCTTCAAAACAAACAATAGTGTTCATTTTGATGATAAACTCTAAATTAAGCGAAAGATAGATTATATATGGATGTTTCATTTTTAAACAAATAAAGACATTTTTTCCAAATAAAATGATTTTAAAGTTGCTCGAATCAAATGTTTGAATTGAATAACTTTTTCCTTCCGTAAAACTTAACAAAATGTTTCCAGGTTTCTAGGCAAATTTATCGATGTGTAAACAGTTCACTCAGCAAATATAATTTCTGCGTTAATAATTCGTTTAAGAGTAATATTATGAATGCGTATTCTAAAAAAAAATATTATGAATGCGTATTCTAAAAAAAAATATATTACTTGAGGTATTTTTTTTATGGTAAACGTGATAAGCAATGGCATGCATTATCGTTTTTCGTGACAAAGTTCTCGAACATTGTATTGTAGTTAGGATGAAATTTTCAGTTACTTTCACATATGAAATAGCACATATGTTGTAGTTTATTTAGAGCATAAAAATGAAAAGAAACCGATTTTAATGATAATAATAACTTACAAAATTTTCTTACTTAACTACGTAATTAACTTACAATAACTTACAAAATTCACTTTTTGTAAGTTAATGATAACATTAACTTCCAAAAAGTGATATATTAAGTTTTACTTGCAGAATGCCAAATAAAACTACTGTGCACTATTATTTCCTAGAAAAAAAGGTTAAAAAACTTATGTCCAGAAACCATATTAAAATATAATTTTAGACTGTAATAACTACAATGTAATCATAACAAAGCGTGATTTTCAGCATGTGGTAAGGAAACTCGTAAAGTTTATAATAGAGTGTGTACATAGCAGAATATCTCAAATTTTAAAGGCTACAATTGCAAAACTACGAAAGGTACAATATTTTTGGATAAATTGAACAAAGAATAGTATTTTAAAGTTTATTAAATTATGCATCTTTTATGTGATTACCTACCCATAAAAAAAAGATGTTTGGGACTGAACCCTCTTTCTCATCTGAATTTTTCAAGGATATACATGACTTGGAAAAGATAAATACCACAATTTGAACGGTGATATGTTCCCAACAAACAAGCAAGCGCATTATTTTGGGGCTTAGAGTTGAATCCTAGATCCTTTCCCCTTGCTTTACGGCCTCGGCTTTTGTTAGGCAGGCACATTAAAACATTATAAGCTTTAGAACTGTAAATATTGTTTACATAATATGCCGAAAAAGGCTGTAATTTCTTTAATTTTTTAATTGTAGATTGAAGCTCTTCAAAGGTGGGGTTCTTTAGTGCTTAGCCTGTAGCACGTGTGTATTCTTATTTATCAATTACGTAAAAACAGGGTTCCTCTACTAACAATGAAAAGGTACAAAACGGCAATGTACGTACAGATGAAGACTTAATTCAAAGTATGCACCATAAGCCTGAGCGCAACGACCCCATTGACGAACGAGCCGAAGTATTCCTTGTTCCCAGAATTCCTGTGGCAGTGAGGAGACCCCCGCCCTTCACAGTGTCCTTGAGTTCGTCGTCCGAATTGAAGCACTTCCCTTTCAGATGTTTTTTCAGGGGACCAAACACATGGAAATCGCAGGGCGACATGACAGGACTGTAAGGCGGATGATCAAGCTGTTCCCACTTGAATTTGGCTCGTTCCTTGGCAAAAACGGGCACTCCATTTTCTCACTGACTAGAGGACACACAGTGTTCCCCGTATACGTTCATCATCCGGCGATGAATAGTGGCCTGTTAAACACCTTTCGCGCTCAGAAATCGGATAACGCCTCGCGACTCCTAAATCGTCGAATTTTGCAATGTGAACGCCATCCTGTCCTCACACGCACCTCACACGCATTACACTTTAATTAATATCTCAGAGTAATATTTAGAAGCCGATTTTTATTCGTAGTATTAGAACTAAACGACTCAAACATAATTTACTATTATTATAATTTTTAATAAAATATTAATATGAAATTATGAATTATTAAATATATATTCCAAAAAATTATGAATAGCGACCTAGACAAATTTTGGTGGAAATAAATTCAGAAAGCAATTTTACATGGCTGTGCGAAATTTCAAACTTTCATGGTCAGTAGTTCTATTTATATTAATTAAAATGTGTTATTTTCTTGAGCTAAGGGACCATATATAAATTTATTAAATGACAATTTTTTTAAAAATGGGTAAAATAAATGTAAATCAGAGATTTCTTTTGCACAAAAATAGTAAAAGATAGCGGTATTAAAAAATAGCAAATTTCGGAGAAAATAAATTGGAGGTTTGTACAGTTTCATGGTGATTCACTAAAGCATCTATTGTTGTGTCCACTACTATCTCCCCACAAATAAAATACTTTTCATGTATAGAATTAGCTGCAGGAAATGTATGTTTTTCAATACAACGTCCTATTTAAAAAAAAAAAAAAAACTAACATCCTCAATATTCTAGGTATAAATTTGACCTTGTTTAATATCTGAAACGTCAGGTCTTTGGACTTCCCCATACTTTATCAAACATTCAAATTCACATTTGTTTGTCTAAGTTTTCATCAGACCATAAATTAAAATACCGAAAAAGATCGATAAAAATGTTGCACACTGCAGACAATAATATTAAATGAAGAAAGTGAAATAGCAAACACAGTGATAATATTGGGTCGGCAAAAAAGTAATGGCGTTTATCACATAAAATTCAAACAAATAAAATTTCAATCATGGCAGCATCAAACCATTCTTCAAGTTTGACCGTAACTGAGTAACATTCATGTTTGTAGTCAGAAGAGCAGAGAACAGCCTCTCAGTCCTGGCAACATTTCACCTGTCTAAGAGAACCTTCAAATAATCAATAGCAATTTCAAAATTAGAAAGGTTTTCAAAATCCCAAGCAGTCGTTTTGTAATTTTTTTTTTTCAAATCATATATACAGACGAAGGAAGTTATGGAGTCACGGGCTATTTGGACAAAGGACTAAATATTCTAATTTCTAACCCTGATAATCTCAGTACAAGAAACTTTAAGACTAGAAACAGTATTTTCCTTGTAAATAATATTTATTTCTTTTTACTATCGTGAGCGAAGGCGAAAAGTCCGGAACATACATATATCGTTTTTCAATTTGCAGAAAACCCCATAAAACAGCGCAAAAAAGAATTCGCAATATCTCCAGAAATTATCTAAGGAAATTGACGAAAATTTATATTTGAAGGATTTCTTTTGTTTTTCTTTTTGCTTAGTTAACCGAAGACAAAATAGAGTGTTGCCATTGAAAAAAAAGAAGTTGATGCATAATTAAATACGAAGATGCCCTTTATGCAAATTAAATTAATAGGTGATTGAAGTATATTTTATTTGCAAACGAATGATATATATAACTTTGCTACACGATGGACAACGGCCAAATAATTTGCAAGTGGGTGTACTTTTTTCCCCCTCAGCCAGTAGCGGATCCAGAAATTTTTTTTGGGAGGGGCTAAATTTTGAAAAAAACCTTATTCCACCCAAACAAAATGTACAATAAAGCAAAATTTTAGTCTAAAGTAATGTAAAACTTTTTAGGAGGGGCTAAGTCACAAAAAAAGATCATTTTATTTACTTAAAGTGTATAACAAATCAGAGTATTACTCTTTAGCAATCTCTTTTGGGGGGGCTGAAGCCCCCTAGCCCCTCCCCTGGATCCGCTACTGCCCTCAGCTGTACATATTGTTACGAATTTTCGGGGCAACCCGCTGTTCTGCGGTTTCAAATACTTCAAAATTCGTATTCTACTCCTCAAATAGTTAAATTTTGCCTTTTGTTGCATCAAAATATGTCAATTAGAACCCGAGATATGGAGGTTTTGGTTTCCCCATTAATTTTCTATGGTAGTTCTAGAAATCTCTGGTCCTAGGCCAGAGATTTGGTCCTAGAACCGGAGATATGGAGGTTTTGGTTTCCCCATTGATTTTCTATGGCAGTTCTAGAAATCATTGGCCTTCGGTAACTTCACTTTTGGGGACTTATTTTTCTCGCCAAATTTGGCGATATGTCGCCAAGCGTGGCGACATTTTGATAATTTGGAACGATTTTCCCAATGGGGCTTGTAAAGATAGAGCTTCTATAGAAATATTAGGCTATTACGCATTACCATGCATAATAGCCTAATATTTCTCTTCTACGACGTAATCAAAACGCGATTGTTCGGGGACTCGTTAGAGAGGTCTCGAGTTTTCTGGAATGCACATCGAAAAGTATAAAAGGAGCCGGGCTGCCCCGATCCAGTTCAGATATCGAGCTGCTGATGAGTACGGCGCTTTGTTCTGAACTGTGTGTAAGAAGCTGTGTTTTGTCACTTGTTTACGAAGCTGTTTTCAAAGTGCTGTATCTAAATTCTTCATTGCTGTGTCTTAAGAATTGTGTACAATATCTCTTTCATATTTCCACCGAATTTTGCTGTGGAAGTGTTTTCTTCATTTTGTGTGAGAATCACAACATTAGTGAGAGCTTCGGTACTGAGAGGACTGTTAAAGGCACATTACTGTCTGATTGTGCCTGTGAATTGTGTACAGATGATTGTTCGACGAAGTTCTGCCGAAGCAATAAAGTTCGTTTTCTATCCTGACAAGTGAACTCTTTTCTAGAACTTTCTACACCAACTGAACTTTAGAACGGCGAACCCAGGAATAAGCAGAACATTCTGAAACAATATTCTACTAGATCATCGGCAAAAAAATGTTTTGTTGAATTTTATTTGCGCTATTTTAAACGAAGCATTTTATTGTACATGCACAATACTTTAATATGATGTATGCTGATCTAGCAAAATTATTTCTTTAAAACAACGCAAACTAAATTTTTGTTGAACCAACAAAATTGAATTGAATTCTACTAAGCATTTTTTTCCCGTGAATTTTAATATCAACTTGATAGTATCAAGATACACACACTGAAGTATAGTAATGAGACAAAAATCTTTGTGAGTGTTTTTGTAATGTGCTAAAAATCGTTTTTTTTGTGTGTGTTCTTGTATAGTTAAAAACAACGAAATATTCGTAAAAAGTCAGGAATCAAGAAAAATTCATTGCACTGCAAAAAGTCAGGAAGCAAGAAAATATTCAATATATATTTTTAAGAATCTGACTTCTAGACATACTGTTTGAACGCTGCTCCGCGGAGAAAGAATTGAAGCAACTTCTTTTTAAACGCATAACATACGCGAAAAGATCTAAGATCCTTTTTTTATGAAATGTAGAATAAAATAACTAAGTATGTTTTGCGTAAAGATAAACGGAAAGGTAAAACTTGCGTCTCATAGACTTACAGTTTTATAAATATTAATTTTTTAAAGACAAAATTCTTTTGCACTTCGTGTTCAAGATGGATAATGGGACATAAACATAAATCAGAGACATTTTTCTTCTGATGAGCAGAGCATTGACAGAAAGTTGAAAAAAAATTGGACTTTTTATAAAACGATTATTTCCACATTCCTTTAATGAATTCAATTGTCAAATAAAGCTCATTTGTTAACATATTTTTCACAACAAGATTATCTTTGTAATAAAAAAAAGATAAACCATACTTTTTATTTTAAACTGCAAACGAAATCCAAGAAAAAATAATAGTACATAAATTAGTTTAAAAGAATGATATTTTAATTGTTAAACGATAAAAAATTAAATAAAATTATTCTAAAAAATTACTCAAAACGGAAAGTGAGGTCATTTAGCTCATTTTTCAAGCGTCTACAAATGCATATTAAATGGAGTCTAGACTTCTTGTGGCCATTTAAATATTTTTCATCGAACATAAAGAAAAAAGAGAATTTTTTAAAAAGAAAAATAACGAACGCTTTTTGTTTAAGTTTTGATGATTGAAAAGAGTATTTTAAATATCATATTCTCTATTAATCTTACTTCTGTGTATGTAATGAAAAGAAAAATTAAGAAAAAAGTATCTCTAAGAAAAATAGAAACAAACCACGCTCTGTAAATGTGAAGAAATAAACATTTTTTATTATATATTAAAAGTTCCTTAAGTTGATTATGGGAAACTCTTTAATTTTTTCTTGATTAATTATTAAAGAGACTTTTAAAAATTATTTTTCGGTTATTTAATGAATTGAATATTTTTGCTTGTTTCTGTGTGCCTTAATTATGTTTATTTAAGTACATCAAAGGTTTTATTTCACACACAAAAGAACTTTTCTTTACTAATACAGAATTCTTTGAATTTCAAACTGCTAATTTTTAAAAGTTTACCAAATAAAGTATTGGAATACACGTAACATGAAAGATGAATCATGATATGCACATTGAGTATGAAGTATTTTTCAGTACATTTGACTTCTTGATATGTACACCATCGCATAATAGACAGTTAGTTAATTTGCTCTCCTGATAGTCACTAAGACTCAACCGACTATATTCTTTTATCTAGTGGCTGGCATTGCTTCCTCACACTTTGAAAACTACTTTCCATATCCAAATAGAATTTAAAAAAATTCTGTAAAATCCAAGATTGTGTGATACGGAGTATTTTGCCGTTATAAGCGAATAGCGACTACACACAAAGACGATCCCAATGCCAAGTTCAACTGTGAATCTCTAAATATATACACTGAATATAAATCTCTTCAATACGAATGTTTTCAAAAATAAACAACTAAAATAATTGAAAGGTAAACAGCTGATCAATTGAGCTGGGACTAAAGAATTTTCTCATTTAGTAAGATCTCTTTCCTACAATGTATTTTACAAATATTAAAGAATTAAAATAATCGAAAGATAAACAGCGAATCAATTATTTTGAACTGAGACTGAAGGATTTTCTCATTTAGTAAAATCCTTCTACAAGGATACATACGTAATTTATTCAGTTTAATGGTATATACATTTTAATACTTATTAAAACAAAATGAATGTTTAATTTTATATTTTATGAATTATTTAATTCTTCACTATGAGTTATGAACATAGTTTGGAGAATTGAGAAACAATTTGTGATTTTTTAAAGTTTGAAATCAGATTTTGATTTAAGATCCTTAACAAAGTATAGCCTAACAATATACTATTTGACATTTTATTTTAAACTTGTAAATTTACAAACCTGCATTTTTATAAAACATTCTAGTATTATATAAAGCTTGAAGTATTACATTAATATTTGCCGTTCAGAAGTATTAAAAGTATAGAATAAAACCGTTTCGTAAGTAATGAGCATTATTTAGATATTTTGTCTCGAATTTTACATAATTCAGAAAGAGAAACTTCGTCCTACATACTCAAAAATTGTAATATTTCCTAAAAGTGACCCTTTTTTTCTAAATGGATTTCTTTCTTTCTAAGAGCTCCAGAAATATGTGTTCTCAAAAATCATAAAGTAGTTCGGTTTCTATTGAACATTTCACGCTGCTGAAAGTACTTTTTCTGAAAGGAGTTTTTCTCCAGCAATAATAAAAAATCAGCACGTGTCAAAATTCAATATTAATACGATTTAATTAGTAAAACAACAGGAATCTGATAATTTTAAATCATCTACCTCTTTCAAAATGTGTAGTGGAATTGTTAAGTGAATATTATAAGAATATTAAAAATGAGAATACAAATTTTATCATAATAATAATAATAGATATTTATAAATTAAATGCTTAACTAAAAAATTAATTTGTAATAAATAAGAAATATTAACAGTAAGGGATAGATTTTGTGTTTCATACACTGTACTGGTTTGAAGTACTAATAATGCTTTGTATTTGTATTTTTATATCTTAAATAAAATAACGAAAAACACTCAATGAGAAGCTGGTATATAAACGACGAAATAGTTAAAACTTTTGAAGATAACACACATAATAGGTACCTATCAGTCTGTACGCACGTTTCGGGGGGAAAACACCTTTATTTCAGTCCCTGATGTCATGGCGTTTTTTACTAGGGCTATTTAACCCTTTAAAGCGCAGTGAGCCCGCTCTGGGAACACCCAACTCTGACGTTTTGACTGTTGCCAGTCACGAAGACTAGATTTGATTTCTATAAAAATAGTTGCGGGTGTCACGGCTCCACGAGAATCCTTTACTTTTTAGCACTTCATTTCTCGTAAAAAAATGGTCCCGATTATTTTTAAAAGCACTGACATCTGCTGAAAAACGGAAGAACGCGAGAACAACCGGATAGATTGCCCAATGCTGAAAAAAGGGCAGCCGTTGCCATCGCTCGATTTAACTACCAGCAACATGGCGGACGATCGAAACGTTCATCGCGTGCCACAGATCTAGAGACCCTTTTTTTGACGCAGCTGGCTGTGCCGGGCACAGCCAGCTGTCGTCAAAAAAGAACTTAGTATTCCGAACCTGTGGTTCGGAATACTAAGTTCCCCAACATAAATTACAAAGACTTCATATACGTTCAAAAAACACATTTTTTTGAAGAAACAGATAAAGATAGACTTTAAAAATACTGCTTAGTCTGGTCGTAGGACAGCGTGTTAAAAGTGCGTGTTTTCTTGACATATGAAAAGCGGTGGAGTGACTTAAAAATAATGCCAATACCAAACTTCACATTGGCTAGAACAAAAACTTGGCCGAGATAAACAACGCCAATTACAAAGCAACCATAAAATTTAAAGCAATAAAATTAAAGTAAAAAAACCGCGAACGAATAATTTTGAAAGATGGTGCATGGCATCAAAATAATTTATGCTGAAAATCGCCAAGAGTCGGGGAATGAAAAACCTATTATGATTGCAAACAGACGCAATATAATCTATTTTTAGCCCAGATGACGACTACGTTCTGATGAGGGAAAAAAATCAATTAAAAGAATACCGTATACGGGAAGAAGCGAAATATGAATAGAAAACCAAAGTGGGGGAAATTGAAAACAGAAAATAAAGAGTTAGAATACTTGATTTTGAATAGATTAAATTTAAGAAACAGAAAGTAAATGAGAATTAATATTAAATATGTGATATACATCACATCCGCTTTCCTGTGACACTGTGTATGGATGCCTACTAATGAAGGTGGAAAGTTTTTTGTCCGAAACGCGCGTACAGACTGATAAGTACATTTAATGTGTGTTATTTTGTAAAGTTTTAATTATGCAATTTCTATATGTTTTTCGCTTTATTTTATACTATATCATAGAAAATAAGAAATTTACCAAAAATTTACCGAACTTTTGTTTTTTCTCAGACATAATGATTCCTTTATTTAAAGCATTATTCATTTATTAATGAATAAACCAAAATAATTTTGATAATGAAATACGAACAATTAGTTATTTCTGAAAATTTTCTGGCATAATAAATTAATAACCATAAAATTAAATTAATAATTGAAAAACATTAGCATAGTTCTTGAATACACTCTCCAGATCAAACCCTAATATTCACAATTGTTTTCAATGTAGTCAGACTTAAAAATGAATAAATAAATAAATTATACTATTTTGCAATCGATTGTAGAGCGATTTCATGGTCAAAAGTTGTATGAAATAGATTCAAACCTGTCTTTGTGTTGTTAAAAATTGTAATGCAATATAATAGCAATTTTCGAGTCCTTCCTTTTTGCAGTCTTACATTCTCAGTGATATATTTCAGTTGAAGTCGCTTGAAAGATATGCAAATATTTCAGAAAGTCGCAAAAAAAAAAACTCCACTTAGTCTTATTATTTAGTATATATCGATTTGAAAATTAAAAAAAGATTGTTGGTTATTTAATTATATTCTTATTATAAATACTTTCGTTAACTAAAATCATGGTGATGTGAGAATTTCATTTTATTTTGATTTAGAGCCAGAGAAAATATTAGCTACAATGCTTCATACTACTTACAGAATTCGTTGCCTAAAAAATTTTATGTAAATTTATATGTGCAAGTAAAGGATATATTATTTTAAAACTGATTCTTTAAAAATGCATTTACATTTAAATAACTGTAACCGACAGGAGATAAAAAATTTACGACAGAATAACCTTGTCTAAAGACGATATTGGAAAGTGAAAATGCATATATGAGGTTAAGAATCTTAATTTATTCCATTAAGGTATTTTTTTTACTGTGTTCTATAAAAATGCCTTAAACTATTTTTCTATCTCCAAGCTAATTTAATTTGTGGTTCTATTGATCATCGGAGCATGATTACGACATGTTGTGTGACTGCGTCTTTTAAGGGAAAAAAGTCAAGTTATTTCCTTAAAAAGGAATAACTATGACATATAAATATGCATACACAATAATAGTACATTCAGGATGTCCAAAAATATAGTTACAAAATTTGGGGGAGACAGGGAACATAAAAAGGATTCAGAATCACATAGCAAACCGGGGCCAAACATGTTGTTTTTATACATTGGTTAATCACTTCACAAAATACGTTGAAATACTAGTGAAATTTCCTGCCATACTTTAAATCTTTCAGTCCTGATTAAATAATGTCTCTTTAAATTAAATAATTTTTTTGATAATAGAGAATAATTTTTTTAATTAAAAAATGAAATAAAAGATTCCGATATTAAATTTTTGAGGAAAGTATTGTTTTCTATATGTGACAAATTAAGGCATCTATCATGTACGATGGTACAGATAATTTTTGTGTTCTCAATTGTAGACACAGAGTCTGAAAGGGTTAGCAATATTGTATTGCTATACTAAACTATACTATACTGCTATACTATACTATACTGCTATACTAAACTAAAATTGGTCATTATAAATAGTATTCCATTTTGAATGTCGTAATTGTAGGAGACTAAACCATTTGTTGTGAAACTTGATAAGGTTAACTAATACTTCACCTTATGTGGCGTGATTACTAAACAGTTTTGAATCCCACATTGCTAGGTGATTCTGAATCCTTTTAATGTTTCCTACCACTCTTATAAGTGCGTCGCTATATTCTTGAGACACCCTTTATAAATATGTACATATACGTGACATATTTTTGCATTTTTGCGATTCGATTCAGTTTTACCGATCAAGATTTCAAGAGGAGTTTCTTTACTAGTGAGACATTTAGATACTGTAACAGAAACTTTGTCGTAGTTTAGTAGCAAAACGCAACCTCTGACGCAGAATCCTCAGTACCAGGACGTGAGTGATTAGTTCTCGATGCTGAGTGCGTACTCTGCAGAGGAGAATTAATCTAATGCCGAGCATTATCCGTCCATATGCTTCATCTCATGCTTGACTTTCCACATTAATTCTTGTGGGAGGGTTCATTGGTTATGCAAGATGAGCCAAGAATTTAATGGCTTAAAATCTGTGCACTGGCGTGTGTTAAAGCGACAGGTAACAACTTTAATTTATATGTTTCCATTCCACTACAACACCAATTTTAATTAAAAGCCTAGTCGATTAGATTTTAACGTACATGAATGAGCATCGTAATTTTCGATGATTTGTAGTAGAGAAAAATCAATTATGCGGAAATTAGTTAAACTTAATTATATCTGTCCTTTTATTGACTTTTTAAAATGCATAAAAGCGTAGAAAAATACGTTTATGTGTAATATAACATATTTAAACATAAACGTATACTTACATATTTATTTCTATTTTCAAGGAATTTTTCATACACGAGTCAGTAAATTGAATATTCTTAAGTATTTTCTTAACAAATTGTAGTTTTAGGGCCTTTTTGAAATGTAAGATACAGGAAATACGTTTAAAATATCATACTTAATTTCATTATCTTATGATTTTTATCCTTAAGACAGATCAGATTGTATGATGGTTAATATACTACTTTATCGTCTAGGGTTTGATTACCAACTTGTATTAATTGTTCATTCGTTAGTCCCTTCTCAGGGGTAACAATGGCTGCCTTCTGGATGTCCCCATGATGGGTTGCCAACCCCCTAGGTAACAAACACTTTTATAATAATTTTTTTTCATAAAATTTTAAAATGCTAAATGTCTACAAGCTCTCTGAAAAAAAAATCCGTACTATCATAGATGCGTTATTAATTAAGAATCATTTAATATTTGCTAGATTGTAGGTTACATTTTTTAAAGATAGAAACAATTAAGTTGAAATGTAAATCGATTATTTTAAATGATGGAGATTTTTCGCTAAAATCACCATGTCTTTTCCTTCTGCAAATTAAACATTTCAGAATAAAATTTATCAGAAAGGGTCAATTATGTAGGACCGGCCAATCCTACAAATGTTTACATTTTTACGACTGACTGCTGCATAAATACTCACTCAAAATGCCCATTTTTAAAAAATTACACAATTTTGGTTCTGATTAACACACTGGTTCTGAATAACATACTTGCGTATAAGGAACAAAGTGACACTTATGCAAATAGTAAGTCTATAAACAGCCATTCGAGGAAACTAATCCGTAAAGGAACAGAGTTTGCTTAATCCCTTCAGACTTGGTGTTGACAAGAACTCGCGCTGAAGATAGCTGGAATGATTTATTTAAATGATTATCTGCTCGTTTCGTTTCGCTTATTTTTGTTTCGAACTGATTTTACTTTATTTCCGTCCACTGACATCCTTAAAGATCTACTGGCAGGAACGAAGTACGAAAATTCTCTCCATAATAGGAATATCAAGGCAATCTAATCCTTCTAAGCCAAAATAATTTCTTTAGTAATTCTTTCAGGAAGATACGGATGGGAATAAACATGTCAATTGTCTTATCAGACGAAGTATATTAAGTCTATTTTATAGTTATCAAGGCTAACTATACTATCATTTGCTGATTAATTTAAGTGCGCACTATCTTATTTGAGTACATTTTAGGGAATATATGTTTCTTTGATTTGATTAATTGTAAGGAAAGAAAAATACGCAGAAAAAGATTAAAGTAATTTTCATTCCAAATGCTTTTACAATTGTAGCATACATCTATCGAAAATTCAACCAAATTCCCAACTAAATTTAATACTGATACATTGTTTAAAGGCTGATGTAGTGTATCTGAAGGGTGTAGATGAAAAACTCACTTCTACACTTTTCAAGTAATTAGAAAAATACAGAAAGCTGATAATTATTAACAAAAAATATTTTATATGATATATTTGTTGTCACAACAACTACTTGCGCACAATCCTAAGCATGCAATTGATGAAGCAAGAATTTAAATTTAAATATAGAAAATGTGAGATTTGCATCAAACTTTTATGGGTAATGTTAATTATAATCCAAAATAGTTATGAATTTAAAATAAAAAGAACCAAGATTAAAGTTCTTAAAATAGAGGCTCTGTGTTTAAAAACTTATTTCTAAACCTTAAAAAATATCCCTTTGAGCAACTTATCACCATTATTAATGATGAATCTAAGAGCAATATTCCATGTATTATGCAGTATATAATTACTTTTGTATTATATTATATACAAAATAAAAATAAAATATTAAAATTTAATGATTTCAATGTCCATATAAGTAGCAACAATTGTTTATTTACTTAGTTTTAATTATTTTCAGAAGGAATATTAATTGTT
Source organism: Cheiracanthium punctorium (assembly GCA_038373885.1). NCBI lineage: Eukaryota > Metazoa > Arthropoda > Arachnida > Araneae > Cheiracanthiidae > Cheiracanthium > Cheiracanthium punctorium. The sequence continues at coordinate 133,768 of JAWZYV010010900.1, read as the reverse complement.
ATTCGAACATTTTATAAATAATTTTATTTATAAATATGTGTACATGTAATTATAAAAGGATTTAAAACAGAACTGGTTTAAACCATAAAAACCCGGTTTAAAAAAAAAACAAAAAAAATTTTTTTTTTGGTTTGATAAATAATTATATAATTACTTATCAAACTAAAAATTCTTATGACAGGACTTTAATTTCAGCATTTTAGAAAATAAATATGAACAGTTTTCATTTTGTAACTTCTTTCTTCGTAATTTGACCCAGTAAAATTATTTCGTCATGCAGCTTTGAACGTTCTTGTCTGAAACATTATGCGCGTGCGAAGGCCTTTAAATCTGAACAGAAAATACGATTTACTACGATGCTGATGAATTCTCTTGTCGTTTTCTAGTCTTCAATTCCTGTATATTCAGTTTCCCACCCTCTTTGACATTTGACAAATTATGTGCCAAGATAAACGATTTCAGATGTCAAAAATTGCAAAATTTTCCTCGAACGGTACGTACAACAAAGTATCAAATTGAGTACAATGATTATAATAACTTATTAAGAACTGTCAATATTACTTATTTTTCTTTTCCCAAAAGCCAAGTGTTTAAAATTATAGTGTAAATTAATAAGCCATTCATATTTATCACATTATTGTGATTTCTTTATTAAAGGTTTTGTAAAGTATAGCTGTTACTGTACAAAGTCAAATTACCCCAATTTATGTTTAAAAAGTAAAATCAAATAAAAGAATATTTCATGGATTATGTCAAGCTTAAGCAGTGTTTTTAGGATTTATGTAAAACTTTCATAGAGATATACGTACACAATACCAATCATAGGTATACAAGTCCGTACTACTTGATTAAATAATTAAACCCTTATCTCAGAAGATGAGAAACCACTTAGTAATGTTTAAAGAATTTATAAAAAAAACTAAATAATTATTTAAAAATAATTAACTTGAAAAGACTTTATAAAGGTAATGAAATTAGTTAGTCATAATACAACTATCCTTCCAGAATAATAATAATTTTTTATTTAAGTAAACATCAAACATATACTCTGTTATTTTTGTCGGCAGAGTGTATGCTATCTTTATAAAGGCGAAAATATTCTTGCTGAAGTTTCGTTTAATTAAAACCAAATCTTTGAAAAACTACCTTATACGTAATGAAGAAATTTAAAATCATAATTAATTATGAATAATAACTTGTAATAAGGATGCAAATCACTCGCATTGATTAGTGTTTATACAACCAACATATAAAGAAGAAATCATGCTTAACGTTAAATGTGTTACATAAGAATATTTTTACATAAATGGATCATTTTTTAAAAATTCAACGAAAAGTTTTAGTATGTATCAAATTCATCTAGTGAACGAGAATTTTCAGTCCTTTTGTAAGTATAGAAGTTTATATTTGTAGTTTAGGTAATACTCTAAAATGTTTACTATTAAAATGCAATATAACTGAAACGTGAATTTAACAGTAAAGCCACTTTATCCTAGTAAGTAGAATTCTAAACTGTTGCTATACTTTTATAAACAAGCTGAGTGCTTTGTGTCTATTACTTTGTACCACTGAACGCTGTTTGAGTTAATTCCTAATAAACAAAAGGTGACGCGACTCCCTACAGAATTATAATGCGACTAAACGCTAATGGTGTCATTTAAAAAATGAGACGTAAAAGCCTTGAAACAACGCAGAGTGAAGTAACATAGGTGAGCATACTCCGAATAATTGTGCAACGTGGAGAAAGGATTTTGGACAGAAAGTTTTAGGAAATGAAATTTGCTTTCTCTTAATTCTGTGACGTAAACTTCACATCGAAAAATTTAAATTCATTTGAGGATTTAAACAATTCAAACAGTTTTACTTATTTTCACATGTTCTTAATAATAATAAAAAGCGCTTACGATTCAGATTTGTGCCTGTTCGCGTACTCTAACTGGCGTAGTAATGAATATAACACCACTGCATTTAGATATAGTAGTTAGCTGAAGTACCCGTTCTTCGCACGGTATGCAGAATTTTAAACAAACAGATACAAACGGATAATATAGAAATATTAAATATATTTTGATTATATATTTATTTGTTTGTCTCAGGGAATTTTTATTCTCGTAAATTATTTATATCTTCCTATCTCTTGTGTTTCATGTTCAAATAATCTTGATCGCAATGCAATTTTTCTTTCTTGTCAACGCTTATTTCCATTTAACTCACTAATGCACTTTTAAACTCATAACGTGTAAACGACATCAAAGATCAATAAATTTCATTCTCTATTTTTAAAATTACCACTTAATTACCATATTAACAATGTGCCATTACGTTTTTTACGTCCTAGAATGCTACAATCAAACGAAGACTAAATGAATTTCCAAAGTTCTTAAAACTCGCAAAATAAAGATACACGATGTGTTACAAATAAAACAATAACCTTTACCCTTAAATGCATGAAATTTAAAGACATTCACTGGATAATCACAAGGGTAAGCTAAATTTTCTATAGCAGTTTTGTGAAGAACTAATTTTTTCAAAACATGCAGTATGAAAGAAGTATGTGAAACTTTTTTCAATCAAGATGCACCAATCTTTGGTTGCAATCTACGTAATGCCAACCCTGCAGGGGTTGAGCACTGAAATTCTAACAATACATTACACAATATCTTAAAAAGTATTCTATATAATTATTTAAAATGTTAATATATGAGAAGTTCCCAAGAAGGTATTTCATTTTTATTTTGATCATAACGCAGCTAGTATATCAGCTCTATTTTTATTGTGTTAAACATCTACAAAATCTGATTTTATATTAAACAAAAACAAATCATTAGCGATTTATGCTATTTATTTTTTAAGTTTTAAATTTTTAAAGAATGTACCCCAAAATTTACGTTCTGTGGTAAATCCGATCAGGTATAATAGAGAATCTACTCTATTCCTAAAGATGATTTTTAAAGAAGTTAATTTTACGTTTCACACAAAAGATTGGTAAAAACTTATGTTTTTTATAAAACTCTTGCAACTGGCAATTTTGAAGAAAAAAAGTGAAGCTTGGCTTTTAATCAAATGTTCTACGCTACATTTAACTGTACACAGGTCAATTTCAATAAGGATCATTACGCTCTAATCAAACTAAAGTTTATGTTGCTTTCTGAAATTCATTGCAATGTGTCAGATTACGGAAAAAACTTTAAAACGCATTTTTTTCTTTTAAATAATACAAACAAAAATATTTCTCTTTATAAAATTCCTAATGAATCATCAGAAGTAAACTCAAGGTATTTTAATGTAAAAAAATGCACTTATTTTAATATTAAATTGATTTTTAATAATTATTTTTTCTTGTTTGTTGTTAAAAGTTATCTTAAAGGGTACTTCTATTAAAATGGGTTCACTACAGATAGTTTTAAGTACCTGCCAACCACTTAAAATAAACAACAAAATTAAATACTAATAAAACAAACAAAAACTGCAGCATATTTTAAATAAAAAGTTTTAAGGCTTCATGTGTGTTACTGCGGAAAGTCTAAAAGTTTGTCGCAGTTAACGTTAATAATCATTATGTTGTCATGGAGAATTTAAACTCATGCTAGGGGAAAAATTTATTCCTTTCAAATCAATTGCAATCATCGCAATCGTCTTTTCAAATCAATTGCAAAAGTCACTGAACTTTCACTACTTTTTAAATACGAGTATAAATATTAAAATCTAAAGCAAAATAAATTTATTAAAAGAAAACAGAAGTTACGAATATGATAATCGTTCTTTAACGTATAACTTCAATTAAAAATACAAAACTTGTCAATGTCAACTTTTTTTTAATTGACAAGGTATACTTAAAATAAGATCTATATCAGATTCTAGATAATTAATACTAAGTTTTCAAAAGGCCTTTTCCAACATAAACTACACAAAAATTAAAAATTAAAATTGCAAGAGAGTTTAATGAATTTAAAAAGAGTTTTATGACATAAAATGAAGGAATGTTTGATTTAAAGAACTGCTTCACAATTATGCATTGTGAAGCGTATCGGATTTCGCTCGAAATAAGTGTTAAAAATAGTCGTACAAACATTTTCGCAATTTGACGATGAATAATTTCCATACGAAATTATTCACTGTCTATAGTTGAATGTAAAGTGTTTCTTTCTTTCTATTTTTTTAATTAAAAATCAAAAATTTAATGGAGAATTTAGCACTACGCATTTGGAAATCTGAAAGTGTAAAGTTAACAATTATAAAAAATTAATGCTGGAAGAAATAAAAGTGAGTTTGCTATAAACATTTTTTTTATACACAGACTTACTAAAGGTTGATATCATGCCAATGAATGCCACCTTTTTTGCTAATTATGTTAATTATAGTTTTGGTTAAAAGATACTTTGTGACATCAAACAAATATACAAAGTAATAAAATTCTGTAACGTAAATTCTGCGAAAGTAGCAAATTCAAAATCCCCATATTCCCGTAAAACAAGTAGAAATACCTTGTGATAATTTGCATTTACGAATAGAAGACAACTACCTGAAGAACCGCATTTTCTAATTAAAAAAAATACGCTGAATTGATATTTAAAAAATTATTTTACTTGATTGCAGCAGTTACAAAAACCGAGTAACTTGTAATTTTGCTTTTTTTTAGAAATTACTGATAATTTTCGTTTTTTTTTTTTCAAATTCTAAATTTCACTACCTTTACTAATGATCAACTTCTACTGGAAATATAAAAAGAAACCAAAAAGCAGTGTTGCTTTTTCGTACGTCAGTTTTTAGCCTAGCGAAAGCTAATAACACGAAATTTGAACCCAGATCGCGTCCGTCGACCTAGCCGTTCGGAGTTTTCCCTGGATTTCTCCGAAACATCACGTAAATACGGGTAAGGACCCCCTTAGAAAGGCGCCTATGAAGAGCCCCCCTCATTCGGTCTATATCCCTCGAGTCGCTAATCGGCCGTAATCTCACACACAATACGAAATTTAGCATGTTTATAAATTTTTTTGGATAGCATTTTCAAAATTCGCAACCTGTGAGCGGCCAAACCGGTACGGGCCAAAGCGTTCTTTTCAGGTATCCCAACCGATCTCAAAGAAAAAGGGATATCTATAAAATTCTTGGTGCAAAGTAAAACCCTCACGAATACTTAAAATTTGTTTTCAGGACATTTTGAATGTCGCCTTCCAAGGTGCGAAGACGGGTAAAAAGGGGTGGGCAGCCAACTTTCTTTAAAGAAAAAATATATTATCCATAAACTTATTTCTTCAAAATGTAACAAATATGAATCCAATGTTTATAATTCAAAAATTTTTTAAAATTTATTTTTTTGAATTGTATAGTAAAAATTACATTATTTATGGTCTCCCTGAAATTTTCATTTTTAATGCATTTTGATAAATTTATCTTTCCATTTCTTACACCATGACATAGTATATGTACTACAAAATAAAATTCTCCCGGTACTATCAAATGTCAGGTCACCCGTTTCACAGGCAATTCTGTTAAAATGAGTATCATGTTCAATTTCGGTGGTTGATGTTCTTCAAAAACTAAACTAAAAATTTTTCAACATTTTAAGTGGTGGATGATAAATTGTCTGTACATGTTCGGGGAAAACATTTTTGTGCTCGAATGATTCATGAATCCCTTTTTTATCTTTTAAGTTCGTATTATTTATAAATCAGAAATATTTTTACTTTTTTAAATTCAGGAAATTTTCAACATTTTGTTTATAGGTAAAAAGCTCCTGGGAAGATAAAATTTTTTATATCTTAATAAAAATTTCATCACAGGAAGAAGAAAGTACTGTTAACAAGAAAATATTTCATACTGAAAAGATCGTAAACAAATTGCTCTCGAAATTTTTTCTTTTATAAGAATGTTACGTTTCAAACAGATTTGAAGAATAACGACATGTGGCTTATTTTAATGGAGAAATTTAATGTGATTTACATTCTAAAACAGAGTGGAACAACTTCTTTCAATTTACAAAATAGTAATTTATAATTTTGCTATGTCCGTGCACTTACGGGATGAAGTTAGCGCCTAAAACTAATATTTAAAAAAGTTTTAAAAAATGAATCAGTTTTATCTTCATAACTCTAAGAAAGTACTTTATAATGAGTATTTGAAGATAGAACAAGTTCTAACAGAAACCATCACTGACATAATCGGTTTCTCTTTCTGCTAATTTTTATGAATTTTTAAAGCACTTATGAATTTATAAGCATGCTATATGCTTATAGATTTCTTCCTGTGACTAAACGTTTTCTTGTATTTGGTATATTTTAGTGAACTATATTAAGTTTCATTTCTTCTGTTACATAAAAAAGTAATGATTATGTGAAAATTAATTGTTTCTTTTAAAATTTATATAATTGTCTTGTGATATTAAAAATATTTTTCTTTATTTTAAGTTACTCTAAAAATATGTTGCATTGTAATACCATTTAGATTTCACAAAAGCTATTGAATAAAACAATCATATAGCCATACTGTAGCATATTACCTTTTACCTTTAAACGAATTACAGCAATTAAAATTCTACTCCGAAAAAAGTCGCAATTTATTTTAAAAGATAAATTAAGACAAGTAGATTTTAGTTAAAGATAACTTAAAGCAAAATGCTATCTTCTACTTTAAATGTAAATTTTTTATGACAGTGATAGAGAAAAAAATCTCTTTGTGTTGCATAAAACTTTTCCCTTTCAATTTTATTTTAGAAGAAAACAAAATTAAAACAAAATAAAAAAAACTTATTGCAGGAAAAAATCACCAGCTTAAAAAACACTTTTCAATTAAAATTTTCTACACTTTAGTTGCGAATAAAGAAATGAAGTCAATTTACTGGCACATAAGAGATTTTTCTGATTTGCGGTGAATTAAAGGAGTAAAAAATATCTGGCACGAAATGCGGCTAAATGTTTCACCTGAAAAAATTTATTAATTAGATGATTTTATCAAACGCTAACTTTTTTCAGTCTTTTGTTATAAGTGGTTAAATTGGTAGGCTTTACTTTCTTTAGTGTGAATGAATTTTTAGCTCTTTTGGGACCATTCTTTGAGAGTCTGATGCCCAAATAAACAAATTGGTAAAGTTTTAAAAGTTCTGAGACAAAGATATTGAGGAGTATTTTGACAAAAACACTTTTTAACTTAAAAAATATGTTCAAACTAATGAAGTAACTTCCAGAAATAGTTTTATTATCATGCTGCATATTGGTTTGATTGGTAGGTTGAACACGTTTTGGACAATTTTTAAAGTAAATAAATTAATGAATTTTTTAAAAGTGCTCGATAAAGTAGATATCACGTGTAAAAGAAAAGTTTCATTGAATACAGGGTGCCCTTAAATTCATGCTCCAAAACTTAAGGGTATTTAAAATACATATAAAGAAGCATTTTTTGCACAGCAATGTGAGGTCCGAAATGAAAGGTGTAGACGGTTTCAGCACGATGGGGCTCCAGCCAATTTCTCAACTACTGTGCGTAATTATCTCATTGCCATATTTAACCCCCGATGGATTGAACAAGTTGAACTAATTGCTTGGACAGCACGTTTACTGGATTAATCAAGCATCAATTTTTCCTTTTGGCTACACCTCAAGTCACTCGTTTACGAGACTCCGATTGACTCAGATGAGGGCCTCATTGCAAAACTTTCAGTCACTGCTCTTACTGTTTGTGGAAACCTGGCATTTTCGAAAGGGTACGCCGATCATTTATTAGACGCTACTAGTACTGCGTCAATGTCGGTGATGACACACTTGAGCATTTACAGTACAGCTTTAATCGTATACTTTGCATTTGCTGGATTTACATCTACACGTTTTATTTATAACCCCACCTTGCTACACAAAAATCCTTCTTTATATGTATTTTACCTATTCTTAAATTTTGGCCCATGAATTCAGGACACCCTGTATTTTGAATGAAATCCTTCAAGGTCTTAAATGTCTTAAAAATAATTAAATGCATGTATTTGTAAAATGAAATAAAAAGTATTTTATACAAAGGGTTCAAAATTTGTATGAATTTAATGTCTTTGTATATCGATGCAAGATTTCTTCGAATTAAAAAAAAAAATCCTGCATGTAATTCTTAACCAATGTTACAATTTCCTAAAACACTTTTTCATGGTTTAATGCAAATAATGGCATTTATGTGGAAATATATATTTGCTATTTCAAAACAATGAGCATGAAATTTCATTCGTTGAAAAGATACTACAAACTTAGTCATTTTAGGAAGATGAATGAAATTAAAATGAACTTACAGTGAAAATCAGGACCCTTTTACTGTATGCTACGTCAAATGCACTTCTAGAAAGATGCTATATTTTGAATTAACTGTTTTCTTCCTTTCTTAACATTGCATAATTTTTGTTTTGCGTTTACCATAGAAAAACATGCGATTTGGTTGTTACTCGCCAAATATTGGCGATATTGCTTAGCTGGCTTCATTTTTGGAGACTTTTTCGGGTGACTTATTTTTTGAACCAAATTAGCCATATTTCATCTAAAGGTTGACAAGCTTGGCGACATTTGATGCAATTTTATTAATGGCTCTTGTAATGTTTTCTTCCCCGCATTAGTACTACGCCATCAATAAATGCTAGCATATGTAGTTATATATATATAAATATCCGTAATTACAAAGAATTAAAGAAAGTTCCTTCAGATATTTAAAAGCCTGATATTCTTTTTAAAGGAAAGGCGCACACGCACGCATACACAAGAAAAAGAAAGAGAACTCATAAACGTTTAAATTATAAAAAAAGTTTTACCATAACATTTTTAAAACTTTATTATGAATAGAAAATGTCATAAATTTATTGTTGAATATAATGTTTCTTGAATTTGAAATGTAACAAAAAACAAAATTAAAAGAGTAACAGAAAAAGTTAATTACTTTAACATCTCAAAAATTAATTAAGCGAATCATTTCATAATGTTATAAAATTAGAAAGTTTTTACAGGCGGTTTAGATGACATTTTAATTTTCGCGTTTGAATGGTTTATTAATATATTTACTGTGTCTTACATAAGAGTTTTTTTGTTTGTTTGTTTTTGTTATTTTTCAGCACATAATGAGATAAAAACAACAGATGCTTGGTTTGATTTTGTTATTTTTAAAAATATTGTTTAGTTCATTAAGAAAAAGCATTAAGTTGAATTTTGTCTGAATTTACAATTGTGCACCTTATGTAAAAATATCAAACATCTTTTCATTAAAGTATTCAAGAATGTATAAATATGTTTTTCTACTGAAAACTTTGAAACATGTAATCCATTTTAAGTTTTATTTTACTGGTAAATATAACAGTACCTAAATCAACATTGTAACCCCCCCCCCCCCCAACAAAAGATAGCTTACGATGACACCGCCCCTCCCTTCATTCCTCAGCATACATACAGTTTTTTATTTTTCAACAATGAACATTTAGTCGGCTTTTCTAAAAAATAATGTTATTGCTAAAGCTCAAATAATTAATTTAAGTGAAAATAGATATATTTTGGAGTAAAAATAAGATTTAAAAAAAACATGCCTTGTCATTTGCTCTTTGCCTGTTTTTCTTGCCCCCCTGTAAACGCTCTTGGTTTATAAATCTATTTACTGACTACTACTACCCAACTACTTGACTTACTACAACCCAACAGGTAGGATTCAAACACTTCCCACTGGTTGATATGCTGATCTAGATCGTTCTGATAGCAGAAAATAATAATATGTCTATAAAAATACAAATAACATGCCTAGATTTGAGTAACTTGTTTAGGCGAATAAACGAAATACACGAATTAAAAAAATGAAATATCAAGAAATGTACAATGTTGAATTACAAATAAATTTTCTGACGTTAAAAAACGATAATTTGGATATCCATTATTCTATGCCTGAGATATCTCAAAATTATGCTTATTTAAATACGTAACAAAATGTATAATTGAGTTTGTGTCAAAATAAATATTTTTTTATGAAGACTTAAACGGTAAAGTAGGAAACTAAATTTTACAATTTTGAATTTTTTTTCCAGATCAGTCAAAGCATTTTAAGTTTAGATTTTATAATAACTAAACTTAGGTTTTATCATAACTTTTTATTAACTTATTTAACGTACAGTCTTTAATATACAGAGTACAAACGTATTTAATATACAGTGTTATTTAACTTATAAATCTAACTGCATTTATTTTGTGTTGCACTTAAAATTCTTTAAATTTACTCACTGTAAAGTATACATGAAAACAAATTATAAATTTGAGTAACTACATATATCCTGGTCGTTTTGTCTATTTCGCAGGCTCCAATTTTATTGTTGATACAAAATTCAAATAGGGGTTTATCACTTTTCTTCTGGATATAATAACACTTAATAAACTTCAATAGTAAAGTATTTATGTCGAAATCAAATGATAATTGAAGAAAATATGGAGATGTTTAGTATTTTCAAATAAATAAATAAATAAATCTAGTTTAATAAAGCGAGTTTAGTTGCAAATCACTATTGATATTACATTACCGTGAAACTTTATACATAACTATTTCATTAGCTGTTCGTAATATTCACTCAATTTCCCTCATAATATTACATTATTAATACAGATCATATCAGCAATTATAATTATTTTTACAGGTATTTACTTTTTGAAATTTCAGGGTATTGATTTCACTATAATGACATCAAAGTTGTTCCAAAAAGTAAAGAGAAATTTTAGACATCCTTCTTTCTAAAAGTTTTTATTGCAATAAGATTAAATGTTAATTCACTGTGATGCAATATCGATTAAACATGAATTGCATTCATTTTGAAATATGAATAAAAAAGGAACTCAGTTGCTGAGTACCTACAATTAAAAACCTCGTTGAAATCTTAATGTTAGCGATTTAACTATGCTAATGGCACGATGTCGTGAAATTATAATAGAATAATTGCATGCTAAAAAGTATTTAATTTTCATAATTACGTACATGCTTTTATGGAACCCCTGAAAATGCTGCTTTCAAGAAACGCTCCTTCGTAAATGAAAAGTAAAACAGCAAAATTATTAAGCAGTAGCTGCAGCTATTTTATTTCACTTAAAAGTTTTAAAAGAAAATGCAAGAAATGAAGTGTTGTATCACAGAAAATTCCGAATGTTTGTAAGCAATTTTGAGAATTGTATGTTATACTGTGTGTAGTGTGTCATATGATTTCTACTAAGATCTGTTTTAGTAGAAAAGTATAGGTGTTCGCAGCTTTAAACGGACAGTTGTTTAAGAAAATTTTTTACTTACAGTCCATAAATATATACGCACTTGACTAAAATTTGGTCTTACTTTATTAATTACTGACCTACCTTGAAAACTGTTACAAGAAAATCAGAGTAACTTTTTTTTAATTTGAAATTTTTTCATCAAGGTATTTTTATGGTAAATCGGTAAATAATAAATAAAGAAGGATATTTTTAAAAATGCTTTCTAAATGAAAAGTAAAACAGCAAAATTATTAAGCAGTAGCTGCAGCTATTTTATTTCACTTAAAAGTTTTAAAAGAAAATAAAATAAATGAAGTGTTGTATCACACAAAATTCCGAATGTTTGTATCGTTTTGAATCGTGCTTCCGCTTTTGAATAAATAACTGTTTGTGAAATTTCGAGGAAGAAAATTAAATGAAATAATTTTTTCAAATTAATTTTTTTTAATTATTGGAGGGAATGAAAAATATAGTAATATATGAAAGGCAAAATTTTAAGATTTGAAGAGGATAGCAGGAATCTATCATTTTATATAAGAATGTTTGAGCAGAAATTCGCTCAACTTTAAGATTTGGTAATGAACAAGAAAAGAAAAAGGCATTCCTGGTATGAGTTTAACAGCATTCCTGTGGAATCAAGATATTCCATCCCAGATCTTTGTTCCTACTTTGCAAGTATGCAGTGTAAATAACTTTCTACACCTTGCGCTGCCAAGGTAGAAAAGTGGTTAAAGAACCTTTTTGTCACATTTTGGGTCTGGGGTCGCTTCCCGTCTTAGATGTTAACTTGTCCGCTTCAGGACTATTTAAAATATTTCTTAAAGTTTAATTTTCTTTGAATCTTAATTGTTTTAAAAGCTGTTGTGGTTGTTCTCGTATCACAGGATCGCACTATCCATTGAAATAGGTGCCATTACCCCCGAAGGGTTTGGACTTCTGCTTGTTGGTCCCTAATTTTGAACCAATCCCAGATGAGGTAACAATCGCCCGAAATCGACACCCCAGAAGTATCGCTGGACATGGAGGACATTGGAGCTTCGACGGATTTTACGTGCACCAGCTTCCATTAGCGTTTCAAAGATGAGTTAGCTTATTTGAGTCTCACGAAATTTAAATATTTTTTACGATAAAACTACTTTCCCTAGCTCTGGAGAGGTCCCAATGTCCTCTGTAACAATACACAATAAACACTTACCTATTGATTATACGATATCCTTAAAATATAATTTGAGAATAAGCTTGTCTTAAACAGTCTTCTAATTTTGTCTATGATTTCTCAGACGTCCCACCATTTTAAAATTGGGTCTTCTTGCATTTACTAAATTGCTTTACATGACATTTTAGCCCCTGGATGGTGTCTCGATGCGGTTAATATCTTCAGAACTATTGTTAAAGTATAATAAAAGTGCTCTTTTTTTGCTAATTTCTATTTCTATCACTTATAAATTCTCAAGATATGATGAGAAATGACATTCTTTTGAATATATATATTGACTATAACTTAAGAAGCAAAGTAAAAAGTACATCGAAAAAGTTTTTCTATGGTAGTAATTCAATTTAAGAAAATTTTCAAGAAATGAATTTAAAAGTAAAAATTTGATGGTGGATATTATTACTGTATAGAAATTATAAAAGCATTTTGATGGGGTAGTTTTTTATTATTTTATGAACAATTAAATATTCTTCAATCATTAATGAGCATATTTTAGTAAACATTAAAAATGTTACGCATCTTTTTCGGTAGCTTTGTATTTGTCTACATTCTAAAGCAAAGCTGCAGAATACATTTGAAAGACAACTTTGAATGCCCTCCGAAAGCGTATATTACACTTTATAAAGCTGTTCCTATTAAAAAGAACTACTGTAATCTTTAAAAACTAAATGAAAATTCAAAACTAGGTTGTGTAAAAAATATTTTTTTAATGTTGAGTGTAGATAAATTTGGAATTTTGGTAATTTTATGAACGGAAATGTCTATGGAAGGAATGTATGCAGTTGTAAATATGAAAAGCAAAATTTCAAGCAAACTTTTGCAGTCAATTATACTAATTTCAATTTCATTTTTTAGTTAATCTTAGGTTAATTTCAAGTTATTTTTATCACAAAGTTTTAAGTCGCAGCGGTTTCTTCTTTTCTGAGTTCACGTAAACTTTCTTCAATCCAATGTTTGACAGACACGCAGCACATTATTTCAAAGTTTTAAAATTAGCTTAATTATGATTTTTAACACCTAAAACCTTTTAATTTCATTCTGACGTGATTCTAGCTAATAATGTTCTTAATGCTTGATAATAAAATGAAATTTTATGTCCTAAATCAATTAATAAATAGATAATCTGATGAAAGCAGCTTTTCTTAAACTCTGAAACACAAAATTAATTTCAGAAATCTTTATTAAATATTAATTAGTTTATGGGTATTCATTCAATTAATCTTTGTAACAAAACTCTTCTCGATATAATGTCAAATAAAGTTAATCCTTAAAGTAAAGTCTCTATTAAAAGTAACGTTTATCCCCTTGCTGAAACACATTTGAGTGACTCTTGAACATTAGTTAGCTTAATCGGTGTTTAATAAGTATAACGAATGTTCCTTTAATATCATCTTCGAAATGATTTGAATAGGCTATCATCGTGATTGTGAATGTAATATTGTGCATTTAATCCGTAATCCGGAGTGCATAGTTGTATATACAGCTAGTGAAGAATATATAGGAAGTTGCTGTCTACCTAATTGAAAACATAGTTAATTAGTTAACGATAAGTATAGTTAACTAAGTTTAATGTTAAAATTAGAATGTATGTGTAAATTTGCCATACAATGAGAATTCACATTTTTTCAAATGCATTCATTTTAACACTAGACCCTATAGCATTTCACACAAATTCACTTTAAAAGTGTGCTGTTATGCTACTGAATATTTTAACGTCTTCCGGGATGCAAGTATATGCAGAGAGTCGAAAATACTTGATAATTTTCTGTCCTAATTTTTTGAATTATTACATGCATTTTCCCTCTACTTGAATATCCCACAAGAAAATTAAGAAAACAAGTCTCTTACTGGAACATTTAAATTTTGCGGGGGAGTAAATATATTAAGAATAGAAAAAATCGGAAATCTAACTGCTGTGTGTACGAGGAATCAAACGCAAAAACTTTTGCGTTTGAAACTTGTAAAGCGAAATTTCTTGTACTCATTTTTCGAAAAATTTTCCGACCTTTTTTTGAAAATACACATCAGAGGAACATGCATAAAAAATATAACTTGCAAGTTATGTACAAGGTAGCATGAAAAAAACTTCACAAATGTATCGACTTCTGGGGACCGATCTGTTCAACATATTCAGATGAAATTTCGGAGATAGTTATTCAGAGGTATGGCAACACCTACGTGTTTTTCATCGCAAAATGCTGAGTGCATGCAAAAGTCCTAAACGGCATTATAATTGTACGGATATCACAAAAAGATGGACACGTTATGCGTGTACAAAGACATTTCTGTGAACGGTCAATACAAGCCCGATCGGTACAGTTAGTTATAGAATTTCCAAGCGCAATTAAATTCAAATGCTTAATTTATATTTTAAATAATTTTAGGAAAGTGCTTCTCAAAATGTAAAAAAAAAATTAAGGATAAATTGAATCTTTCATTTGTTCGGTTATCTGATGGGTACACACGCCGAATGTTGATTAATCAGAATGCAGTTTTTAAATATATTTCCAACAGCAATACCATAACTCTACTGAGATTACATGGACCCAGTGGCGGATCCAGAAATTATTTTTGGGAGGGGCTAAATTTTAAAAAAAGCTTATTTCACCCAATTAAAATGTACAATAAATCAAAATTTTAGTCTAAGCCAATGTATATGCTTTTGGGAGGGGCTAAGTAATAAAATATTATCATTTTAGCTAATTAAAGTGTATAATAAAGCAGAATATTACCCTTTAGCAATCTCTTTTGGGGGGGCCTGAAGCGCCCTAGCCCCTCCCCTGGATCCGCTACTGCATAGACCATCTTTTTAATAAGTTATCCCTAAATATCTAGAGCTACCGATTTTAGGTTTAATTTTCTAAAAATATCTGTGAATGAAAATGTTAAGATTGCAATTTTCCTATTGCTTTACGATTTAATAAAACTTGAAACGGAACATTACTTGGGAAAGAAAATTTATTGTCTATTCGATAGAGCGTTCAAAAAAATTTCTAGAATGCTCCCGTCTTTCTAAGAAGCATTTATAAATGTTTAAAAGCATGCTTGCATCGCTCTGGGAGGAATAAACTTTTCGTGATAAAGTATGTTATGTGAATTTTTTCTTAGATCGATTTTGGGGATAGAGCAGAAGGACATGCAGTTTTTTTTTATCCTACAAGGTTTCGAAGGTTAAAGTGAATTTCTTTAAAAAACGTTAGTTTTTTAGAATGCATATAATGCGATTTTATTCCCTTTCAAGATTTGTATAAATATATTCTATCGGCTTATTCTTTTCTTCAGTTTTCTGAAGCTGTTGTGGATATTAAGATTTAACTTACACGCCAACTGTTTGATGCGTTCAAACCATTTTAGAACCATTTTTAGATTTTTCCGTTTTTAGGCACCATAGTGACTAAGTGAAACCCCCGTTGTTTCAGATTTTCATAGATTTACATAAAATTCAAAGATTCCATTCTTTCAATACGTTTTTCATAAAAAATTTACTACTGAAATTCAGTGAAAAATGTTTATTCATTACTGAAAGAAATAGGTTCTTACAGTTAATGAAGTTAAACAATCACACAGCAAAAATTAACAATAAGTACATTTACTTAAAATTTCTATTTAATAAGAAAAAAAGGTGCTAAATTTTACCGAACAGACACAGTATATAAACGAATTTATACTATCTTTTTATGTATTTAAGCATGCTATTAATTGCTATATTATTTCAGTTTGTTATGGTTCTACTAATAATTTTTTCGAAATATTTTATCGATTTAAAATTATTGGAGGTGAAAACTGCTGTAAAATGTGTAACTAATTCGGAAAACTATCATTCTTTTACATCAAACAGTCATATAGCAATGCAGTATTCCATGAAAGAATGAACTCGATTAATAAAAAAATTGATATGAAATAAAAGACAATGTAAATTATACATTATATGTGCGCTTCCAGAGGTATTGGGTTATATCTTAATTAGTCTCAAAGCATTCATATACTTCCATGAAGGATTGATTGATTGATTTGAACTATGATATTTGGGAAGTCTGCGGCTCTAGTTCAGCCTTTTACCAAACTTGTTCCGATTCGATCCGTCATTCACAAATTTTACAAATATATAGAACAAAACAGTAGAAAGTTACAGCACGCAGGAAACATGAAAATAGAAAAAGAAATATAGGAAGAAAAAATGGAGAAGAAAACCCTAAAAAATTAGAGACAGATTGCCACACGCAGAGAGCAACATCCATGAAGGTAGGTAAAGAAAAAAAAAATTAAATAAAAGTTCCTTGCTGACATTCCTTGCTCTTGATGAACAGAGGGCCACTAGAAAAGCATCAGTGTTTTATTTTATACTTTTGTGTCTTTAGTTTCAATTTATTTACATTTATTTTACTATAACACACGGAAATTTTTTAGCGTTTTTTAAATGCTTGCTATACATAAAATAGAGTTGTACATAAAATAGAGATAAATAGTTGCATGCATACGTTGCATGCATAAAATAGAGATAAATAGAATACGTATTTAAATGAGCATGTGATTAAAAAATTTTGAATTTTGTGATGAAATACAGTTTTGGCTTTGCATAATTTGTATAATTTTTTAAAGGTACTCAAACAATCATTTGAAAAAACTTTCGTTCTAAAAAAATAAGATTTCATGTATATAAAATAAGTCTGTAAAGATATAAAATAAAAATTCGAAATTCTTTTCTTTTTTCTCTCACGAAAACTAATATAGTTTTGCTTTTTGATGTATTATTCATGAAACTAAAATAATTCATTAAAACATTTCAAATTATCATACTCTTTTAAATGAGATTAGCTTAACATAATTTTTTTCCCTCACTCGCGTTTCTGTTTCCTCAGACTGAAGAATATATAGTTAATGTTTTCCGCTGATCTTATACTGATAAAATCCATTAAAAACTGTCATTTTGTTATTAATTAAAAAGTATACCTTTTAATTCTCTGTTTTCTACATAGGATATAAAAGAGTTCAAAATGTAATCCATGAATTAGCATTTGTTAAAAAGCGCACAACAGAATTTATAAAAATGATTGTCTTGTTCTTGAAGTGTTTTTCGAAATGTGCAACACAATTCAAATATAAAAAAGCAAAAATACATTATAATAAGAGACATAGAGAGAAATTGCGAGAGAGGGACAGTTTTATATTATGTTTGATATTTACTACTACGCAGAAATAAAATACTCATAAAGTAAATGTAATGAAGCGACTTTTGCATATATGCTAAATATTTTCAAAACCAAAGAAGATTACAGATAGAATAAATGAATGCTAATAATGTTTTCAGTCAGTTTTGAAAGTTTCCTGGAATATGAGTTCATTATATCGCCCTCATTGCGGTTTCTGATCCTTCTCGCAGAATTTTAACTGCCTCAATATAGCTGCACTGAGGCCACGTTTGTTGGATTCCGTCGCTTCTTATGTCATTTGGAAGTCGAAAATATTTTTGTGTTATTCGTAATAAAAGTCTTTTCTCAGTTATATGCCAGCATATATTTGTTGAAGATGATAACAACCGGCGAACTAGTTCAGATAATTTTTCTTTAATTTCTGCAATAACTCTATGTAAAGATGGAAAGTTTATTTTTTACGTATATGTTTTTTTTTTTAAATTACTTGAAGATTGTGGATTCATATCGTTTTCATGTACACACACAATTAAAAATACCATGCAGCATCCAACATTATGTCTGGGTACAATTAACCCTTTGACGTGCGGTGGTTAAGCTGTGATGGCTGCGCGGCCGCACAGCCAGCCGTGTCGGTAAACTTCTTTAGCTCTGTGGTGGTGGTTAAATGGATCGGTGGCAATGACTACACTTTTTCAGAGTTGGGCAGTCTATCTAGTTGGCCTTTTATATATTAATGTGAAAATGTTTGATCTTCAAAGGGTTTAACCATTTCTGAAAGGATAAAACTAGTGTTGTGGAACCTATAGTAAAAATGTTCTCACATTTTGATTTATGCTTGGTTATGTTTTATCGTCACAAGCATCTAGTTTTATATCAGTATAATCAACAGGTGTTCTGCTATGCATATCTTTTAATCAATACATTAACTAAATTACCTATTTTATGTTTAAAAGTTTCAAGGTTTGATTCAACATTTTGTAAATATCTCAAACAATTGAAGATAGAAACTTTGCATTCATTCACTGAAGGAACATAATAACACAGACTGAGGAAATTCATTTGTATAATTTACTTTCGTCTCATTTTCTTTTTTGATCTGTGAAACAAGGAACAACGCAGTTTGAATTTGATTCTGTAAAGTATACTTAGATAAGGTTTTATCAACGTCTACAATTAATCTCAATTTGTCAGGTTGTTCCATTTTTTTAGCTGATGTAAATCAAAGCATTCCTTAGCTAAGATTTGAATTTACTGCTCGTCGAAAAGAATGTTTTTCATGAATGAGAACTGTAATCGATTTGCACGGCTAATGGTTGAGTTGCGTGTTTTTTTCCATAAAAAACTTTTTTTTTGTAAAACGAAATGACAGTTCTTATCGAATAATTTTTACAAATTACATTTTTTTCTGAAATTTTTGAGCTTGTGTAGAAAGACTAATAGATAAAAAAAAGAAAGCGGAAACTAATAGATTTGTTGGAGGAAAAATAAGCTCCATCTATTTGTTAAAGGCGCATGTGTTCTTAAACAGTGTTCATTCAGTTTAAAGTGAAATTCACGTAAACAAAAGATTTAAATATTTTCTTAGAGGAAGAATAATTAGGTAGTTTTAAACTTACGGAATGCGTTTTGAAGAATTTCCATTGACAGTTGTGAGGAATTTTTACGAATTTACATCTTTACGTTGAAAACAATTTTATACATGTATATATGTACACATATTTTCTAAGCATCTAAGTTTTAAAATAGTTCAAGACCTCATAAATGAATATGCCTCATGAATTTGCTTAACAAAATATATTAAAACTGTTTAAAAATAATCTTTCCCATTCTTGGTATGCATACTGCATAAAGCTCGAGTTCAGATTTAGACTATGCATCGATGCCTTTACCCATAACCTTACATGAGTCATTACTAGGTCCTAGCCCTCTACCATGGTTAAGAAATTTTAAAAAAGTTACATTTATTAAAAGAAACAACATTGTTTAAACAGATATAAATAGAAATAAAAACGATACGTGCGTTTAGAATATCAAAATTAATCCACTATTCTTCAGCAGTAAAATCATCAACCTGCATGCAACAGAGAATGCGTAAGTGTAGGTTGGTGCGTTTGTGGATGAAGAAAGATATATACTTTACCATCCGAAACTTTCGTACGGTTTTTAATTCTGTTTATACTTGCTTAAGCAGATTTATTTATTTTATATTTTTTCTTAAAACCAGACTTTTTTGAATACATTTAATAACTAAATTTACTATTTACAGTAAAAAAATTTGATGATGTTTATATAATTTTCCTACACGCAACACGCCTATCTTGAATTTCAATTACCATGTTTGTTATTTTACATGCAAATGCGTTAGTTTGATTAGGTATCACAGTTCAAAGACATAAAGGGTTTAATGAAGACAATGCATCGATGCTTAAAGGGTTTAATTTAAAATCCACTGTTGAAACAAGCACTTCAATCCACAACAGAGGGAATCAAATGCTTTATTGCTAAACACTCAGATGTCGACCATAGTACAATTCACAAATGTTGTACAAATTTTAAAGGAAACTTTTTAAAATTCTCATGGAGCATATAAGAAAAAAATCTCCCAGCATTGAGAAATTGAAAAAAAATGGCTGTTTAAACTACTTATATTTTTTAGAAAAATCAATCTCAAAGTTAGAAAAATTAAGGAATTAATTTAGTTTTATTTTGAAAATTATATGGAAAAAATTTCGAAAAGTCCAATGATGTTTTGTTGATTTAATAATACCAGTATTCACGAATGCAGACTTGCTTTTAATACTTTTTAATTATTTATATCTACATAAATGTATTTATTAACCCCTTAAGCGGTTTGCCCGTGTAGCGTACGGGCATCGATATTTTCTGCTTTCCTTTTCTGATTTGCCCGTATATTTCATTATTGTGAAGAGACTATTTAGTATTAATATTTTTCAATCGATGGCGTGGCTTGTCAATGTAACTGAAATGCTTTGCATCCGGGTTTTTCTTCCTAGCGAGAGAGCGGGACTATTTCATCATATGCCTTTCAAAATATGCCTTTTTTGGAAGCATTTCAGTAAAAAAATTGACCGCTTAAAGGGTTAAGAAGGTTAAATAATCCTTTCGTAGAATGTAAACAAGTGTTACCGAACGGAAGAAATTTTAAAGTTTTAAGGATTCAAATTAATTTAATGGGGGTTCTGAAGGAAATTTGAAGAACAGTTATTTAAATATTTTCGGGTTATCATAAGCATTAAAATATGAATCTCGTGTAATTACGACTCTAGTGAAAAGAAAAAAAACAGAATAATAATAATTACCCCCTTTTTTTGTCTCCCAAAAATGACCAGCCTCGTAAAATAAATAGAATAGTTAATTGAAATTCATTATTATCATTTCACTCTAAGCGTAAACGTGTATGCTTAATTGTCATTATCATCTCAAAAGGAAGTGCATGAAAGAAAAAAGAAAACTATGACTTATAGCAACAACACATATTTTATGACCTCCCTGTAACACCGTTATACACTCTGCAGTTTCGATGTCTAACTTCTAGCTACATCTTAGAGAGGTACCATTATTTTTTTATATATACAATCTAATATTGTTTTATAAATGAAACTAAAGTTTTGAAAATAAAGTAATATTTCTGAGTAGTCGAGCAATTTCGAAAAATAATTCTCTGGTTAATGTCTGTACAGTTTATCAAGGTAATTGCTATGTGAATGCGTTTCTAAATTGCATAAGAGATATTATGCAATAATCACAGTAATTTAGTCATTAAAATAACTTGAATCCACTTTCGCGGTACGAAATTATTTCATCAACTTGGCTACATAACTATTACATGCCAATAACCGAGTGACAAAATACGAAATTGGTGAAAATTAATTTTCATCACGTCTCACACAAAGATTCATGCGGACATGAAAAATATTTCGTTTACTTGCACGCAAACTATTCCTGAAAATGGGTGAAATAGCTTTAATAATTCATTGTTTACCTTTGGAAACATGTTTAACTCATTTTCTAACAATAAACTGCTGGCTTTCTTGACATTTTAAATGTGTCAGTCATGCAATGAAAGACAATAGTTTTCTATGCAAAATTAAGTGAAAAGTTTCGTTGCTTCATCTATTTGTTTAGAATTTGTTGTTGCAAATGAGTATAAAAAATAACACTTAATGTTATTGCTGCAGTGCTGTATAAATTTATTGCTCTAAAAATTCTAGCCATTTAAAATTTTTAACATACTTTTCCATTACAACACGATATGCTGATTATAAATTCATCCTGAAGTTCATGCCATTTCTTTAAAAGTAAATTCTGATGAACTAGAACAACAAAAGGCTAGTGTAAATTCTCTCTCAGTTGGGCAGATCGATGTGTAGCGAATGAAACATTTAAGAAATACAGTGGAGTCTTGACTTCCATGCGTCCCTCCTAGCGTATGTTAAAATTTCACGTTGTGAAATAGGGTACATATGCGACTTTTTCATACACATTTACTTTATACGCTTAAGAAAATACTCCTCAAACCATTTTTTAACTATATACTACTATTTCCTACACAAATTTATAAATAAAGCCAAGTTTAAACTGAGATGGTTTGGTTCCGCCTTCAGTGATGCAACGAGCAATTGAAATACAGTTCGCTGATTGGCTCTCTTCATCAGTAACGAATCACGAAGACGATACTGACCCCTCATACCCCGCAATTCTAGTTAACGCTTGTTACTGTTGGCGAAAAATCTCGTGCTGCGGTCGAGGAATTCGCATTATCTCTGAGATGTGTTACGCGCGAAATGTTCTCGCATTATCCCATTCGCGTAAGACAAATCGCGGCATATGCGTTGTACTATATTGTAGCACGGGTTCACTGCAATATAATACAACACATTTTAAAAAGATCGACAGCTCATAAAGTTACATACAGCATTTGCACGTTTTTATGCACTGTACATTTGAAGAGCATGCTTAATTCAAAATACACGCCAGATCATTTTAAAAATCAATTGCTGATAAACTGGAACTACATGTTACATTTGTCTTTAATGTTTAGTTAAAATACACAACATTCGAAATATTCTGACGATCGCCTGCTGATAAATTGCAGCACCTGGTCAAATTATCATAAGCACTTTAGTTCCTCCACAAGATATATATATGTTCTAAAACATCAAGTGACTTTAGCACATAAATACAAAATACTATGTCTGGAACTCTAAAATTTTTAAAAAGTCTCTTAACAAGCTGTACTATACACTGTGATAAACAATAAACCTATATCAAGTACGAAACGCTTAAAAAAATCTTGAAAATTGTAAATTTAGCATAATGAGTCACGCATTGAAAAAAAATTCTGGGCAGTTCATTGTTAAGGAATTTTTTCTGAAAGTTTGGAAAGATGAAAAATTTTCATTTATTTTGGTGAGTAATGCAGATTATGAAGATTAATTCTGAACTTCTTTAAGCCCCTGGCGTAATTAGTTTACAATCCCGGTTAAACTATTTCACGTACTTTATTCATTTATTTAGTTAGTTACAATTATTGCGCCAAACTATTGTGGATGTGCTTTTTGTTATTTTGGGGGCCTTGTTTATTTAATTCGCAATATTCAATCAGCAATTTATATTAGTAATTTTATATTAGCAATTTTTTTATATTAGCAATTTTTTTTCTATAGGACCATTTTCATAACAGCGGATCAACAGAAATTATAAATTACTTCATATAAATCATGGGAAAATAAGGGACTTTTAACCTTGTAAATGGGGTTTGATTAAAACTCTAACCTATGCTGAAATACATCCCAACCGACAAATATAAAGAATGCTGAAGTGTTAGCACCTACATTATGAAGTAAATTGGACATGTAGATAAAATCCCTTAGAATCTAATAGTATTTAAAAACTAAATATTAGTAGCAGTTATATTAGTCTGTATTCGAAAAAACAAACCTGCATCCCGTCCTGGTACAAAATAAACTAATTCCGATAGGCGCTTGAAAAGATTTTAGGATGAAACTTCATACACTGCACTATCCACTGCAATAAACGAAAAATTTGTGTCTTTGACGAAATTTTCAGAAAAAAAAGTTTTGAACGTAGAAATTCCACAGTAAAATTATCAGGGTGACACATCCTGTAAAATTTTAAATTTTTCAGAATTTTTTTTAGAAAGTTTCGTAGCTGATACAGGTTTATTATTTATTGCAAGTGTTTAGAACAACTTTTTAAGAGGCAAAAAAAAAAAAAAAATCCTAAAAATTTAAGTTCCTGGCACAATTAGCTATTTGCATTTATGTACCAAGATAACATGATGTTTTCGAACTAATCTTCAGATCTTGTGTAAAATATAAATGCGTATAATGATTTGGCCAGGGACTCTAAAACTGTATGTTGCACTGGTAAGTTCAGGTGCATTTAACTAGTCCGAACACCATGAAGTTCGATTATTTTACAGAACCATTCGTTAGCACCGGTTAGTAGCGCGAGATTTTCGTTAGTATCGCAACCGTGATAGAGATTGTGCCGAATCGGCGGATACGGATCTGAAAAGATATAACAATATTTTATATCTGAAGATATGGATAAGAAAACATATCATTTGTTGTATCCGCGGATACGGATATTTTTGTTTAGAAATTATTTTGAAGAATACATCATTTAAATCGATAATTTCATGCACAAGGTGTGAAATATTGAGACCAAAATCATAACTTTCATGTCCACCGTAATGCAAACATTAAAAAAATATCATAGCAGTTAAAATTACATTATTTATAAATGTTAAGGGGATGGTGGACATTAAAAAGGTTTTTTTTTATTTAATAAGATAGGATTATGAAATTTTGTATTTTAATATATTAAACTAAAAGCATTATAAACAACTGAAAAAAATTTAAATTTTTTAAAAAAAATATTAGTAATTAATTAAAAATTATTTAATTTTTTAGGCTCAAAAAAATGCTCC
The DNA here is from genome assembly GCA_038373885.1 of Cheiracanthium punctorium. Lineage (NCBI taxonomy): Eukaryota > Metazoa > Arthropoda > Arachnida > Araneae > Cheiracanthiidae > Cheiracanthium > Cheiracanthium punctorium. Next base: position 109,198 of record JAWZYV010010900.1, on the reverse strand, counting down.
ATGCGTTTTAATTTTAACCTTTTTTTAGTAATTTTGTTTTATAATAGCATAAAAATATATTTAAAAAAAGTCTGTGTATAGGTTTTTGATTCGACCGAGTAGTTAATTTTTTAGAAATATTTTCATGGATATATATCAAACTTTTCCGAAAATTTTCAGTTTTCGTAAATAAAAGTGAAATTTCATAATCGAAATTTTGACCATATTTAAAAAGGATACACGGATTTATTGTAATATATGAGAAGAATGTTTGTAGTAAATTTTGTACAATTACGACCAAAATTAAGTCGCATGGAGCATTTTGAAGGCAAGAAAATCACAAAAAAACTTGATTTGGAGAAAATACAGTTTAAAGTGTAATTTCCCATTTACCTTTAATGCCGTCCCTTCTGAATAATTTTATTTATGATTTTACATTAACAAAACATACTTTTAAAATAATTTCATTCGAATATTAGCTTATTTTGTAAAACGTTCAATAAAAATTGTGATGTGTTTATTTACGCGTTTGTTTGCATTTTGTGGACATTTAACTGTCCCTTTTAATTTTTTCAAACCCTAATATATTTTTAAAAAACTGCCATAGACATACGCGGTCTTTTCTCCATGGTTCAGTTTTAACTGTAGAATATTAGTATGTAAAAAGAAAAAACACAATTTTTGGGTCAATTTTGATGATTTTGGTGCCCACCATCCCCTTAACAGGATTTCATGTGCATTTTACTATTGAATCGTGACTGTCAAATCAAGACAAGTTTACAAATATACAGAACCTCGCTATATCAGACACTTGAAAATTTTTAGGATGTCTTCTCCCAGCAGTAGACACCGTATAATCCAACGATAAATCCTCTGCCAGTAAAGGAAATTCCAGAATAATTTCATGTCGAAATACGATAGAATTCTTCTACTGTAACATTAAACGTACTACTTCTACTGCAACAGTAATTATTATGTGTAATTAACATCGGCATATGTGTTGTACTATATTGTAGCACGGGTTCACTGCAGTATAGTATAATACATTTTAAAAAGTTCGACAGCTCATAAAGTTACATACAGCATTTGCAAGTTTTTATGCACTGTACATTTGAAGACACTGTACATTTTTGGGTCTAAGCCTTCTCTAGAAAGATTTTAGATCTCTATAGGAGAATAACATTTTCTGTAACAAGAAAAAGCGATTCAGTCCTCTAGTGATAGTGGGAATGATTCCACCAAGTAGAAGTATTCAAAAAGCTTACCAAGTTACTTGTTAGCCAATAGTTGCATGTTAACAGAACAGCTTTAAATCACCAAGAATAAAATTAAAGGACGGATTTTATGCTAAACAAGGAGATTTACTTAAAAATAATAAGCAATAATTACTCAGTTTAAAATAATAAAATATATGCTTGGTTGCAAAAAAATTAATTAATAACAGAATAATTTATTTTTTCTGGTTTCTTTGACTTATCCTGAAAAGCCGTTAAGAAAGATCTGTTAAAAAGATCTGCTATCAAAGAGGGATCACGATTTCTTTTTTCGCTCTGACGGATCATGATCCGCATCCGGATAATGTATTTTTGCTCAGAAAAAAACGGATTAAGATCTTTTTTCTTCAAATACTCGTGGATACGAATACGGATATGTGGCACATCTCTAATCCGTTACGGCTTTACGGACGATTCGTGTTTGTGAGCTGGTAAAATGATCAATCCGCAACTCATGAATTTTGCACATGCCAATCGTTAGTACTTTGTTAGAACCATTTAGTACGGAGAAAGTTTCGTTAGTACAGCATCCGTTACGGATTAACGGACAATTTAAATTGACAATTGCGAAATGATGAAATGGTCAATCCGTAAATTTGAATTGTCCGTAAAACCCGTAACGGATGCGCTTTTATAAATGTACACGAAACAAAACGCACGCCTTTTAAACATCATCTGATAAAAATTTCAAACCGAATTGATGAATTTTCCATGTGATTTAAAAGAAAACGTTTTGAACTAACACACAATAAACAGAAAGCTGTCTAACAAAAACGTATATCGCTGTATAAAAATACTCATTTTTGTTTAAAATTGCCAAAATTTAAAGGTTGTCTCATATGTTTTGTGGTGTTTTCGTACTCTAGCTGAACTAACTGAGTGTCATTTCAAGATTCGGTTAATGAACACTTCAGTGTTTAACTAGTCTCAAATTGAAGATGAATCTAGATAATGGAGCGTTTTTCAAACCTTATCGGGAGTACTACATAAGCATACACAGATATTTAATTTTTCAGCAAGAACGCTGTAAGAAAGTTTCATAAAAGTTGAGTAAAATAATACTGAAATACAGTGCATCCAGAGAGGTTGAGGGAACGATTTGAACAACTCTCCGATAGTAAACTGTTCTTCTTCTAGTTTAGAAAAAAATAGCTTAGAGTTTTAGATCCCTTAAAATAATTTTCATAGTTGGTTTTCTTAGCATACAGCTAGAAAAAAATTTCCCAATCCATATTTCGAAAGATCATTTCACATTTCTGTGCTAAAAGGACGTATTACTTCATATCAGACGCCGTTTCTTCTTCCATTTGAGTTTTAGTTCCCCGCTTTAAATGTTTCGTTTGAAGCTTTCTTCGCAAATTTGCAAAAATTTCAGGACCTTTGAGTTGAAATATGTTCTGATAAACAGACGAGAACCCTAAACAGATGACATTTTTCTTTTGTGATGTGTTAGCATATTGAAGATACGCAGTAAAATAAATTAAAAGAATGTCTGGCGTTTTCGTACGTATGTATGTTTAGGTGAATGTGTATGCATTATATTTTATTAAAAGTGTTGATCCATTTGTAATTAGAATGCTCAAGTAAGAAACTTCTGAGTAGATGAAAGAGATGGGATTGCTTAGTAAACTGTTACCCTTTTCTGCAAGAAGGAAAAAATTCAATCTGAAAAAACTCCAGTTTCTTAATAACTGCTTTTAGAAATTCATGTTTAATATAATGATGTCGAAATAATGTCATGTTTAATGTAATGGTATATGAGCCAGTCAATTTTCAAAAGGTCTTTTAAAACAAATTGATTAAAATCAAAAGTCATAATTTAATGTAAATTAAAATTTAATTAAGATAGGGAAATGAAGATTCAAATTCTTACACTGAACAGACTTCTTTATGTCAGTAATAAAAACTTAAAACTTTTCATTTTTTAAAAAGAAATATCTAATTTTACATTCGACATCAATAAAATTATTGAAAATATTTAAAAATCGGTATGCGTTTCATTTTAAATGTAAAGCTTTAAAAAATAAATTTTGAGTTTTTTAAGCCATTTTTTGTCATTAAAATAACATTAACTAATAAAATTAAAACATTTAATTAAATAATTTAAATCCTTTGTAATAAAAATAAAGATGCTTGAATCTAATATTTAACAGATAGAAGTGACACATTTAATTTTGAACAAAGTATTAATTAAATTATAGAACTGCTGAAATGAATTCTTTTATAGAAAGTTTCTTTGTCATTAACAGTATTTTATTGAAAATTTTTAAACTCATTCAAGTACTTCTTGAAATTATGTATGAAAAGATTAATTTTTCCTATATATATATATATATATATACACACCACATTAACATTTTTAATTTTAAATTGTCGTTTGTGCATAAGAAATTAAGTTAATTAAATAACGTTCATTTATAATCTTTTGTAATTTAATTCGAATAATTTTCTCAAGCCCAATTAATTAGTTTTTAATTTTTTTTGTATCCAAAAAAAAAAAGAATCTTATTATAAATGAATAACTCCACAGTGAGTAAATATGCAAAAAGTGTCATTTACACCAGAAAGCTTTATATAAAATAAGCTAATTTAAAAACCTTATTTATATGTTCTCAGGAAACAATATAGCTTTAAAATTTAATGTGTACTACGTGCGTGTATTTTTTTGTTCGGTTTGGAACTAAAATTTTAAAAATGTGTATATTTTTACACTTTACAAATTAGCTGCATATTAAGGTAAAAAATGTTTCAAACTTTGTGCAATCACTTTCGTCCCTTACCTTAAACTTCACCTAGCTAACACTTCACCAGTTGAAGAAGGTTGTTTCTCAAAGGTGCTGTATTTTAAATAGCAAATTACCAACTCAAATAATAATAATAATAATAATAATAATAATAATAATAACAATTTACAGTGGTAAGTACTATTGAGATTATTAAATGAAAAAATATTTATTGTATACTTGAAATAAAAGCTAGGTGTTTTTCTACAATATATTTTTGAGTTAAAGTAAGTAAAAAAATTAAATTTCATTGGTCCATCTTATTACTCAAAAAGACTGTTATCGTCGAATTATCTTCTATTTAGTTTTTTTAATGTTTAACCCATTAATTCCCTAATAGAAACAATTAACAATAGAAACTTACTTCTCAGTCTCAGGTATATACTCGAAACCATTTTTAAATAAAGTGAACGAGGTGTAAAATGTATTAATTAAAATTTCAGTTTCATAAAATAATAAAATTGTAAAAAAATGTTGTTAAAAAGTGTTTGAACATTTTAAAACGCAAGACTTTAGATTATTTAATTTTACTGAATACTCTAACAATTCTTTAAAATCTAAAACTTTAAACCTATAGTGTTTATTCCGTGAGATATTGTATTCGAGCTAACACCGTTTCGAGGAATGGTCCCTAACTGGATTTGAAATAGCTGTGTGATTTTGAAATCTCTTTTAAATAATTTTGACTTTAAAGCTACTTAGAGTTATTTTTATGATACCGCTGTTTCTGTTGTTCAGTTTTGTAAAATATAAAGTATACTAACTTTTTTTAAAAAGTCTCGGTTTAATTTGGATAGATAATTAGATAGAAATTATATTTACTTTACTATTAATTTTTTTTAGATCCTAAAACAAACTTTTTTCAATTACTTATTTAATTATAGTAAGTGTTCACACTTTCACCGCATGTCTCACGTACTTAAAATCAGTTAAAAATATATCAATAAAAATGCGCAAGGTTTTCAAGTAGTTTGGTCAAACATAACAGTCTCTACCCTTGTATATTAAAATGCTTGATCTAATCATATGATATTTACTAACGTGAATACTGCAATAAAATAACTTTTTATTACTTTGAATTTCTTTACATTTAAAACACAGATAAGCTATCGTAAGGTGAAACGTTTTGATTGAATATGATATTTATTTGTTTATTAATTACAGGTATATGCTAGTTCACGGATTTTATAGATATATGCTATAAATAGTTTTATATAGATGAAATGCCATTTATTTACCAATTAATTACAAATAATGTCAGGGTCAGTTATTTTTATGGAGAAATTCTTAACAAATTAAAAGTCTTTGAAATCGGACAAAATTGAAATCAGACAAATAAAAAGAAATTAAAAAAAATGTAAGTGATTAAGTAACTTATTTATGCTTTGAAATAGTTTATAGCAATCTTAAATACAAAAACAGTTGTTGAGCATTTTATCTGTAGAACTTCAAAGTAGAACTTTTTATTTATAAGTGTATAGATATGAATTTTTATTAATGTAATCAGCAATATACAATTAAATCTTTTCGTTAGAACTATATTCGTTAAAACAAAACATAAAAAGTAGTCTTTTTTTATTTTTTTAAGGAAAATTTGGAAGATTTGGATATTTTTATTTTGAATTCTATTCTTCTTCAAGTTTTATTTTCAGCAGAGTTGTAAAATAGATATCAAAATTAATTTTAACTGGAAAAATTGAAAAATAATTGACACACACACACAAGAAAAGGAAAAAAAAAGAAAATGATGGGGCGAAAATAAATGTTTTTAATTTTTTTTTTTCGGACTCTAATTTCGATCCTGATAATTACCTCTACCAAAACAAAGAAGAATCTAGTCTTACCTGCCATGTTTTACTGAGAGAAAGTCTGGAGGGAGAATTTCAGAATTGACGGAGCTTGTCAGTTGGTCGCCAATGGTTTTGGATTCGAGGCTCAAAATTCTTTGTGAAGAGAAATCAGGAATTCGCGCAAATATATAGCCAGAACAATTTCTGGAAGTCCATGCGCGCACAGTCGCGCCCCGCAAAATTTCGGGCGATGACGTCACAAGGCTCCGCCCAACGCGTGGGGAAGAGAAATTCCATCAAGTTAGAGAGTATTTTATTTACTCTGGATGGAGTGGTAGTCATGTGGGGTGGGGGGGAAGTGAGGGTGGGTAGAGAGAATATATGCATGTATATTTATTAATATAGTATGAAGTGTGGGTTATTTTAATATTTCGGCGAATATTTTCACGTATGGACGTCGGTCAATTGCGGTTTTGTTTCCAGTTAGAAATTCGAGGAGCTGTTTTACGTTTCCATAAAGTTCAATCATACTTTGTTGAATTATTTGCGTTTCCAGAAAAATTTCAAGGGAGAGGCGATATGCATGACGAAACCTTTTAACAGATATATATATGTATATATAACATATATATATATATATATATATATGTATATATATATATAACAGATATATATTAATGACTATGTCATTTTATCTTCCCCCCCGCTTTATTGAAAATTGTCCCAAAAATGTGTCCCAAAAAAGCGACATAAAAATGCGACATAATTTTACATATATTTAAATACTATTAGTTCACAACAGCTTTATTGTTAGAATATTTCGTGTAGAATATGCATCACGCGTATTTTTTACATATATTTAAATGCTATTAGTTCACAACAGCTTTAATCTATTGTTAATATATTTCGTAAGCTGTAGAATAGGCATCACATGTATTTTTCTATAAATAGGTTACAATCATAAAAATTTCAACATAGGGTTACCAGGCGAAAGACACGAAAGATGAGAGATAAAATGACATAGTCCATTAATATCGTTTTAATATAGCAATAATGAAACTGAAAAATTAAGGGGAGGGTTCAAGGGAGTCGCCCGCTAATGCTAAACTAAGGCTCGAACAGCCGAGTTTATATATATATAAGATAGATAGATAGATATATAATTAATAAGAAGAACACAAAGTATATACTGCAAATATGACATACCCCTCAGGAAAAAATAATAACAGCAGATAAGAGGGCCAAACAGTATGATTATACATACCTCGTGTGGAAAAGAAAAAAAAAAAACAGATGCTGAGCCAAACAAAGTACAATTAAATAAAGTGAAAATAGAATGGATGGTATGGAAATTATAACCACTGGTACCATCGTCAGGAGCCATAACCAGTAAATTATAATTAAAGACAATCAAAACAGTTGGATTTCGGCTGCGTGGCATATCAAGAGATATTCACTCTACACTTTTTAGGCTCTATCCTACTATAGAATAAGAATCTAAATCAAGAGAGTTAAAAACAGAATTATTTTCATAGCAAAATAATTGAAAAAAAAAACCCACTGCAAACCAGACATACCCAACAGGAACAATGCAGATCACGTATCCAGAGTCAGCCAATTTTGTTGTAAGAATGTTGGCAAAATCAAGAGGCAACATAGTGTTGCCAGAAGTATAATGTGTAATAGTAGTACTAAGATTATAAACGTGTTGCCAGAAACAATAGTGTAAAATTACTTGACAGTGTTAAAATACAGGTAATTAATCAAATTAAAATAAAGGAATATTATTTAATTTATAATTATAATTATTGAATTATAATAAATATCTGATATAGCCAATTAAATATTAAAAATTTATTGTATTTAAAATGAATATATGTACTATCTAAATACACACATTGATATATTTTTCAGAGATTTATTCTAATATTTAGAGAGAATATTTAAAAACTAAAATTAGAATTATAAATGTATATTCACTGAATAGGAACTTCTTTTTTTTCCAAATATATATATACCTGTACATTCAGAGATTTAAAAATATTTTTACTCTTTTTTTTTTTACTATATTTTTTTATAAAGTGAGAAAAGCTATGTACAGGGTGATTGGCTACCAGACAGACAAACTTACAGGGGGTGTAGGGGGTACAGAGACGGTTCTGAATCACACAGCAATGCGGGGTTGGAAACGTCCTCTTGATGTACTTGCTAGTAATCACTTTAGAAGTGCTGAAGCGATAGTAAACTTTCCGACCATGGTTTTTCAAAAACTTTTCCCTCTTTCACAGATTGCACTTGATAAAAATTGTTATTTCCGAATTATTGCTTTCATTACATTTATGAAATCGTCTGAGGAAAGCCCATTGTTTATGAAACTTGGTTAAGAAATAAGACGCATACTTCAACACTTCTTCCAAAGTGATTATTAACAAGTACATGAAGACGACGTTTCCGACCCCGCATTGCCATGAGATTCCGGACCGTCTTTGTACCACCTACACCCCTTGCAATTTTGACAGTCTGGTAGCGAATCACCCTATATATATACATACAGGGTGAATCTAAACTCTTGGGCAAAACTTTGAGGGGTGATAGAGCACATAATAAGGAATCAGAATCACATAGCAATGTGGGGTCAAAAACGCAGTTTTCACTTACCCGGTAATAATCACTTTGTGAAAAGTATTAAAGTGTTTGTCTAATTTCTTAACCAAGTTGCATAAACATTAGGCTCGTCTCCAAACATTTCATCCATGAAATAAAATAGAATTTTTAAACTATGAATTTTAGTCTTCTGTTTTCAGAGAAAAATACATTAGTTCCTGACGAACAAGGGTCGGAAAGTGCTCTGTTGTTTCAGCACTTTTTCCAAAGTGATTATTAACAGCTACATGAAGACGATGTTGCCGACCCCATATTGCTATGTGATTCTGATTCCTTATTATGTACCCTACCACCTCTTGAAGTTTTGTCCAAGAGTTTAGATTCACCCTGTATATTTCTCCATTCAGTCTTTTTAATAATGAAAGCGAACGGGTTAAATACGGGATCAGTAGTGGTTATACTCTCTAAAACCTCGACAGAATTTTAAGTGTGCGAATCAGGGAAGTTGGTTGATTACCCCATAATCTTCCTTCCCCCCCCTCCCCGCCCGTTCTTTAGATCAGCTACTCACGTGAGAACATAGATATAACCGAACTTTATTTTCACAACCTTTCATCCAAGATGCGTACTTCCAATTCCAAAAATAAACAAAATTAGAGTGTAAAGTGAGAATATTAAAAGTTTGAAGCGAAAAAAAAAGTATACAATTTCAATTTGTATACGGCCCCCTATCCCTACATTTATATTTAAAGAAATATTGCTTATAAAAAAAAAAACGTTGATTTCATCAACAGTTCGATAGCGTTACGACTGTTACTCATGGAGAAGTTCGAGTTACAAGTTTTAACGTATAGTATAGAAAAAAACTGCCTTTTTTCGGTACTTCATTTTGCGGACGGATACTCTGAAAATATGTAAATGATCACTTATGTAAAGTGGTTTAAGTCAGGAAACGCCGTATTTCATATCTCGGTGACCATTGGTCGTACCAATGTCGTATTTTTGTGTTTGCAATGCTTTTGTATAGACAAGATTTCCCTAATTATGAATTTAAAGACCTTGGGACTGTATACACATTTAGGTTGTGTATTTTTTCACTACTTTTCTTTCGCTTTAAACATTAATATCTTCCCTTTGCATCTGATTTTGACATCTGCTTTCAGGGGCGTAGCCAGAAATTTTTCATGGGGGGGGTTGCGACTACTACAACCCATATATATCTATACGTGTGTGTGATAAGTGTGTGATAAGTGTAGTGAAGAATATACATTTTTATGGCAAAATATTCCTCATGGGAGGGTTATGACCCCCCTAACCCCCCCCCCTTGGCTACACCCCTGTCTGCTTTTAATATGTCGGTCAACTTAAACGTCAATGCAATGGATATCAAACGATCTATTTTTTTTTTAATGAAAAACAAAATAAGTTAATATCATATTTACAATGTGAAAATCTAAGAAGAAAAGATACGTGCACTAAGTCAGGAAATATAATTTTTTCATCAACTTTTTTATTCCGCCGTTTTTAGCTATATTAGCCTGATTTGAAGAAATCATTTTCCGTCCGAACTATCTTTGTTTGTAGTCAAATATTTTACAGTAATATATATCACTATTTTTTTTCCTGATTCACGAAATATGGTGCGCAGGGACAGTTAATTTTAAGAAACTGATTTTAACGCGTGAGTTTTGAAATTTTAAATAAACAGTTATGACGAATTCACCTATAATGAACTTATTAGTTAGTCTACAGGAAAATCAACAGCACAGGGAAAAATGGCGTTTTCCTCAATAATAGAATACCTTCGATAAGATTAATATAATTAGGTTATAATGCCGGCAAAAGTCTCTGTTGTTTTGTTGCATCATTTACCGTTTGAAATCTTTTAAATAGTAACGCAAAGTGTACGAGAGACAAAATGAACATAGATATTTTACCGATCTGAATTACGCAGCATTCTTGCTCCACTGCTAAAATAGATTAAGAACCACTTAAAAATTTACATAATTTCTCTTCGGTGCTTAACGCATTCTTCCTCATTGCATGCAGACATTTCAATCTGAAGTGCTAGTATTATTAATTCGCACTTTCAGAAAATTTGCTTGTATAAACGTTTTCGTATTCTATATAATTCCTTCTTTGACGAGTCTGCATTAAAAAAAATATTTTTATTGTTTTTTTTTCTTTCCCGTCCAAGGTGCTACACCCAAAGAGAGCTGTTTCACTTTTTATTTGGCTGACGTAACTTTTTCGTCACTTCGCTCATAATTTCTTCGCCCCAAACCACGAATTGTTTCGCCGACCTCTTTTCACCTTTTTGATATCTTTCATTTTCAAAACAGACTGCTTTAATTCCTAACTTGTCTATTTAATCGAGGGCCATTTCAAAAGTTATTGTTTTCGTAATTTGCAAGATTTATATAATCACATTTTGAAAAAGTTTTTAACTTAACTTTCTGTCAACTTTATTATACTTTGATTTCGTGGCAAAACCTTCTTGGTACCCTAAAACCAGTATTGCAATGCTGACGTTGATGCAATCGCATGAGATTTTGAGAAATTATAAATAAAAAACTTAAATCTCCAAGAAAGAAAAGCAAGGCAAAGAGGGTATGCTGCTTTTAAATCAAACAAAAGCTTTCAGACATCTTTTCATTAAATTTTACATTTCATTTAATTTTACTTATTTTTGACATGCTCTAAATAAAGACAACAAACGAAAGATCTCAGAGAAAATACTTTTGATGTAATCATTCAATATTTTATCGATATCTTAGATGTCTTGACACATATCGTCGCAGTATTGAGAGAACTAAAATGTTGATCCTAATAATTACACACCATTGTAAAACATGCCAATGCAGTTGAAATTTTGCAATGCGAGTTGCAAGAGAATTTGTGTCGCCATTTTATCCGAAAAAGAAAACATTTGTATTTGACAATAAAATCGTTTTTGTGCAAATTAAGATAAATAACTATGTATCGGTCAAAAGTTTTGAAATGGTTTGACATGGCATAACTGTTACATTTTTTTAAACTCCCGAAACCTTCTTACGTACTTATTCAACAGACATTTTTCACGAGGATTAATCCAAACACGAGAGTTAAAATGATCGGCGAGATATCTTCCCTATGACTTTAACACTGGTGTTTGGATTAATCTCCGAGTAAAGTGTTTCGAGACTAAGACCATTAGATTTTTAACTTTACTCCTTGAGTTTTGTGCTGAGAATAAAAACTATAGTAAGTTGTTAATATGCTTATTATAATTTTCAAAGGTCACATAAAACAGTGAATTTTAGTACTGCAACTTTAAGAGTGTTTAAACTGAAAATACTAACAGAAATTTTGAATGGGAACAACAAGTAAAATAAATTTTGATTGGGTACTTTAGCAAAATAGATTTTTTTCTTTAATCTTAAGATGCAAATAAATTTATAAGCCCATACTGCTATAAAATGTTTCTTTATGCATGAAATAAGTGAAATATTAAAATAAAAATAATGTGAAGGAATTTTAGATGGACTTCTTAAATGTGTCTAATTTTTAAAAAAGACAACAATCTTATGTAATCCTTATGTTTTTATATAAGAAATGACATTTGTTGTTCAATAATCAAAATTTGCTCGAATTGCATGTAAATTGCTTATAAATATTTTTTCCTTCCTGAAGTTGAAAATAGTTGCATTTCCTAAAGAGTGAACTCTTATCACTCGAGTCTGGAAACTGTCGATGAGCAGTAAGTCATTAACTAAATTTTGTGCCAACGTGATTATTTGTGCTCATCTCAAAAAGTTCTGTTTTACTTATTTCGTCCTAAATGACAATTTTGCGTGCTTGTTTTTCATTCAGAATAACAGACGCTATTTGTACCGCTTTAATAATACCCACAGGAAAACTTTGCAGAATACAAAATTCATCATGCTATAGTCCATTCTAAATGCTCTTGAAACGAATAAAATTCTTTTAGCTTGGTATATACTTATTATGACTTAATGAACTTGCTATGCAGAAATTAAAATTATTCTCCCAACACTGTACGGTAAATACAAAAGTGAGAGATTCTACTTAAAATATAGAATGTCACTAATTTCACGTGTTTAGTGAAACACACACATCAGAAGTGTCTCTAAATTTTATCTATAATCCACATATTTTAGTAAGCTAGAATTATTTTGCTAGAGTTGGTGTGTTTGCAATGGCTAAAGATGAATTTTAAGTAATCAGGCTTTGTTAAATAAACTTTTGCATTCGCATTGCTCTACTCGCAATTTATGAATCACAAATTTAAATGAGATAGCTTTTCATGAGTGTGAATGTCTTTTTTTTTTAATCTCCCGAACATTTTTTCATTTATATCCTTATGTTAGATAAATTAGTAACAGATAAAATAAATAAAAACTTTGTGAAAAAACACACATAAAAGTTTACTTCCAGGCGTAACGATCGTTTCGACCGAAAATTCGTTCGGTCTTCGTCAGACAAACCCTTCCGTCATACAGAGCAGATTTCTTCATAGAAAGATTATAGCTGATTTAGCAGCATTTTTATGGTGAAGTGTGTAACTGCTATTCACAGAAATAATACTGAATCTGAAATTATTGATAACTATGTATTTAGCTCTATCGTTAAGCTCCCCAAGCAGCAAGCTGAGTCCTCATTTTATTGTCCCAATCAAGGAATGAAAGGCTGAGTCAACCTTTTCCAGTTCTACGATCAAACCCTGGACCTGTGACATGGCAGTGAATGTGCTCGCACGAGCCTTTTTTTTCTATTTACTAACTAAATATAATAAAATAATTTGTTTTAAATTTTCAAAGAAATAAAACGAATTTTCTAACTCTAAGTATTTAAAAAAACATAATAATAAATATGTAAATATAAATTTAATGAAAACAAAACCAAAAAACATAGTAGCAGAGAACAACCTAGCAATTATTCAACTGTTACGATATAAGCGTTACATGCATTCAAAATACTTGAGAGTAAGCCGAATTTTCTGTTTTAGTTTGGTGAATAACTTGAATTTTATTGAAACACACAAAAATCAAAATGAAATATTATTAGAGACAAGTTTCAGTTTCTATTAAACATAATACTTGATGCATAAAACGGACGTCATAAATTTTATCAAATCTAATATTTTTTTAAGGGCAGTAACCGGAAATTCATGAATGCTATTGCTGTGTGATGTAATCTTTTATAATGATACCTAATGAGATGTTTCATAGTAACGCAAAGCAACAGAAGCATAGCAATAATAAAATGATCATCCTGGTCAGTAGCGCACCAAGGGTTGGAGGGGGGATGCAAAGGAATATATGCACCCCCTACGATTTATCCTCAAACTTAAAGTGTTTCAGTGAAAAAAGAATAAAACGATTTTTTTCATACTTATTTTTTTTTAAAGGAAAGTATAATTCCGATTAAACGAATTCATGAAAAAAGAATAGAAAGTCTTTGATGACTCTAAAGATGGGCCTTTGTGTTCATGAGGCCAGTGGTCAGTACTCTGTGACGGAGTAGAGAAGAGCTATGCATCTCTGTGTAGTGAAACTACGGATGGAGGGAAGGTAATCCCCTCCCCCTCTCCGAACAATAGTGATACTCTCTGATTACGTATTCATAAACGGAAAGTACTCAGGAAATTTCGGTCAATCTATTTTCTTTTGCTCGAATTGCTAAGTTCATAATTTTATAGCTTTAAATTTGGATTAGTCTTTTTGATCCTAGAATGTGCAAAAGGAGCAGTAACCGCTTTAAAGTTATGTTAACTCCTGTGAAAAAATATTCCAAAAGACAACTTGAAGTAGGAAAGTATACATTAAATAACAGTAACAATAATAAGTTTTTGAATGCTGTAATTTTACATCTCAAAGAAAAATTCAGAAAACGCAATGAAATTATGAGATAATTAAATGCATTAGTTACACTGAAAATGACTTCATACCTATTGATGAAAATAAATTAGAAATGATAAGAATGCTAATGATTCTAGAGTATCAGCAATGGAAAAATAAATTACTGATAAAACAGACTAGATTAACTGCTATAGAAGTTTTACAAATATACAACATTAATACTTTCCCGAATAACCACAAAATTTTAAAAACTTGAGTCACCGCGCCTTTGATAACATGTACTGCTGAAGGATCGTTTTCAATTATGAAATATTTAAAAAACTGCTTAAGAAAAAGTGCATTTGAAATGCGTTTAAATGGTATCTGTTATGCATAGATAAAAAATATATCTGTAAGTAAAGAAGTCTCAAATATTTTACAAAAACAAGTAGGCAGAATAAATATGTATAACTTTGTAAAAAATAATACGTGAAAAATTTTCATTTTATTATAAACACACTTTTTAAAACCATTCTTTAAATTGTGGTTGTTTTTTTCAACCATAAAACGAATTTCATTCAAATTTTCAAAGATGTTGAATTCCACGGATTCTGGTAAGTAGAAACTTTTGTTGTCATAGTACCTTTACTATTTTTACTCATAATCTTCATTTTGAAACCCTTTATAAATTGATAAAAATTATATTACTTCTTGAACAGCTTCAAATGGGAGAAACAAGTAACTTATACATGGGCTGTCATCTGAGCCGCCCATGAGTTAATAAGAAAATAATAAGAATTTAATTAAACTGAAAGATTTTCAGTATGCTGTAAAATTGTTTATAAATAACGATGGCTGCTATGAGGGGAACTCGAACACCTACCTCTATATGGGCGTCCATAATAGCATATTCTTTAGCTTGTACTAAGTGGTACATTATTTCTGTCAATGTAATGACTATATGAACCCCCAGAATGAATTTCTGGTTACGCCACTGATCCGGGTAATATTTTACCTAAAAAAATGGAAACAAATTTACACTTCTCGACGGACAAATTATACAAGTTTGAGCTTGGAAATGTGCACAGGTATATATACACTCTCAGAAAAATTCGTCTTTATACATTAACTAGCTGAAGTACCCGTTCTTCGCACGGGAATGAATGGACTTTTTGATATTAATATTTGTTGTGATTACTATTTATTGTAATAAAGAGATATAGCAAAATGGATATCGCGTTATATTGTGTTCAATAATCATGCATACTGAATTTCAAGGCAATCGTTTTTACGGTGCAGAAGGCGATGCGGCGTAGCACAATCTAGTGGCGAGTTTTAGCAAAACGGATGCGGCAAAAATATTCTTCGCATTCAGATATCGATGTATACGAATTTTCATGACGATCGGCTGAATAGTCTTGAAGTTCATGTGTTGACGCGACATCTAGTGTCAAGTTATAGGAAAATGGATCGTGCCAAACTCTTCCCCGTGTTCAAATATCTATGTATACCTATTTTCATAGCGATTATTCGCACAGTCAAGAAGTGATACACTGCAGGGCCATCTAGTGGTTAATTAAAGTAATGATTTGCTACAGCGCCGTCATGTGGCAAGTTATAGCAAAATGGATAACGCCAAAATATTCTCATTGTTCAAATAGCTATGTATACTGATTTTCATAGCCACCGTTTGAATGGTCAAAAATTTGGCCTACTGCAGCGTCATCTAGTGGCGAGTTAAAATAATAATGCATTGCAGTGCCATCTAGTGGTGAGTAACATCAAAAGTAACGCAGTTAGAATATATTCTTCGTTCTCAAATGTGTAAGTATAAAAAATTTTATGCCGATCAGTCGAACGGTATAGAGGTTGATGCGTTGCAGCGCTATTTAGCGGTAAGTTACAGCAAATGGATAGTGAAAAATATTCTCCGTGTTCTAATATTCGCGTGTACCAAATTTCATCGAAATTTGTTGGACGATATTCCCATAGCAAACGGCTAAACGGAATAGAATTCGACGTTCTGCTGCGCCACCTAGTGAAAAGTTAGAGGAAAACGTATAGCATAAAAAGCTTCTCCATGATAAAAGACTTAGGTGAACCAAATTTCATGGTGATCGGTGAAACGGTGCTGGAGTTTTTCAACCTCCTACACACATACCAACATTCATTTTTATCTATAACCAGTCTTATTATACGTATATACCAGTCTCAAGTAAAATCCAGTTTCAAATCTAAGCCTCGCCAAAGTGCCAGCATACGCCATTTTGCAAGAGTTTTTTCAGGGAATCATTCGAAGCATTGACTTAGCAGCAATCAAAATGGGAAATGGTTCGACCGCCAGGCATTTATTTGAAAAGTGGAATCCCTTAATACAGCCGCATTTTTTAAATTATCAACTATAACATGTTTTATTCATCGTTACCTCGATGTACTAAATGCGAAGATTTCAATTTTCTGAAATTTCTCGGATTTCCCCCAAGTTAAATCAATGTACTCAATTGGCGAGAATTCTGAAGCTACATCGCTTGAAATGCCCTAATAACTGCATTATTTCTGCACGGATAGTTAAAATTTAATGCTGTATTCTAAGAAAACCTATACACTTGTTTTCAAAAATGCTATTCCCTTAAGCTCTCAGTAAATTGAGCCAAAAAGCCTAAAACTGTGCAAACCGCTAGAACTCACACTCTAAAAATCGGCCTATCAGACATTTTATTTTTCGCCAAACTAAAAAAAATTACATATTAGTCTCGGATATCTTCGATCCTCATTGTTTTGCGTATAAAACATTTCATTCCTGCTCTCATTTCTTATGCGCACACGATATTATAATTAAAAAAAATAAACTAAAAAAATCATTATTATCCTTTTATTTTTACTTTAAGAATTTAAAACATTTTATTCGGCAAAATCGCCACACATGGCAACCAAGATGCTTATTTCACACACTTTTTTCACTACAGGGGTTAATATTACGTAAAGCTTTCTGCGTGGAGAACATAAAAAATCTCTTAAATTCCGGGAACGGAAATTAGGCGAACCCTTCAGGAGGAAAACGTTTTTAAGTGGAGTTTCAAAGTTTTAAAGTGGACTATCATTTATTCTATATTATTTTACATATCTGTGTAAAATTTCAGGCTGACAGGTCCATTTTTGTGGAATTGTATACTACCCAAATCAACAAATTGACAAACAGAATTTCATTTTTATTTATAAGATAACCTACGTTTGTTTTTAAAAATACCCTCTCATTAAATTGCGCCAAGCGCTAGAATCATAGAAAATCTGACACACTTTCAGATTTTTAAATACGCACTAAAGTGCTATATATAAAAAGAGTTATAATCCATGGGTCTTCCCTATTTTCGTTCCTTCTTTCATTAAGTTGGAAAGTGTATCATTATTCATGAGTGTGATTAAACAAAATTAAAATTGATATTTCTAACATCCTTTTTTCTGGATGTAATACATTAGATGCAGAAAAGCTGCTCAGAAAAATGCACAACTCCAACTGAATGAAAATTTCAAAAACTTATACGCAGGTGTATTCATAACCCAAATAGCAGACGATTAAATTACGATAAATAGCGCCAAGCGTTAGAATCCTCCTCAAAATCGCGAGAATGCTGAAGATAGATCGCTTGAAATCCCTTAATAACTGCATTATTTTTGCAGGGATCATTAAAATTTAACGCTGTATTCTAATAAAACCTTTGTACTTGTTTTCAAAAATCCGTTTCCTTAAGCTCTCAGTAAATTCGCCAAGCCGGAAACTGTGCAAACCGCTAGAACTCACTTTCTCGGCATTTGAGCCATTTTATTTTTTCGCCAAACTAAAAAATTTTAACATATTAGCCTCGGAAATCTTCAATTCTTATTGTTTTGCGTATAAAACATTTCATTCCTGCTCCGATTTCCCATGCACACGATATTATAATTAAAAAAAATATAACCTTACGAATATAAACTAACAAAAAAAATCATTATTATTCTTTTATTTTTACTTTGAGAATTTAAAACATCTTATTCGGCAAAATCGCCACACATGGCAACCACGATCCTTATTTCACATTTTTTTCACTACAGGGGTTACAATTACGGAAAGCTTTTTGCGTGGAGAACATAAAAAATCTCTTAAATTCCGGGAACGGGTGGACTTTCAAAGTTTTAAAGTGGACTATGATTTATTCTATATTATTTTACATATCTGTGCAAAATTTCAGGCTGATAGGTCCATTTTTGTAGATTTGTATACAACTCAAATCCACAAACAAACAAACAAACAAACAGACAAACAAACAAACAAACAGAATTTCATTTTTATTTATAAGATTTGATCCCTCATTTTTCATCCAAGAATATTTTCCGAGGACTACTCTATGAAAACTTAATATTTCCGTAAATTCTACTTGTGGAAATCTGAAGAAGAGGGAAAAAGTGCGTTGTATCTGAAAAAGTTTCTTCAAATGACGGGAGGAAAAGAGAAAAACGGATATTAGTCAAATACGGAGATATTCCGGTAGGACAGCTGCCAGAAAAATTCCCGTGAATTGAAGAAATAATTTTTGAGCGTGCTTCTTTATACAGTAATTTATTCTCCATTTTTCAATGAATAATTTACGCATTCCTCGGAAACGCTGTATTTCTGTGAATTCGTCTCGAATGTCTGAAGAAGAGGAAAAATTTCGTTGAATCTCAAGAAGTTTCTTAAATTGACAGGAGAGGAAAGAAACGGAGAAAATATTCCGTCAGCACTGTAGCCAAATTTCTGTGAAATGAAGAACTAATTTTTAAGGGTGTATAGATATGAAACGGAACTAAAAATGTTTTAATATTATTATTGCTAGTATATTGAAGCAATTACTTATTTTTGTGTAAATATATTTAATTAAAAAAAACAAGCATTTATTTGAGGAAAATGATCCAGTTATATTATTTCAATAGAATATTTTTTCTTTTCTAAGCGCTTTTGCTGTTTCGTTAAATGGCACAAACTTCTGTCAGTGCGAAAAAAAAAGTCACAATTAATTTTTACTTATGCAGCTTAGTAGAATAAATAAGAAAGTTTTCGATTAATGTATTACAACGATGTAATTAAAATTAAAGCAAAGCAGTAACATGAACAAACCAACAGAATCAATTATAAAATAAGGTACATCTGTTTTCGTGAGAGTAGAAATGCATATTTTCATGCATGGAGAAATTAAACATTAGTTACGCTTTGAAGAACTAACACGTATGCGAAAACGTGCAATCCGCAAATAGAATTTAATATACATTAGACAAAGATAATTTGTTACATGAATCTCAATATTTCCGTATTACAAGAATTTAGAGATGTCATTGATTTATACTTAGCCTACAAAGCATAAATGATAAGTTTTCAATTGATGAAATAATTTTATTTTCAACCAGTATAGCTGAGAAAAAATTGAAATGCTCAAAAATTGAGCAGTGTACGCAAAAAATACGAATAAAAATGTAGAGGAATTCAAATATGCTTATAAAATTGAACTTATTAGTACTATGTTCTTAACTTTAATGATTTTTTTTGTTGTACATTAATAACATAGTGAAATGCCTGAAACTTTTAAAGCCTATTTTAATACACTTATTCACTGAAGTGTGTGTTGGAAGGAATAAATATAACAGAAGTAATGTCCAATAAAAGTCTAAAATACAAAACTAACATATTAAAAAAGACGAACCGACATTTTGTTTAAATACCGGTTTTGTATGTCATTTTTTAAAATATTTTTTAAAAATGTAAACGTTGCAGCTACAGTAATGTGTTTCAACCAAATTATTTCCAAAGTATTTCAACCAAATTATTCCCCAAAGTCAACTCTACTACACTGAATTAAACCTCATTAATATTTTATTGAAAAAAATCATAATCTAAAAATGTCCTGGACTGTGATCTTCATTATTTTTTAAACGTAAAATATTAAGTCTTGCGCACAAAAGCACTTAGAAATATTTTGCAATTTCTTGTCTCATATTTTATTACAAATTATTATCATCAATCCTTTAGCTTTTAATTAAGTCATAACACGAGAAAAAGATCCGAGCATTCTGTATAAACCTCCCCGCGACATTTTAAAAGGAATTATTGAAAATCATCGTTAACAATTGAAAGTACATGAGATTATTCCTTATTCAAATATATGTAATCTTATTTAAATATAGTATGTAAAAAATACATTTTTCTGATATTTTCGTTTTGAGCACAAATTTTAGAGCTTTTTTACAGTTATTTATTTCTAGACGAGGATTAATAAATTGAAAGTACTTAAACTTTCACTTTCAGCTTCAAGTGACGCATTTAAAGCAAAGTTACTTCATGCGATATTCATGAAACCGTGCCATTCTTTGGTCATTAGTAACACATTCTCATTAAAGTTAGAGATCTCATTCAACACGTAAAGAGTGAATTATACATTTTCGCTGCTAAGCCTCGAACAATAAAGCAACTTATGCAAATGGTTTCACTTGGTGCGTAATCGTATATTTTACATTACGTTAATTTCAAGGTATTCAGTTTACTGGTAAGTACGCTGTTTTGTTGTACCGATTTAGTTTAGTTTCGTTCTGTTAATATCTCTAACCGTTAATGACAAAGTTTTTAAACCTGTTTGAAATTGCTAATGGACATGACTTCAGAGCAGCGGATCTTAAAATAGTCGCGCTGCAAATTGTAGCATTTAGTATAGGTCTAACGGATGGTAATTTCTTAGAAACATAAACATTTATATACATGATGTGTCCTAAATAATTCCTGAATAATTGATTTTAAGTGCTGGCTTGAGTTACCATCATAGAGGAACTGCTAGATACACAGTGACGGTTGTTAAACTGCATCTCGTATTGTTTATCGAGCTGACTAAGTAGGGATTTTCCGGGTTCATTTTTGTATCACCCGATGAGCGCAAGCGATTTGAAAATGAAGCAACATCACTCTTCTTCCTTCAAATAAGGTAAAATACTCCTTTAAAGTATGCGAGATAAGGTAAAATACTCCTCTATCAATCTTTTGGTAGTAATCAAACTTTTTGTCAATGCGACCCTGGTTTGATCATCGACGTATCATGCCTCTCCAGAAAGGTGTTTAGTAGAGAAGTAAAGTTAGAACCGAAATTTTAAACGAAAAGTAAATATTAATACTGAAGTAATCTGTTTGTGATTTACAGTATGTAGTGCGGCAAAGACAGTAATGGTGTAACAACAGTGTGACTAAGACATCATCATCACCACAAGTGATAACAGCATCATCTAGTACCTGCAACTCTCGCTCACTGGCTGGGTATTCTACAATAGTGGTTAAATCATGTTCCATTTCGAACACTTACTTGCTATTCACAACAGAGAAGATCCACCAGTTGAACTGTCGTGGTCAGTTCGACAGTCACGAGTTGGAAATAAAGTGAAGACGAAGTGTGTTTCATTCATAAAGGAATTATTACATTGAGCATAACGGGAAAAAAGTTGACTTCCAAGCGGTAGCCATTATAATGGCACACGCATGCGCAGAAGGGAAACTACCTAATAGGGATGGACGCGAGACGACTTTTTTGAGAGACGAGACAGAGATTTACAGCTTTTTGCGAGACGAGACACACATTTTTAACATTACGATATAGGGATTTTTGCGAGACGAGACAAGCTTTTAGGCTATTTTGCGAGACGCGAGACGCTTATTTTTCGTCTCGCGTCCATCCCTACTACCTAAATACTACCTAATGGACACCGAGTAAAGCCTAAATACTACCTAAATAAATTGTGTAATTTATTTAGGGTTTCGTTAGCATAGTCGAAGGTGATGTCACAACCTAGATAGGTGAAGTATTGTATTTGATCAATAATTTTATGATCAAATAAATTTAGCATTTATAGGCAAAAAACCGGTCAGAACAAAAATTATTATGATGAATTTAAATTTACTTAAATTTTTTAACAAACTTTTAACTCTCTCAATGTAAGCTTTCTCAATACAAAATGGGATGTTATTACGAATTTTTATTATTCATAATATAGGATTTCTATAATATGAAAATTTCTGTAATCCGTAATCGGTACCAGTGATTCCGGATTTGAAAAGTTCTACTGCATAGTTTTTCCGAAACATAAAACTGCATTATATAAGAGCTATTTCAATACCTGGCAAAATTACATACTAATTATGACGAATATCACAGAAAAAAGCGATCCACGGGCTATTACAAAGAAATCATTTTCGACGCGGCAGCTTTCACAGTATCACTTATTTGGCAAAATTTGGACTAACTCACAGTTGCCTATGATCTGTGTCCATAGAATAAAATGAAATTTTATAAAGTCAGTTTTGAGTTTACTTTTCGTGTGTATTTTTACTACCGCCAAAAAAATCCCCTGAAAGCTTAAAAAAGCGTGTTTATTTGAACAACTAAACTGGATCTCCGATTTTAAATACTGCATAACTTTAAATCAGCTAAACAGAGTGATGCGTTTTAAAAACGATTAAAAAACCCATCGCACATGATTAAATAATTAAACTTAAACTGCACTGCTAACAGCAATATTTACATCAAGCTTGTTTTATTTATCTGTTAGTTCTGCAGCATCACGCATTTTAAATTTGTTTCAAACTTCTTTTTTTTTATTTCTAAAGACTCACAAACTTCCAAATCGATAGCAGAATAAGAAAAAAAAAATAGTTAATGTAAATTGAAAGTTAAATGAAGGATTTTTCTCTTAAAAGTTGGAGAGCAACTTTTTTGCTTCCTTTAACTCTACAACCAAAAGAAAAGGCAAATAATTTTTCATTTTTTTTACCCGCTTTTAACTTTGAGCGTGTTTCCCAAGCATCCAATGTATGCACTACTTGTGTACATAGAGTCGAAAAACTTATTTGCAAGTTTCATCATGGGAATAGTTTCTCCATGATTTAACATCAATGTAAGATTTATTTTATTTAGTGAAGCTTTATCGAAACTATTGCGATTTTTGAATGAGTTATGTTACCAGTCGTGAGGGAAAAAAATATGCCTTTTTTTTTTCATTTTTTAAAAGCAGATTAAGAGACGCAAAGAAAGAATAATATTTTCAGAACATAAATTTCTAACTATAAAAAGATTAAAATCTATTTCAAACATCGTGAGCTACTTTTCAGTTCAAAGAAAAAATATTTTAATTTATTTCAAATCATATGTAATTAATTTTAAAACGTGGAGTAAAGGAAGGTTATTTTTCTAGAACAAGAGCTGAAAATTATTTAAATTCGTTTATGTAAACGAATTTAAAATATTAAACAAAGATTTTTTTTCGGAAAAAGGGGCTGAAAATTTGGTTCTTTTAAATGTTAATAACTTTTGAGAGAATTAATTAATTAATTTTATTTTTCAGAGTGTAAAAGTCAGTGTTTTGGTTTTAATAATGATCAAACAAGCAAATACATATACAGATAAATTTAAAACTATAAAATGACTTTTGAGCCACCCTGCATTTAGCAGTTAAATTGAAATTTTTGCAGGCCTTTGTCTACCTACTCTATTTGAAAGTATCAAGTATAAAGTCTGATGTTTTTTCAAGAAATAGTGACGGTGATTGTAAGGATCAGGTCAATGTATTAGCCTTTAATTTCACCCAAAAAAGTAAATGTTGTTATTCTTTTTTATCCCTACTAAGAACATAGGAGGATAACCTTCTGGAATTTGGGTAAACTATTAACAAAAATCGTCGAATAAAACCTGATTATTCAAATTTTTACACATTCAGTTTTTAATATTCATTTGTAAGAAGAATTAAATAATTTTATTTTACAGTTTATTAAATCCATGAAATACTGCACTAATTATTTTCACTAGTTTTGGGAAATAATTAAAAAATGATTATTCATTACTGCGCATTTATACTGAAACACCTTATCCACGCAATAGATACATCTTTAAAGTTTAAATGTCATTTTCATGAATATCGTTAATTTTTAGACATATTAGTACTTCAGAAAAGGGGAATTTTAGAACTAATTACTCGAGCCTTTAGATTCAGAAAACTACAGTATTGAATATTTATACTGAGTCTTCTATTTATAATAACTATTGCGAAAGATTTTCCAAAGACACCCATTTACTTTAAATAGTATTTGTCATTTCATATTATTGGCTATTAGAGAAAATGCTTCTAGCTATTGTTTGAGCTATAAAATAATTAGGTTACTCTTGTTTGCATTAATAAAATGAACGCTTGCTTCTTAATAAAGCTTGCTACGTTTTCATCTTAGATGAAAATCTGTTTTACGGGGGCAAAATACCGATTTTTATTGATTGGCTTTAATAATGCAAAATACCATTCTTGCAAAAATAAAATTAGTAGGATTTTGTACGTTGCATAAAACCAAGGCTCATCTCTAGCAGATGGTTATTAGGAGCAAATTGAAAATGGTCACTGATACTTGGCAGTTTTAGATAGAAGATTGTTATGCAATTTGCTACTATAAATAAAGGGTAGGTGGGGGCAAAGGCCCGCAATTTTGAATTATAACTCATTTCTGAAAAATTTCAACAAGTTTTGAACCTAAACTTTTTATTAGAATATAGCTTAGACCTTTACCTGTCATCTTAAATTATCAGTTTTATCTAAAATATAATACATAAAAACTGGGACTGACTTTTATAGATTTTGGTATTTTCGGATCTTTACTGCATCTAATGGGGTAAAGATACACAGTGGTGTACATGGCACAAAACTCAGAATGAAACTCATTTACAAAGTTGTCTTTGATGAAAAATTACACTCATGTCCATAAATTAAGGATAATGAAGTTCAGGCAAAGAAAGAGAAAGAATCAAAACAAATTTAACTTATTTGTAAAGTCTATTTATTAAACAAAAAGTAAAGAGCAAAAAACATGCAATATGTTTGACATAATTAATAAAAATTGCAAGTTTTACTCCCTTGACCAAATTTCAAAAAAGAACCTATTTACAAAAAACAGTATAACATGGTTAGTAGGATGGTTAATACGGAGTATGTCTCCCGGACGATGCAATACAGGCCTGACAACGCCTAGGCATGCTGAGTATCAAATGATCAATCTGATCTTGGGGAATATTACACCACTCATCAAGCAATGCACTCCGAAGTTCCGGTAGACAGGTGGGAGGGGGTTGACGGGCTGCAATTCGTCGGCCAAGCATATCCCACACATGCTCTATTGGATTCAAATCCGGTGAGTATGCTGGCCAATGCATACGGGTGATATCCTGCGATTGAAGGCATTCGTCTACAATGTTTGCACGGTGAGGACGGGCGTTGTCATCCATAAACACAAATTCAGCACCCATGGCGCCCCGAAACAAACGTACATGTTGTTCCAGAATGACATCCCGATAGATGTGGCCTGTCATCGTTACACTCTGAACATGCAGGTCAGTTCTGCACCACCGTAACGGTGTCTTTCAATGGTGTTCTCTTGGTGGTAACGGGTACCTGGCGCTCTCCAGATGAATGTCCGACGAGAATCAGACTCTCAACTAAACCTGGACTCGTCGGAAAACATCACACAAGACCACTGTTGCTGTGTCCACAATGCATGCTCTCTACTCCAGGTTAATTGAAGGCGACAGTGAGTTGCGGTAAGTGGAACACATCTGACAGGCCTACGAGCATATAGACCAATGTGCCCTAAGCGTCTGTACACGGTCTGCCTTGAAACTGTCGTACTGGTAGCTGAAGAGAGCTGACGAGACAGGTCTGATGCTGTACTCCGTCTGTTTCTTTTGGCAGTAACTGCCAAATAGCGGTCCTCATTCGGCGTTGTAACTCGGGGGCGACCTGTGCTGTAACGTCTACTCACATTACCATCATCTTGGAATCGTTGCCAAAGCCTGGAGATGACACTATGGGCGATTCCAAGTTCATCAAATACTTCCAGCTGGGTACGTCCACATTCCAGTCGTCTGATAATTCTGCCACGTAAAACATCATCCAAATGCCTCCTTTGTGCCATAACTATGCGGTTTTTGCACTGAAAGGCTTTCACAGCGCTTGTGAACAATTTTACTTCTTTGCCACCATTCCTTATATACCCCTCTCTTACACTCCCGTCATTGTGACGTATCATCCACGCCATCTGGTGGTTTCCTGTAATTTGCATATTCTTCTTCAAGATGTGTGTAATCATTCCACAGGTGAAATTTTTATTTTAGAGATCAATTTCTGTGTGATTCTGAATTATCCTTAATTTATGAATATGAGTGTATTATTGTTTGTCAGGTTTTGAGGTTGACTGCTATCAGCACTTTCAATACTGGTGGAACATAATTAAAATTTCCAATTTTTTAAAGTAAAACTTCTTTAGGCGCAACTAGGGAGTAACTCAGATTTTTTTTTTTCCTGACGAACGTAACGCTCACGTGGTTTTGGAAAAGCGAAAGCTGCCTGCGATCGAACCCAACCAGCAGGCGAAAACTACGGTTTAAGAACACGGTGATAGAAAAACATGAAGAAATGGATCCTGCAATCGAGCCAAACTAGCAGACGAAAACTTCATTTCAAGAGCACGGAAACAGAATAATACTTCGAACAAAACCAGCAGATTAAAAGAAAGGTTTAAGAACACTGCCACAGAAAAAGGCAATAGTAGATCCTATGTGCATTCGATACCAACCAACAGAAGAAAACAAAAGTTTAAGAACACAGTTAAAGAAAAATACCACAACATAAACATTCTCTCGATTCAAATCCTACGGAAAAACGTTTTAACCCATTCATGCCTAGCGTCCCTTTTTTGGGACGGCATTTTCGCTATCAGTCGAAAACGTTATTTATTTTTCCTAGCCTTTATTCGCGAGTATTGAACCTCAATTCCACAAAATATTTTAATATGGCCAAGTAGGATGTTGACATTTA
This sequence comes from Cheiracanthium punctorium, assembly GCA_038373885.1. Classification (NCBI taxonomy): domain Eukaryota; kingdom Metazoa; phylum Arthropoda; class Arachnida; order Araneae; family Cheiracanthiidae; genus Cheiracanthium; species Cheiracanthium punctorium. The sequence goes on along the minus strand of JAWZYV010010900.1, from coordinate 82,037 downwards.
AATTTTTATACATAATGATTTTAAATGAAATCATCCCTTGTTCAAAAAGTTGACATCAGAAATTTATCAATTACTGCTGGTGTTAGAAAAAATCGAAGAAAGTCGTAAAAATATCCAGGCACGAATGGGTTAAGAAAACAGTGAAAGAATAATAGTTCAACACGGGCACTTCCTGGTTGCTAACCTAAGGTGACCATATTTCTAAACAGCATTTTGGGGACAAATCAAGCATTGTCCTGGAATCCAAGGAAAACTTGGAGACTTATTCGAGAACACAAAATATTACCATGCTAATAGCTCTTTATATCAATTGTGTATTCTTATTTCTAATAAATCAATGGAAGTATTTATAAATATTTATTTAAACCAGAAATATGAAAGGAAAACCATGTTGAAATATTGCAATTTATTCATAACTAGCTGAAGTACCCGTTCTTCGCACGGGAATGAATGAACTTTTTGATATTACGATTTGTGGTGATTACTATTCATTGTAATAAACAGATATAGCAAAGTGGATATCGCGTTATATTGTGTCCAATAATCATGCATACCGAATTGCAAGGCAATCGTTTGTACTGTGCAGAAGGCCATGCGGCGTAGCGCAATCTAGTGGCGAGTTTTAGCAAAACGGATACGGCGAAACTATTTTTCGTATTCAGATATCGATGTATACGAATTTTCATGACTATCGGCTGGACAGTCCTGAAGTTCATGTGTTGACGCGACATCTAGTGGCAAGTTATAGGAAAATGGATAACGCCAAACTCTTCCCCGTGTTCAAATATCTATGTATACCTATTTTCAAGGCGATCATTTGCACAGTCAAGAAGTGATACACTGCAGGGCCATCTAGTGGTTCAATAAAGTAATGATTTGCTACAGCGCCGTCAAGTGGCGAGTTATAGCAAAATGGATAACGCCAAAATATTCTCATTGTTCAAATAGCTATGTATACTGATTTTCATAGCGACCGTTTGAATGGTCAAGAATCTGGCCTGCTGCAGCGTCATCTAGTGGCGAGTTAAAATAATAATGCATTGCAGTGTCATCTAGTGGTGAGTAACATCAAAAGGAACGCAGTTAGAATATATTCTTCGTGCTCAAATGTGTAAGTATAAAAAAATTTATGCCGCTCGGTCGAACGGTATAGAAGTTGATGCTTTTCAGCGCCATTTAGCGACAAGTTACAGCAAAATGGATAGTGAAAAATATTCTCCGTGTTCTAATATTCGCGTGTACCAAATTTCATCGAAATCGGTTGGACGATATTCGCATAGCAAACGGCTAAACGGAATAGAATTCGACGTTCTGATGCGCCACTTGGTGGCAAGTTAGAGGAAAACGGATAGCATAAAAAGCTTCTCCATGATAAAAGACTTAGGTGAACCAAATTTCATGGTGCAACGGTGCTCAACGGTGCTGGAGTTTTTCAACCTCATACACTCATACCAACATTCATTTTTATCTATAACCAGTGTCATTATATATCCCAGTCTCAAATAAAATCCAGTTTCAAATCTAAGCCTCGCCAAAGTGCCAACATACGCCATTTTGCAAGCGTTTTTTCAGGAAATCATTCGAAGCATTGACTTAGCAGCAATAATATATGGGAAATGGTTCGACCGCGAAAAAGTAAAGCAAGCCTTTATTTGAAAAGTTGAATCCCTTAATACAGCCGAATTTTTAAAAATTATCAACTATAACGTGTTTTATTCATCATTACTCCGATGTACTAAATGAGAAGATTTCAATTTTCTGAAATTTGGCGGAATTCCCCCAACTTAAATCAATGTACTCATTTGGCGAGAATTCTGGAGATAGATCAATTGAAATCCCTTAATAACTGCTTTTTTTTTTCACGGATCATTAAAATTTAACGCTGTATTCTAATAAAACCTTTGCACTTGTTTTCAAAAATCTATTTCCTTAAGCTCTCAATAAATTGCGCCAAGCTGAAATCTGTGCAAACCGCTAGAACTCACTTTCACAAAATCGGCATTTGAGCCATTTTAATTTTTCGCCAAACTAAAATAATTTACCTATTAGCCTCGGAAATCTTCAATTCTTATTGTTTTGCGTGTAAAGCATTACATTCCTGCTCTGATTTCCCATGCACACGATATTATAATTTTAAAAAAATAGCCTTACGAATATAAACTAACAAAAAAAATCATTATTATTCTTTTATTTTTACTTTGAAAATTTAAAACATTTTATTCGGCAAAATCGCCACACATGGCAACCACGATCCTTATTTCACACTTTTTTCACTACAGGGGTTACAATTACGGAAAGCTTTTTGCGTGAATAGCATAAAAAATCTCTTAAATTCCGGGAACGGGTGGACTTTCAAAGTTTTAAAGTGGACTACGATTTATTCTATATTATTTTACATATCTGTGCTAAATTTCAGGCCGATAGGTTCATTTTTGTGGATTTGTATACGAACGACATTTTATTCGGCAAAATCGCCACACATGGCAACCACGATCCTTATTTCACACTTTTTTCACTACAGGGGTTACAATTACGGAAAGATTTTTGCGTGAAGAGCATAAAAAATCTCTTAAATTCTGGGAACGGGTGGACTTTCAAAGTTTTAAAGTGGACTATGAGTTATTCTATATTATTTTACATATCTGTACTAAATTTCAGGCCGATAGGTCCATTTTTGTGGATTTGTATACGAATCAAATCCACAAACAAACAAACAAACAAACAAATAAACAAACAAACAAACAAACAAATAAACAGAATTTCATTTTTATTTATAAGATTTAATACTTGGCACAGAATTTGTATTTTTCAGAAGACATTTCTTTTTGCATTGACTCGTTTTGTGATCATTTTTCATGAAACCTTTTACATTTACACCCTCTAAAAAAAGTATTCGAGTGCAAGAAAAATTTCGTACTTCAATTTCAAATTTAAAGCATGGTTGTTCCTGAAAAGTGATTAATCATTAACAAAACTGAAATGGGAAATTTGACTCATAGTCGAATACTTTATTGAATGTCTGTACACGCTACACATACAATGACAACAAACTTTTTCAGAGATCGAATTTCATTGATTCTCTGAGTAGAAAGCGCTTTTAGTTGTTTTATTTTTCTTATTTATTCAATTTTTTTTGAAAGAAATAAACTAAACGGAAACTTTCAGGGGAAAAAAGTACACCCTCCAAAAAAAGTATTCGATCAAGATAGAAATTTCCTACGTTGGTTTCGTATATTAAAAATTATTTATCATAGAATATGAATTAGGATATGTATAAATATGACTTTCCATATTTCTATCAAGTTGTGCGTTTTTCAAAAACTCAATTGTTATTCGCAAATCTGAAATAGGAAATTTATCTCTTGCTCGAATACTTTTTTGGAGGGTGTACAAATCTTTAATTTGGGGATTTTTCGCGTCCCCAAGAAATCAAGGTATTTTTAGGGACAAAGTAAAAAAAAATATATACATTTGGGGACTGTCCTCGAATTTCGAAGATGCATGGTCTCCTTTATGCTACCCCGACATCCAGACGGAAAAACGGTTTAAGAACACGGGTATGTAGCACCACAAAGAAACAAACACTGGATGCAAACGATTTAAGAACAGAATAAAAGAATAACAACGGGACACTGCGTGAATTCCAACCCAACCTCAAGAAGGCGTTTTAACACGGGGATGGAACACCACAAAGAAACAGACCCTGGCTGCAATCAATCCTAAACAATAAACAGAACCTGCAGTTTATAAACACGGATGCAGAATAATAATTTGAAACCTACCAACAGACGAAATCAACGCTTAAGAACACTGTGATAGAAAAACACAACAAAAAAACAATGTACACTGCCTGCATTCGAACCCAGCAAACAGAGTAAAACATCAGTTAAAGAACACAGTTAAAGTATAATACTACACTATGGACATTCCCTCCATTCAAACCCAACCTCCAGAAGGAACAATGGCATATGAAAACAGTTAAAGAATAATACTACAGCATGGACGCTTCCTGGATTCTAACCAAATTTCCAGACGGAACAACGGTTTGAGAACACAGGTATGGAACACCACAAAGAAACAAACCCCGGCTGCAAACGATTTAAGAACACAGTTAAAAGATAATACATGGACACTCCTTGGATTCTAGCCCAAACTCCAGACGGAACAACGGTTTAAGAACATGGGAATGAACACCAGAAAGAAAATGAATCTGGCTGTAACTGAATCCAACGTCAAAGAAGTTTTACTTCAATCGCGCGTAAAGATTACACGCATACACTTTTTTTTTCAATGAACTGCATGGGAAAATTTTGATTTAATATGAAAACAATCTCAAAATTCTAAACTTAGTTTAATAAACGCAGATAGCCAAAAAATCACTATCATTTAAATTTAATTAGAGAAACTTACAAAATAGGGCGGAGACAGTTAGCTGTTATGAAACTAAAAGGAACTCAAACCTTTAAAGGCCGTAGAAAAACGTATCGTATTGCTAAAACGAATTGATGTGAAGGTAAATGTCGCAATCACAAATCGAGTTAATGGCTAAAAAAAAACAAAAAAAAAAACTACTACTACTACTACTAATAATAATAATTAAATAAATAATAAATAAAAATAAAATGCATGCCTAACTGAGAATTTTACATGACCTTGCATACAAAAAATAACCTTATTATAAAATCGAGTCGAACTGAATACCAAAAATATGATCTGTAAAGTATTTATAATTTATTAGAAACACCTCTCTATCTCTACTTATTATAAAAGAAGGTGTCTGTGTGTGTGTGTGTGTGTGTGTGTGTGTGTGTGTGTGTGTGTGTGTGTGGGTGTGTCTGTCGGCAGCGTTACGGACAAACGGCTACACCTAGAAACACCAAATTTGGTACTCGGGAAGATGTAAATATGTAGTTGTGCACCTCGAAGCGATTTTTTCAAAATTCGATCTAGATTTTTTTTTATTTTATGTTTTATGCGATTTTTGGCATTTTTTCTCACCTAATTCGTAATAACGGCGGAAATTACGCTCGCAGCAAAACGGCATTTGTATCATCGGATAGAGGAGGAAATTTTATTTTAAAGACAGTTTGTTCTGAATACGTAACATGATTTACCGATTTTTAGGAATTTTTTTACTAAACATCTGCTTCGCGATTTTTTTTCGTAAAATAATTTTAAAACTGTCGCATCTTGAATTCTATCCGTCATAACTTTTAGATATTTTGACAAATCGTGAAACATTCTTTTCTCCCTCTTTTAAAATAAAAACGAAAAAATTATGTAAATTAGATGATTTTTTACGAATTTTAATGCAGCCTAATGTTTAGAATTTAATAGCATCAACACGATCTTACGCCATTCATTACATTGCGATCACGGCACGAGAATTTATGTTCGGTTGTTGCCACAGAAAGGATTAAAAAAAGGGTTTTTTTCAACCAATCAAGTTTTTAAATGGGATATCAGAATTTCAATTCGCAAGTGAGGATCTATGACGTCAAATGCTTTAAGATACGTAAAAATTACGCCATAATTTTAACTCATTTATTCCAGCTCTGTTTTCAATACAGGGAGACGATATTTTGATTAAAATTTACTGTAGAAATAAACTAAGAAATTCGCGATTATTATTATTAGAAGTGGTATTTTAATCCGGTGCCTATTTAAAAATTGAAATGTTTTCACGGCGCTGAAAATGTTCATTTTAAAAGTTACAAAGTTCGTTTCAAAGCGCGATATATTAAAATTTTTCTATTTACTATTTTTATTTTTGGCATTTAATTTAGCGTAGGCGTTGCCTAACATACGCATGCAGGTTGCGAGTATAGTTTTATTTTAACGTTGAATTACGTTCCTCCATAAAGGTCCAAAGCAAAGTTTTAATGATACCGTTCGAAAACAATTATGCGAAATATCGAAATTAACTCCCTCAATCTACCGGGATATCCTTTACGGCAGTCAAACAGTGACGTCATAAATTAAAAAAAAATGCGTGAAATTTGTAAACTCTGCAACTCTAACGCCCTGTCACAATTAAAATGGGAATAAGTAGCTCCTCGAGATTACACAGTTTGATGTTTTTCAGGAGACAGGACTATGGAGGATATAAAAGATATCGCTATATTAGGTACATGGATATTTAAAATGGCACCCCTTGGATATTTTCTCCCCACAGTAAGATGAAATGGTTTGCGGAGCTAAATACGCCAATCTTATAAAACTATGTATAAATTAAATATATATGGAGAGTTTCCTTAATGGCAACCATTATGTGAAATGATTATTATTTATGCTTAATGCGTAAATTGCAAAGAATCGCCACAGAATCACAAGATCCCATTGAGGCCAAATAATCTAAGCTGTTTCTTTTAAGGGAGCCTTGAAGAGGGAGAAGCGAGTATAGATAGTATTAATGTACGTAATAGGTAGTATTATTAGATTTGTAAAGATAATGTGAATAAATCGCAATGTACCACGTTAATAAATATTTCATGAAATTAAAAGTGTTTATCCTTTTTCAACGGTTGTATAACAACCAACTAAATGAAAAGTAATTCTAATTAGCGTTAATATATCCCGCAGTCATTTCAACAGAGGAGATTACTTGAACTTTTTGAAAAATGAAATTCTGTTTTGTCACATGCAGATATGATTTTAGTAGTAAAATATTCCCTTCTTCCCGTATGAAAAGCGGGTGCGCAGCTATTTTAAAAACATCTCTTGAAAATAGCATGAATGAATTCAGAAGACCTCAAAACGTTTAAATACACCAAAATCTCGAAGTCGAATTTTTTCATGATTACAATACGTTCCTTATATGGTACATGTTCGGAAAGAAATAAATGGTGCTCCATTTCATGTAGTGTCTTAGGTATTTAATGCTACAACTTGAGCCTAAAAAACAGTATGATGTAGAAATAAGACATCTTGAAAGCCAGGAGTTCTCTGCAAACCATTAAGCTTTCCACTTTTTTGATAGTGAATGACACTGACGTATTTTTTTGAGTCATTATACTGCAATGATCAGGTTAGTACTCATGACACAAACTTTACATTAAGAGTCAAATAATTTTGCTCTTTTTTTTTTATTCCACATCACGAATAATTTCGAATTACACATGTAAGGAAAATTTTAGTTTCCTACCGTGCGAAGAACGGGCACGCAGCTAGTAATGAATAAATTACTTGCAGATATAAATTTATGATTAAAAGGCGTTGTGAATTACCCCAGGTGCATTAAATTAAACACTTCAGTTGAAATAAATGGTGAAGACGTAAGATTATTTAAAAAAAAAACCCACTATTTATTTAAAAAGGCTATTGAAAAATAAACATAATTAAAAATAATGGCTGGTTATGACGTGACCAGATTAAAGATACGTGCAGCAAGAGCAGTTGAGTAAAGGTGGAGTGACTTAAGAAAAGAATGCCGACAAAAAACTTGACACTGACGAGAACATAAACTTGGCCAAGATAACCAACGTCAGTTACAGAGCTGCAATAAATTCAAACCAATAAAATCAACGTAATCAAACCACAAACGGATAATTTTGAAATTTGGTGCTTGGCATCAAAATAAAATATACCAAAAAAGCGCAAACAGAGGGGAAGCAAGAATTCGTTACGATAGTAATCTGACGCAAGAGAATCTATTTTTAGTCCAGAAGGAGTTACGGGATATGAGATAAATACTCAGTAAAAGCTATTGCATGCGATGAAAAGCGAAGAAGGAAAAATGAGAACAGGAATATTAGTTAAAATATTTGATTGTGATTAGATTAAATTTAAGGAAAAGAAAACAAATGACAATTAATATTCGATATTGGATCTCATAATCACTCTCTCTTTGCAAATACAGAGACAAAAATATGAAAATATCTTCCCACCTATTTTAATCATTAGTGATGCTCATCAGTATTGGTTGCTTTTAAGTAAATTCTTCGATATTTGTAATGCTTCTTTCAAATGACTTTTAAAGGCCAGAACATATTTACAACATGAAGCATTTAAAAAAAGCATTTTAAAATTATAAAACCAAGTGCAAAACTAACAAAATTTTTCTTGGTTTGAAAACTGATCGATTAAGATATTTTAAAGCAGACGCCACATGTTCAAAGGAATATTGATGTCAAATTATAAATGCTAATCCCTCTTCTTTTTCGATCTTGGATGTAAATTAAATGACATTTATTTTGACATTAATAAAATGAGTTAAAGGTAATTAAAATTATCTCTGTAAAATATTTCTAGAGTAGGAAGTTTTAGAATTTTAAACCTTTATGTTTGATTGTGGATAATTCATAACAGGTGGGAAAATATTTTAAAGTACTTGACTTCCATGTAACTTCTTTTATTTTGTTTATAAGGCGTATTATTAAATTAAATAAATTATTCATGACAGACTATTTATTTTCTACAGTTTAATCAGATTTTTAAAAACTGTTTTCAAAATAATAGAACAAAGTACATCAATGTAAAGTCGTTACTGGAAAATATAAGTTAAAATTGATTGTGCAAGTTAGGACATCAAAATTGACATTATGATTGAGCGGGAAGATAATATTGCAAATTTTATTATCGTATCAGAATGCAATAATTTAAAGTTATATGTTACTTTAGTAAATTTTAAACAGCTAAAGATTTTTCGCAGGTATTTATGCGTTACTTACGCATGGAATTAAAAAAATCAGGAATAACGAACTTAATACGAATTTTCTGGTAGTGTAAATGGTTTTCAATATTCTTCTAAACTAATTAACTGCTCAAAGCTCCGGGTAAAATAGATGAAGAACTTAAGTTCATGGCGAAATCAATCATTCATATACCTAGTAGCACAATTAGTCGAAAAGACGTTTAAAACACGTTTTTTAACGTCGGAAAACGTGCTTCCAACGTAATTTAAACGTTTTTTGAACTAGTTGTGCTACTAGGGTAGACTCTTTAAAGTAATATGCACGCTTAAGTTTCATTAACTTCAATTACTTTCCGGAAGACACAATTTTATCTATTTATATTTTAAGGTTCAGTTAAATCTGTACGTGAAGCCTCAAGCACAATTTATTATCTCAAAAAATTGCCTTACACAGCAGCTGATAAACTTTTGAAAGTATATGCTTGTTTTGAATAAGGCCGTAAAAAAACTTTAATGAAATATGTTGCTTTTCTGTAACAGGAGTCAATATTTTAAAATTAAATGTGGTAACGTTGTCGAAAAGAGAGTTTTTAGAATGCAGTCTGATATTTCGCTTCTCATTTCACAAAGTTTTTTTACTTCATCACTTAAGAGTTATAAAAATATTGGATTTAAGTTAAATGAATCTCCGGTTTTGTAAATTTGTCGTAAGATGCATTTTCCGCCGTCATTAAATGCAGATAGTTGATAATTACAAATAAACGAGTTATCGTTGTAACAAAGATTAAAATCTGACAGATTTTAATTACTTCTATCCATGTAGAAGGGTGCATAGGGTGCATCATTACTCCCTGACTGGTTTATATATATTCTAATTGGGCGTTCTGAATAAATTGTCTAATATGAATCTCCAAGTCAGTTTTGTCATCGTGAAGTGAAACCTAGATAAGTCTTTCCAAGTGCCCTGCACTATTTGCAGAAGCATATAAGCTATAGTAAAGATAATCCGTCCAATCATCCAACTTTGGCCTTTTGGGTGAAGGCTCATAAATGTACATTTTGGCGGATGTTAGGTTAATGTTAGGGTCTGCCTCATTAGGCTCGGTAGGCATATCGAGTTCGTTATGCCTATGCGCGTCAAAAGTTCGTTAGTTGTGGTCTTACACATTGAACCATGTTCTAATTTAATACAAGTGGTTTCACAGTTTGCTGGTTTAAAATCTAATGTTCGTTTAGATCCAAAACTTAGAATGCATACACATAATGATAAGTCCAGAGAAAAATCTTCGTAGTTACCGTCTTCAATTTTAAATTGTCCGTCAGAGGATAAGTTCACTTGTACGAAATTAAATTAATAATCTTGCTTTCTGTAGATCTTCACATATTTTTTGCAAAATGGGTATGCAAGAGAAACAGAGACTGTCGCTCCAGACAAACTGTAATTTATTCCCTCATCTGCGAAAACAATTACTTTCCAGGTTGAAGCAATCTTCTTTTCACTAGTTTGCAGAGAGGTTGCCTTTAGATGCAAAGGCATCTAAAGGCAACTGCATCAATTCATGCAGTAACACATTGCATCACTTTGAGTGTAAAACTCAGGAGTGTATTTAATGTTAAAAGTATTTTCGATCAATTCAAACAAAGACATTTTTTTAAACTCGATAAAACATCGATTAAAGGCTAAAACCAGAAAGACACGTCTTAACAGTAGTCACTCACAACCTAATGTGGGTCTCGCAGCTCGCATCCAGACACTTTATCTAAGATGAAATAATGTTTTCCTACTGGTTCAAGATAATCATGTGATCACCCAAGCGCCCTCTATCTTAAAACATGTTCAACCATGTAGATATTGCTTTATCTAACCTGTCTTAGTCTGCTAGGGTGAATCATAATTGTTATGCACACGTCATTATCATAGCTTTGCGCATGTCACTACGTTATCTTTTATCTGATCTCTGACTCAGGTCAGATATAAGAGAAAACAAGGGAATTTTCTTCATTTCCACTTAAGTTTTTGAGATGATAGGTCGTCTCTTCTGCAACGGATATTTGAGATTTTTACACCGGACTTAAAAATGTGTCTTCACCGCAAGAAAATAGAGTGCTGACAGCTATTTTCTCAACGTAGTAGTATCGTAACCGTTTATATTCTTTCAAACGTATATTATATAGTAATTATTATTAGCTGTATTTTAGACTAAGAATTTAATAAGTTTAATTTACAAATTTATCAAGCAGGTTTTAATTAATAATTTTAGTTAAGGCTTTTGCTAAAACTGTGCAAGCTTCTTTTAACTAAAATTTTTAGTTTATGAATTTATTAAAAGGATGTTTAAACGCGCGTGTTTGAAAAAATTAAGTAGTAAATAAAAAAAATTGAATGGTTTTCAACGCTAACAAAAAATCTTACCTATTGTCGATTGAAGAGTTAAGTACATTTTTATTAATGACTATGTTATTTTATCTCTTACCCCTTTATTGAAAATTGTCCGAAAAATGTGTCCCAAAATTGCAACATAAAAGTTGTTGAGTATTAAAGACTATGCCATTTTATCTCTCACCCCATTAATTGAAAATTGTCTCAAAAATGTGTCCTAAAAATTCGACATAAAGTTGTTGAGTATTTTCCATATATTTAAATACAATTAGTTCCCAACAGCTTGAATCTATTGTTACAATATTTCGTAAGCTGTAGAATATGCATCACATATATTTTTCTATAAATATGTTACAATTATTAAAATTTCAACGGCTCAAGAAAATTGTTGAGTATTGAATTGTTTATTTTTTTACTGTGCAATGTCTTATCCTCCTGAATTCTATATTCCCTCAATAAACATTTATCGACTTAACTGTAACTGTGCTCGCGCACACATTCTTTTTACTTCTTCATTACTTTTTTCCTTCTTCATGTTACCTTGTTATGTGATGTACCTGTTTCTTTCGTTGTAATTTAATAAAGTAAATGTTATGTTAAAATCCCACGCTTACTATGTTTGTGCCATAACTCTGCTAACATTTCTAAAAGGTTATGTGCACCAGATGGATTAATTTATTTATTTGCGGATTTTTAACGCTCGTTTCACAGCTGCATCATTCATCCTCAAAATGGCGACTGGAACTTGGCGAATTGAAACGCTGAATATCATAAAATTAAGGATGTATCAAGAATAGCTTGTAAAAAGTGTAAACGCATCAGGCACTGGGCTAGCGAATGTGAAAGTGGAAAAAAGAATAATTTTAAACATAAGCCTAACAGCCTGGGTTTCTTATCCACTCTGGATGACCCGCCAATAGGGTTACCAGGCGAAATACAGCAACCCTACTCGCCTAAAGCTCTCTCAACAATACAACGAACAATAATCCTCAACAATAACGAAAAGCAAAATTTTTGGTGTGTTAATTTAGATACTAAAAATTATCAGTTATCACCGACCCACGTTTGCAATTGCAAGGAAAGATCCGGAAACCTTCCTACTTCCAGTCGATGAAATAAATGTAAAGGAAGAATAAAAGAAAAAGGGGTGGGAGGTAAAATGACATAGTCAATTAATATCATTTTAATACGGCAATAATGAAACTAAAAAAAAATGGGGGGTTCAGGGGGTCTCCCCCTTACGAAGCTCGAACAGCCGAGTTATTGTATATTATTTTTAATATTAGAATAATCATAATAGATGTGTTATGAGTACAAGTATAGCGTTTGTTCAATAGATATCCTATAAAATATTTCGATGTATTTCTAAAATTAAGATCATGCTTTTCAGATATTAATAGTAAATGCTTATTTTATAAATGCAGACTTATTCTTACTCATTTACCTTAGTACACATTGTATGTGCTTTATTACTTTTACTGTATTGTTCGGTAAAACTTACAAAAATAGTTTTAGTGCTTATCGTTAAGAACGTATAATAATTTTTGTTATTTGTTTCAGTGAAATTAATTTAATGATCAATTATTTTTCTGAACTATGTAAAATAAACTAATCGATATAGCTTAACTTTGATATTTTAAAATCAACTTTTATGTTACTTATTAGATTCTGTTTTCGTGCAATGGCTGTCTATCATGGCAATCAAATATATGTTTAGTTTAAGTGCGGGTTTCTCTATGTTTTCTGAAACATTAAGGTTGTAATGCATTAAGATATACCAATTTACTTTGCGTGTTCTTACATTTCGTTTTTAAAAACTTGGGTTTAATTGAAATATTTGTATGTACTATGCTTAAAGTTATTTCTTATAATAGAAAATAAAGCACGTATGAAACCTGTATTTAAGTAAATGCAACTTCTGTGCCTAAAATGTATACTTTTTTAATAGAATTAGATTAAATTGCTAGATTAATCACTTGCTAGCTATAGTATCGTACATTTCCATTATAGGTAAAAACTAAAATGGTATCAGTTTAATCCGAATCAGTTAAATTTGTTATAAGAAAAAATTACTCTTAAAGCGTTAAATATCTGAGGAATTGCTTTTTTTTATATTATGTATTTAGTTTCTAAATATTATGTCTAATTTTTCTCTTATGTCAGCAAAAATATTTTAAATTGATGAAGATGATGTCATGAAATAGCTAGTTGAGATAGAAAGTAGAGCTAAATTATTTTAACCCATTCGTGCCTGGATATTTTTGCGACTTTCTTCGATTTTTGTTAATACCAGAAGTAATTGATAAATTTCTGATGTCAACTTTTTGAACAAGGGATGATTTCATTTAAAATCGTTATGTATAAAAATTGAAATGCCAACATCCTACTTGCCATATTAAAATATTTTGTGGAATTGAAGTTCAATACTCGCGAATAAAGGCTAGGAAAAATAAATAACGTTTTCGAATGATAGCGATAATGCCGTCCCAAAAAAGGGACGCTAGGCATAAATGGGTTAAATTTTTACTCTATTCTCCTGAACAGCTAGCTTTGTTTCCATCATTCAACAAATTTTCAGTAGAAAATATGCTTTCAAATAAGTAAGACCTTATTTTCCGATAAATTAATTTGTGTTTATTGTAATTCTTTGTAATTTGAAAGGTTTCGGGTTTAAAACCATTATTTTATTTTTTCAGTTGAAACGTATTCTATATTGAATTCCTGTTTACCAAGAATATAACGTGGTATAAAACGTATACTGATGTACTAAAACTGTACACGTGATATAAATTGTGTCTTAATATGCTACAACTGTTCTTAAATTTTTATCATCAATAATCCATTTCTATCAATAGTGTTATACGCATGTACGTAAAGTTCTTTAACTATACAAATAAAAATGTTGATTAATGTATAAAACTTTACTTACACTAAAACTAAAAATTTTATAGCACATAAAGTAAAAAATACATAAATCTATCTTATTAAAACTCTAAAATATATAAATCAATTTAACTTAAACACTACTTGTAATTTGTACTATGTTTGAAAAAATTTCTTATGAGTACAAATAAAATATTACAAAAATATAATTTTAATTAATTTCAAAATCTATAAAAACCCAGTTCGTTAACAGTAGAAACTACAAACGAGTACACACGCTGCATAACATCTGTCTAATCTATCAAAATTGTTTATGAATTAGTGAAATATCGTTGATTATTTCTGTGAATGAAGATTGTCAAGTGGTGTTTTCATTCCACTCAGCAATAACAAGCTCTCTTAATTAATCTATGTAATTAATCATTACACACTCGTTACCAGGGCCGGACTGGGCCATCGGGCGGTCGGGCTATCGCCCGATGGGCCGGTGCTCGTGTGGGCCGATGCTCTAGAGGGCCTAAACACGACATCGACACACAAGGTTACGACGCAACATGTGCAAGGGGGAGGGAGGAGTTCTATTTTATATGCTGAATAATGTTTCCCATATCTAAGGTATCTTTATAATGATTAAAATTGCAATGAGTTTTATTGAACATTTCAAAAATACTCATTGCACGGGCCTGAAAATTGAGTCCCGAGCTCGCCGATTCTTGACCTTGAAGGTTCGACCCAAGCCCGTAACACATTTGAAATATACATACGACCCGGCCAGTACGGGCGAAATAAAAATTCGAAAATTTCAGAAATTAAAAAATATATAAAAACGACCCGATAGATCGATAAATAAATATTTTTCAGACAATTCACATTAAGTAAAGTTATTAATATAAACTACTGCATTAAATTAATACTAATATTCAAAATAATGATAATGTAAACAATAAAATACTCATCTTGTACCAATATAAGTACATGCATTCAAATTTAAAATTATATATTTGTGCTAGGGTTTATTATTTGGCCCCCTCGTCGGGCAAAGTCTTGCGCGACTACTGGTAAACAGTATACAAAAGAAAAACGGACTACTATGTTATGACATCCTTTTCTACCTCTGTATTTCCAAGTGCAGCAAAACTTGAAAACTTTCAAACGCCAAGGCCTTTTAAGGTAAATGGAGTAATGGCTCAAAAAACACCTTTTTTTATGGTTTCAGGAAGGCGAAAAAGAAAAAAATGGTATCGCAGGATAAAAGTCCGGCCCGGCCCGTTGGCAAGAGATTTACTCCCGTACTCGACCCGAGGAAGTCTCTTTACAATTCGAGGCTGACGTGATGATCCGCATCTGCCTTCAACGGATAGTTGAAAAAGACAAACATCTAAAAACTTTTAAACATTACTATCATACCGGACCCATAATGCCTCAAAATTGTCTTAAAAACAATTGCCAGAATAGGAAAAAGTGTTTAAAAAACAATAGCACGCACATATTCCAGTGAGAAAAAAAATCTGATGTGTCAAACACATGACTTCCTTGCACGTCTATTAAATAAAAAAAATTTTTTACGCACTTCCTCTAAACTTATTTGTTTCAAAGATATAAAATATCAATAATAGTAAGATATAGCGATTTCTAGCGATTTCTACCATTTCGATATCGCCAAGCTGACTTCAATTTGAAAGATTTCTTTCTGACACTTTATTTGGCGATATTTCACCAAAAGCCGACAAACTTGAGATAGTTTGCGAGATTTTGGGGATAGCCAAAGTAGTCATTGACCACAGACTTTCAATGAATTGAATGCATCCATACACCTTAATGTATTTAAAGTCATTTGGCTCACCCTGTAAATAAATTCCCAGTCGATTGCTGTCAAAAAAGATATTGAAAACCGTTAGATATTATAATATAGTTCTAAATAAGAAAGTTCAAAATTCTATGGGTTAAAGTTTTAGAGTTATACAAAATACGAAATAATTTTTGGCACCAAATTTGGCGATATTTCGGCGAAACTCGTCAATGTCGACGACATTTGGCGAGATATTAAGCATGGACCAACAATGACAGATTATCGCCAAATTTGACGATATTTCGCCAAAACTCGCCAAGAACGATGACAAATGGCGATACTTTGGGCATGGACCAAATGACTGACTATCGCCAAATTTGGCGACATTTCGGCAAAACTCGCCAAGGTCGAGGGCAGACGGCGAGATTTTGGGCATGTACCAAACAATGACTGTCTACAATTGTATTATATTGAAGATATCCATAGACATTAAAGTACTGAAATTCTTTTCGGTGGTCCTGTAAATAAACTCTCCAGTAGATTTTAACCAAAAATCGAGATGCACAACTAGATCTTACAACAATCTTATATATGAAATTTCATAATAGTTTTTGAGATTTGAGAGTTAAATATGCACACACGTACACAAAAAAGTCGCCAAGCTTGGCGACTTTTGGCATAGTACTTGAGGGAGGCACGTGACCGTGGTCGGACCATTACCTAACTTATGTGGTAGGACGGTATTGTGCTTGCAATGGATGAATCTCCTAAAATTGCCATTGACCGTAATGTATTGGAAATCTTTTGAGTGTTCCTGTAGCAGAACTGTAAATGATAAAGACACTTTTTTTAATGGAGAAATTCATTTTCTAACTCTTTACAGCATATATCACTTCTGAGTCGTTTGAAATAGCCCAATACCTCTAAGAAACGCTTTCATGAATTTCGGCCCATAGAGCGTAATGTATTTCGAATCTTTTAGGCGGTTCATTAGATAAACTATCCAGTCGAATGGAACCGAAAGGGGAGGTGCACAACTAGATGTTACAACAATCCTAAATATAAAGTTTCAACATTCTACGCCTCATAGTTTTTGAGATATACGAGTTTAATTAATTTCGGCCCATTGAGCGTAATGTATTTCGAATGTTTTGGGCGGTCCTGCAGATAAACTATCCAATCGAATGGAACCGAAAGGGGAGGTGCACAACTAGATGTTACAACTATCCAAAATATGAAGTTTCGACATTCTACGCCTAATAGTTTTTGAGATATGCGAGTTTAATGATTTTCGGCCCATAGAGCGTAATGTATTTCGAATCTTTTGGGCGGTCCTGTACATAAACTATTCATTCAATTGCGACCAAAAGGGGAGGTGCACAACTAGATCATAGAACAATCCTAAATATCAAATCTCAACATTCTACGACCCATTGTTTTTGAGATATGCGAGTTACATACATACGTACGTACGTACGTACGTACGAACATACGTACGTACGTACAGACGGCATGGAAAAACTGACCACAGTAGACTCGCCGCTGGTCAAAATGAGTTGCAGACGCGTTAATATGATCGTGCATGCTAGCCTACGATGAGATGCATCGAAAAAAAATTTTAAATTCAATTTAGAGGTAGTCAAAATCGGTTTTTTTGTCGAAATTTGGCCCCCAAAATTTTTCGGGATCACATTACTTCCTTATACTACGTACAAGGAAGTAATAAAATAAATAGACGGTAACTCTAAATCACAATGACACAAGCTGTGTATCAGCGAGGATGGCTTCTCTCGCGCATTCTGATTTCCGCACACCTGTAAAAAAGCCACGAAAATTGCAAATTACTGGCTACCCTGGATAGTGTCTCTTCCGTTTGTATTTAGTTTTGTACGATGTTCTGAAAAAAAAAATATACTAAGAGTTAAACCAATGGGTCTAATCAATGTTCGGATTTAATGAAGTCATGTTATACACATATATCAATGTATGGTTTTTTCTTTTAGTTTAAATATTCACCTCTGTGCTTCAAGTGTAGTAAACAAACTACAAGATGAGATGGCAGAATGGCTTGTTCAATCTCTTCTTTACTTTGGAGTATAATGAGGTTTTAAACCTTCATTTCTTAGAAGTTCACATCTTTATAATGGCACATATCTGCTATGGTAGCTGATATTGTTTAATTTTTTTAAATAATGTCCAATGCAATTGATACTGTTTCAAGTGTTTTATGAGGTCTTTTACTTGTCATGAAAATTAAAATTCTGAATATGATTCACAACATGGCTCGCGATAGACTTCAAAATCTGTGAGTCATGTTGACTCGCTGTCAATAAAAGTTAGAGTCAATTTTTGAAAACTGCGAGTCAAAGTCAAAAAACGAGTTTTTTTTTTTTTTTTTTAAATCTAAGAAAGAGAAAACAAATGCGTTCCTTTTTTTATCGCGCAATTATTAATTTTCACCCACATATTAATTTCTCCACAATGAACGACTAATATAAACTAGATTACAGACATGAGTAGCATAACTGTCCGGCTGAAATTTGGTGAGTCAAATTTGACTCGCAGCTTCAAAAAGTGAGAGTCATTTAAAAAAAAAATATCGATTTACGCATAAAATGCGAGTACGCGCGAGCCCTGATTCACAATGTTTGGATCCATTTTTTCTTAGTACTCATTAGCTGTTTTTAAATGCTGTTATGATTTTCTTTTAATTCTGGGACGGTGAATCTGAATGAATGTACATTAAATAGTAGATAGTTAAATTAAACGAAACTATTGCACGATTTCTTTTCATAGTTCAACTTTACTATCTTAATTTTCCGATTAATATTTAACGTTAAACTGTCCCAACAGAGGAAACTAATGTATGAAAAGGACCTAAGATCTACAGGTTTATGCATTTTTTCTTTTCAAATGAAAGTATTATATTTATCA
This sequence comes from Cheiracanthium punctorium, assembly GCA_038373885.1. Lineage (NCBI taxonomy): Eukaryota > Metazoa > Arthropoda > Arachnida > Araneae > Cheiracanthiidae > Cheiracanthium > Cheiracanthium punctorium. Next base: position 63,419 of record JAWZYV010010900.1, on the reverse strand, counting down.
ATTTATTAATTAAAAATGCTCTACAGATTATTAAAATAATGACAATAGCTGTCAGGTATTGTACTCTCAAAAGTAATAACAATTTAGTTTCTAAATGTAACTATTTCTAAGTACGTACTGATAAAATATAAATTGAGTATTTAAAGCACGCCAAAAAATTTATTTATGTTTAATTAGCTAAAATATTCTAGTTAAACTCAGATAAGCGAACGCAATAATTTAAAGTAATATACAGATACATACACCAACATAATGTGATATTTAATAATTATGACAGACTAAATTTAAGTAATTGCCTTCCCCTATCCGCCGCCCCCTAGGTTTTTATCAGCCTTGTCGCTGTCCTGACAAAAATACCTTTATGCGGGCAAATCAGCCAACCCTAGTTACAAGAGGAAAAAATTCCACATTCACCTAACCAGAATACAGTCAAATCTCGTTAGTAAGTCACCTGTATGAGATATCGCTCCGCATACTACAACATCTTTCAAAATTCCCAACCTTTTTAATACGTCTTTTCACATACTTTAGTCCGCTTATTGCGTCGCTATTTTTTCAACCATTCCACTTAAGACGGCACCTTAATTTCCCATTTCTTTGGTCAGGTTATCTACCGTGACCGTTTAATTTTTGTTGAGCACGACTCAGCATTTTTCCTTACGAAGGTTGTTGCCTTATCCGCAAATTTTAGGAATTCACCTAAGACTGTTTTTCGTTTCGACTTCCGTAAGTTAACAGACTAAATGTGACAGATTGTACAGTTAAATTATAAGTACTACGTACCATCTTATAATTTCCTTAATTTGTCATCCATTTTATTAAATTCTTATTCTGCTAATTTATTTAAATTATAATGTAAGTTAAATATAGGCACACTTATTATATGGACATTCAAAATTTCGTTATGCATTTAATATAAACTACGCTTCGAAAGTGATGTACTAACGAGGTTTGACTGTATTATGACCACCTAATACCCAAAATTTAACAATGAACAACCTTTGGTTTACTTTCTATATATTTTTATTAATATTTATACTCTTATATCATTCTTTTATTATATGAATGAAACTTTATACAACGAATTAAAAATTTTATGAATGCTATTGTTCGCTTCATTGATGGGTGGTCAACTAAATAACAAATCAAAAATGTTGTTTTGAAACTAAGTATTGTATGTTATAGGCGTAGGCGCATCCACGGAAGAGGATAAAGGGTCTGAAGCCTCCTCCTCCTAAAGATAAAAATTAGAGTGACATTTTTTTAATAGTAGAGAAATGCCACTGAATCATAGAATTAAATTATTTTAAAAGTTGTCTTTAAATTATTTCTAAAAAAGCTTCAATAAACTATAGTGGCTTTAAATAATTTTTCTCGATTAACTCCTCATGCATTGAATTAGATTTTAACACCATTGAAGGGAACAGGCCATTTAGGACGCTGTAAGCGAGTGATGTTTTAAGTGAGCTTCTGAACTTTAAGCAAGTGATTGGACGTACAGAATATCTTAATCATCATAAAACGTTATCATTAGTATAACAGAGTTCAACTGAATTTGTGCATCTTCCCTCCCCCTAGCTATAATATCATAGACGCGCTACTAATGTTGGGGGCCGGTCTGGTTGAATCGCCCGGGCCGTTTCAGCCGTCCAGTCCAGCCCTGCTCGTTACCACGTGTAACTTTAGAGAAAAATTACAATAATTAATTCATAATTAACTACATTTCACTAAAAAAACCCAAACTATCCCAAAATTTACAAGTCCTCATGTTATCAGCAATAAATTTTCTAAGTTTCAGGAAAGTTTCAAGAAAAAATTTCTAAGTCCCCCTACCGAAACAAGTTAATTCTAAAATGTAATAATAGGTGACAGCGCTGAAATTAACTAATTATCTAAATGATAATTAAAAAAAATAATAAAATTCATTAAAAGCAGATCAGAACCCCAAAATTGTACAAGTCCGGTCAAAGATTCTGCTAAAATATTTCTAAGCCTCCATTCTTAAGCTGAACTACACTTAAACCCGAGGCGTCAGGGTGGTAAAGCGTCGTATTCCAGATCGAAAGGTGTGGGGTTCGAACCCCACGGCCGGTGATTCAGGAAAATATTTTTTTAAAATAATTCCAAGTACACAAGTTAGTTCCTAAATTTAATAACAGTTGGCAGTATTAAAATTAATTAATTAATAATTAAAAATATTTAAATAAAATCATTAAAAGCAGTTCATAAACCAAAACCGTAACATAGTATCCCCTCGGTAGAACTCCATTTATATGCTACTTACATATCTAAAAGTTTTATTTTATTTTATTTGAAATTTGAACAGATTAGCACTATTCTAGAAGTAATAAGTAAACCTAAAAAGAAATTGCAAACGTAGCTCATCGGTGTTGTAATGCAGCAGTGTTTAAAGTATTAAGTAACATACCCGTTAAGATAACCGTTTTTCTGAATTGAAAATATAAGTCCTATTGTGGTGTACTATAAAATACTTAGTTTTTTGTTTAATATATTTTATTTGTAAAATTTTAATGAACATTTATGGACAGACAAACCATAACAGAAATTTACGGACATTTATTTTAAACTAGGCAACATTTGTTTATTAGTAACCTTTAGACTTTCCCAAACTTTACACATTTATTCACCTATAACACCGGTCAACAACAACAAAAAAAAAAAAAAATTGGGTTGGGGGGGGTTCTGTTCTCATACTTAAATTCTGATTCTAGACATCATTGAAAAACACTTAAATTTTCATTTTTAGCCCTTAAAGTTTGCAATTTTATAAGTCTTTAATAAGTATTAAATAACATTAAAATAGTTACATTTCTTCACAAAAATCCCAGTTCTTACATGTTACAGAACAAAAGATTTGAAATTATCCGAAGTCTTATGCATTTTCACTTTTGAATCAAAGGTAATCTTATTCTCTGGAAACTGGATTTTATTTTAAAACTTAACTTCAATCAAATATTTAAGACTATGTACAAGTATTTGAATCCCTATGCGATGAACATTCCCGACATTTGAGTTTTCCACCTTCTATGTTTATCTTTGATTTTCTCCAGCAAAACAGAGTCTGTTGCACAAAGTAGCAGAAGCTATCTCTGACAAGGGTGATTACTGTTCCACAGAGACATTTTGCGCACTTTAAACCCATTATTACTGGCAATTCCTCAGAATAATTTCTGTATACCCAAAGTGCAGTTTAGATTTTTTTACAGGAGATACATTTAATGTTACCTATTTGCTGTGTGTTGTGCATTTTCAATTTCTTTAAACCTCGAAAACAAGCACGTTTCCTTAATAGAAGTTCAGATTTTTTGGTTTATAACATACTTTTAAAAAGTGCTTTAGGAACATTTTTCTATTGATGCAGATATAGGAATACTGTAAATATTTACTGTAGTTGTTTTCAGTAAATTCCAATACTGCACAGTCAAAATTTGAAATTTACAAATACAGTCGAATCTGCTAAATGGAATACACAATTTGCCATGAAAATTTATCCTAATAAGTCGGGTATTTCATTATTCGGGATCACGTTATATTACGGTTTGGTACATTGAAAATTTGTTACAATAAATGGGATATTTCTTTAACCGATATTACATTAAGTAGGCTGAACTGTATTAGACTCTCAGCAGAAAACAATAATTTATGAATTCTGCTTATGCATTCCTTACAGCGGAAAATTTAAGTAGTCTATATAGTTATTTTCTTGTCAATCGAACTTCAACATTCCCTGAGCTTGCATAAATATACTCGAGAAACCACCTCATTGTGGTTACGATTTATGCTATGGAAACTTACGGTTACAATTCTGGTTACGATTTATGCTTATGGAAACTTATTACAATAAGGGTTATATTCCTTTAACCGATATTACATTAAGCAGGTTGAACTGTATTAGACTTTCAGTAGTAAACAATAATTTATGAATTTTACTCATGAATTCCTTACAGCGTACAAACTTAAGTAATCTATATAGTTATTTTCTTGTCAATGGAACTTCAACATTTCCTGAACTTTCATAAATATACTCGGGAGACTTCTTCATTCTGGTTACGATTTATGCTTTCAGACGTTAACAATACATGCTCTATGGAAGCCTCTAATGTTTATTTTGAATAACGTTCTACTGTTGCCTTTCATTTCAAAGGTTATATGTGATTTGAACTTAATGGTCTAGTACCATAATATTGTGTAGATTAAAATTAAGATTAAACGAAACAATAATAACAACAATTTCCAAGTAAATTCTTGTTCTTTTTTTAATGTTTTAAAGTACTTGTGTACTAGAAACTTGCAAGTTTTTCCCTCTAATGTACATTTTGGTAATAATAATTCGCATTGCTTAAGGTTTTCCGTCTTTTAAGTGCACCGAGCCTTTGAATACCCAAGGCATTCACTTGACTCCCGTCAAAATCTAAGCACTCAATTGTAAATAACTTCAGCTTAGTGAACGCTTCGAAGCACTGTTTCATTTTTCACTTCATTTAAAAGGTTGTACTTATTAATTTAAAAAATACTGTATGATCTGAATTCATGACATCTCATTATAAAAAATAGTACTTTAAGAGATTAATAAATATCTACACAGCTTCTGAATTTCGTTATCAAAATAATAAATATCATTGAATGAAGAGAGGTTATTGTTCAAAACGTATAATAAGCTGTTGAAAGAGATCGTTCAAAAGCAGGCAATGTGCCTCTCGTGGTGATGAAAACTGTGTGTACGAGGCTTATATAAAATATATCGTTTGGAAAACAAAATTTATAGGAAAAAACAACGCAAGATAACTTGTAGATAACTAGTTTTTTATGAAATAAACTTACATCTACCCCTTAATGTTACTCTGTTGGTGTTAAATAATTTTAAGGCCATATTCTCATTTCCGAATAATCGGGGCAATATCTGTGGATATGAAAACCGGGCTGTGAGGAGAAATGCTTATATTCTCAGGATGGAAAATTTATTTCTTCAATCCATGTATTAAGTCTTTGTGATCGAAGTATTATCTGCGAATTAAGGTTAGGCCCCGTGACATTTACGTTCTGCGGGTAAAATGTCGTATGTAAAAAATAGGAACGGTTTTATTGGGCTTTAATGGTTTCTTTCAAGTAGAGTAGTGGGGGGTGGGACCATAAAGAAATGATTCCAACGAAGCAAATTGTTTTCGAGAGAAAAGGGATTTCATTTTGGTTCCCAGCTCATCAGGGTAATTTGGTAGAATAGACATGTTCTGCATTTTTATTAGTCTCTTATTACCAAGGCGAGATGAGATTCAAAACTTATTTTGAACCGGGAGCAACATGATGTACGGACAGAACCAGCTTATACACGCCGTTCTGGTTTGAAACCATGTGTTGAGGATTGTAAAAGAATATGCAGGTGATGTTCCATTGGCCAGTTACTGTGAGTTATATATATATATATATATATATATATTTATTCATCTCCACCCTTCGGCAAAACAAATAGAATTTCCCTTGAATGGGGATTGTACAACCCTCGTTCGATCGGCAATGCTACAAACCGAAAGAATTTTAACCCCGGAATAATTCACCGTGGAAGATTGATCAATCCACGGATAGTTTCGGGCTTAAGCCTGTCTTGTGAATATAGCCGTTGAGAGAACAATTAAAAATAATTGTTTCATAGCTGTGCTTAATTCATTTTAAGATATTTTAGTTATGGTAGGGGAAGACGGAATAAGATGAGGCATTGGGTCAGATGACGAATTCAGTATTTCTCTCAGGTAATTCACAAATTTCAGCACGTCTTGGTCAGCATAAAAAAGACCTGTATAGCAGAAAATATACATTTTCTAACTTATCAAATGTAAAGGTATTCTGTATGAAAGTTTATATTTGAATAGTGATGATAAAATGTTTAAATATAATACTATTAAATGCAATAACGTAAAATATTATAAGATAATACTTAATATTTCCTATACATCTCCTGTCCAAATAAGTTTTCCCATTATAAATGGAAGCAAATAATTTCCAACATTTTCCAGTGTTTTAATCCCTAAAAGTTACTTCCAAAGCTTATAAATTTAAGGTTGTTTTTCAATCAATCCCTCTAGATATTAATGAAAGACGTCACACGTAATAATGCTTCAAAATTTTAAATGCTAAACATCTCTTTAGCTTTAGCTTCTAATTAAATGACAGTTATTTTGACATTAATCTAAAACGCTGAAGTTAATTAAAATTTGTTAAAAATTAAGTACTGGAAATGTTCAGAGATTCAATATCACTTTTATGTTTCTTCTTTCAAATTACATACCAGATAATAAGGGAAATTACTAATTTCAAACTATGTTACTTATTTATTTACTTCCGTATTATTTTTGTTACATTAAACCATTAAATAAATAAATTATTCATGAATGTTGTAGATTAATTTATGAAATTCGTCCAAACATCTTAAAATTAGTTTTAAAATAAAAATGATTAATTTGCATGTGAGTTCGAGATTTATGTATTGATACAGATAAAAGACTGAATCGATATGTTAGAACACTAAAAAGTCGATATTATAATGGAATTATTAAATACTTTATTAAATTATTTTTTCTGTAATATCTACATAAATAAATTGGGTCTGTACAATACTTGGCAATCAAAAATTCCGCGATTTCTACCATTTCAAGCACCTTTGAAATGGTAGAAATCGCGACCAAGTACGACAGTAAAAAAAAGTATGTCAGTTGTTCTGCCATTATATCTTGATGCTCGTTTGTTCGTGAATAACGTAAAAATGGCTGAAGCAAATTAAATTTTGTGACATAATAAGTGATTATTCAACTTAATCTATAAGCTTCGAATTAAAAAAAAGACATTTATTAGCTTTTGGTATTTTGCGAAAATCGTTTCAAAATGAATAACATTTTTTTCGAGCATCGCGTAACGACTAAAGCAAGTGAAATGAATCATAGTGACATGATAAGGGGTCACTCAACTCAAAATATAGGAGCCGAATTTTAAAAAATCTTTTATTAGATTTTGAGATTTTTCAAAAATTCTTCCGAAATACGTAAATGATTGTTCGTGCATCACATCATATTTTGTAAAACGAATGAAATGAATTTTCGTGACATGATAGGTGTTCACTTAACTTAAAGAACAGTCACAACATTTTTGAAATTTTGAATTAGGTTTTGAGATTTTGCGAGAATTTATTCTCAATGTGTAAATTTTGTTCGTGCATTACATAGTAACGAGTAAAGCTCATGAAATGAAATTTGGTGACATGATAGGTAGTAACTCAAACAATACAGCAGTCGAATTTTCTTAAAATCAGAATTAGATTTTAAGAGTTTGTGAAAATTTATTCAAAATAGTTTGTTTTTCTATCGTGTATTAAGCCACTGAAGCAAAGGAAATAAAATTGAGCATCATCTTAGGCATGGTCACATAAACTATAGGCGTCAAATTACTTCAAATTTCTTTATAGATTTTGAAATTTTGGGAAAATTCAGTAAATATTCGTTCCATAGCTGAAAAATGGTAATGGAGTGAAAAAAATGTGGCATTATGTTTGATGAAAAGTTAATTTAAATTAAAGATTCTTAAATTTTTTCAAATATTTCAGAGACTTTGAGATTTTTGAAAATTTTCGTTCTTTTGAGATTACATGTAAATGTTTCCCGTCCCTCAAACACGGATAAATACTTTCATGGGTGCAGGTATATGTAGAGTCGAAAGTACTTGGGTATTTTCTAACCTATTTTTCTAGGATCAATTGACATATTTTCCCATCTTCCTTAATTTTCAACCAGGAGAATTAAGAAAACAAGAGTTGCTCAAACAATTAAATTTTGCAGGAGAATAAATTCATTGTTGACGAAATAAAAGGCGTAAAATTAACTGCTATTTGTGCAGGGAATCAAAATCAAAAATATGTAACTAATAGCGAGATTTCTTGTACACATTTTTCGAATGATTTTGCAATCATTAAAAAAAAACAAATCAAAGGAAAGTTTATAAGCCAAATATAACATATTGTAAAATTACTTATCTATTATTTCTAAACAGAAATCCGAAAATTAACTAGTGATTATTGATCTCTGTAATCAACAGACCTTAACTGGAAAGTACATTTATTGGGCCTTTCAAAGGGCTTAGAGTATGGAATGAAATTTGGCTACATCATCGGCAACGACTAAGCAGTAAATGTCGATTTTTTTTCAAAAATGTGAATAAGTTAAAATTTTTTTCAAAAATTGCACCCCACCCCTTTTTAAGGTGGCGAGGGGGGGCATCGCCTTGAGGCTTATGGGGATAAACTAATAGTGGGCTTTTCAAATTAAATAAATTTCTACGATTAATTATAAATGTTTATTTGCTTTTTTATATTTTGAAAAAAAAATTCTTGAGGCATACAAATAGAATATCTAACGTTAATCCATCAAAATTTAGCTACTGGTGGGGAATGACTCTTTGATTGCAAAAGTTCGTTCTCTAAAATAAATCGTTAATTTTGAAAATGCAATATTTTCTCCATTGACAGTTTTTTTCAGGACTTTGTTATTCCCTAAGCTTTAATCTTTTAATACTACAAAAAAGCTGTAACTTTGCTTTCTATACCTCTGCAGGTATGCTTTTTCCATTCTTCATAATCATACATTGTAAACAAAAATTCACGTTTTGAAAATCTGCACTACATTCCAATTCGTTAACGACTGGTACTTCAGCTATTGTTACACTATAAACATGCGAATGAATTTATAATCAGATATGATCAGACATAATCACAGCCATCGCTGTACATTCTCCGAACACGAACGAAAAACCAAGCAAGTTCAAACAAATCTTAAAGCTAGCGGTAGTAGTTCGGGTGCGAACAAGAAGTGCTATGCATTCAGAACAAAGCTAGCACCCTTTAGAGTTTGCGAATGCCGCCAACGCGCTTTTCCGGAAAAAGTAAGTGTTGTGTAAAAATAGGGCACGAAAGTTTCCTTCGTGATTTTTTATGCACTTTAAAATGAGATCCGAACGAAGTTTGGGAGATGAAAGGTCACGAAGTTTCAAGGACTTTGATTTTCTTGAAATACTAAAAATTGGATTTTGAGAGTAAGTGTTCAAACTAAAAATTAGATACTCAAATTAGAAAATGACGTTTATTAATGTAAAAAACTGCACAACCTATTTTGGTAAAATTTGGTATTTAGTATTACTAATTAAAACTTTTCAAAAGAATCTGAAAAAAATTGCATTCAAAACTTAAGAACGAATATTTTCCCCAACTTTAAAGAAACTTTTTCATTTTAGCTGTTTTCAAACATCGGTTTTAAAGTTTATTAGACACATTTTTTTATATTAACAGAAGCGACTGGTTATTTTAACTATATACGTACGAAACTTATCTTTGAATGCTTTAGTGTTTAGTAAATCGCTGTTGCTGATTTGAACTTCAGACCGAAATTTCAATAAACCCATGACAAATCTGAATCGGATTCTTGGAATGATATCCAATAATTTTCTGGCCGTTCTTTATTCTTATTATATATGTTTTCTAAGATTTTTTTTATTTGATATGTTTTCTTGATTTTTTGATATGTTTTCTATGATTTTAATGATTTTTATTTCAGCTTTATCTTAGGAAGACTCTAATTTGCTTGAAATTATTAATTCTATATTGAGAATGATTCTGAATTAACTGAAATATTGATTTAGTTGAGCAGTGGCATTAATAAAAGCGATTATTTCAAGCAATTTTAAAAGTCTTAAGTACCTTTTCATTTAAAATGTTGCTTTGAATTGTTACGATCAATTTTTTAAGAAAAGTCTATCTTGAATTAATTCAAATTTATCACAGTGATTACTTTCTTTCTTTCAAATTAGCATAGGAAATAACAGCATAAAATTTAAAATCTAGTTCTACTAAGGAATTCCATTTGCATATCTCTCACTAAACTTTTCAAGCTCTATTTAAATAACTTGATCGCATATATTCCGAATGCACTGAATTGCATGTGATATGCTAATTATTTGATCTGCATTGAACAATTTAAAATCCGAAAATGTTTAGATTAAATTCAGCCTAGTTGTGTTAGAAAGTTTAAATATTTTCTAGTACCTCAAATGTATTTTAGTACTAAAATATAGCGAAAAGGAGAAATTCGCCATTTGCCGGTCTTCAGTCAAGTATGCATCATGAACATTTCTCAATGGCAGCCTTCAATATCCTCTGACGAAATTATAATTTTTACCATTTAATTTGACAGAAATCCTTTTAAAGTAAATAAATAAACCGTTATACTTGTTGTAGACTGGAAGGTTTTGACCAATTATTTTATGTCAACGTAACTTTTACATATTTTCTTTGGATCGTAATGGTTAATTCTGAAAGAATTTGAAAAAATTATTTGAAAAATAATTTCGGTATCCTTTACAGTTTTAAAAACTTCGGAAGAAACCTTCTTTGTCCAATTGTAGAACGCATTTCGTAAACTATTTTCCAGGTAGTTTGTTTAAAACTCGATCTGCCAACATATGCCTCCGACCCCTTCTCTTTGTGTTTTATAAATTTATAGCATTTATAGTCTTGTCAGTTTACAATCAAAACGTCTATTACTAAATAGGTGTTGAAGTCTATAAATCCGATAACCTTTTAGTCTCGAGATAAAACTCTTTTCAGAGGGTTAAAAATTAGTTTTAAGTAAGTAAATCTGTCTTAACCCAACAAAACAAAAATTGTACCTTAATCAACAATAGTGCCTTAACTCAAAAGTTTTCTTCTTACTCCCAACAATGGAACAAAGAAGCAGTTGGGAACTTTTTTAAAATGAGTTTTCTGCAAAAGCCCCTTTGAATTTAGTACAGTATTGTTGCAAGGGTGCGATATGCGCTACAACACAAGTTGACAGGGGTGATTACTGCTCCATAGAGACATTTTGCACATTTTAAACCCATTATAACTGCGGCAATTCTTCAGAATAATTTCTGCATAAAATATTCATAGAATGCAGTTGAGCTTGTTTTACAGGAGATACATTTAGTTATACCTATTTGCTGTTGTGTGTTTTCTGTTCCTTTAAAGCTTGAAAACAAGCACGTTTTCTTAACAGAAGTTCAGATTTCTTAGTTTATGACATACTTTTAAAAAATGCTTTAGGAACATTTTTTATCGATGCAAATATAGGAATACTGTAAATATTTACTGTAATTATTTTCAGTAAATTTCAATATTGCACTGTCAAAATTTGAAATTTAGAAATACAGTCTAATCTGCTTAAATAAATACCCAATTTGCCATGAAATTTTATCCTAATAAGCCGGATATTCCAGTATCCGGGATCGTGTTGACTATGTATTACGCTTTGGTACATTGAAAACTTATTACAATAAATGGGATATTCCCTTAACCGATATGAAATTATTAGGGATCGACCGATATCACATTTTCGCCGATGACCGATACCGATACTTTACCTATAAATTCATTTTTAGAAATAGCCGATACCGATACTTTTAAGTTATGGTATCGGCCGATACCGATACTTAACCGATACCGATACTTTACATAATTTAATGTCATTTAAACCTACATCTGTATTCTGGATAGTTTTTGTAACGAGAGTGGAGTTCGCGTTAAAATGAATAACAGCATGATGAAATTTGAGCCCAGTAGAAAGCATTAAAAAGAAAAAGCAGTGGATACATTGAAGTGTGAATTTACAGTAGTTCTAGTCTTTCTTTTCTGTTCAATCATGCCGACGAATGGCCGAATTTATAAAAAGCGGAGCACTGGGAAGCGTGCGGGTTAGGAATTCTTTCTCCTCGCGTGGCTGTCGATCTAATATTCTAGGGTTTGGGGCGATTTTCTCCAGATGTTATGTGAATATGCGTTAGACTCCCCTAAAAAGTCCTCTGCCCAAGCCCCCCATAGGTAGATGCCCCTCATTTAGGCTTGACAGAACAGAAACACGGGGGAGGGGGAGTTAAAGGGATATATTAATAAGAGAATCCATTTCCGGTGCCGACTGGTGCAAATATGTAAATCAATTTTTCTAAACCTCTATTTTGTCGCCTGTTTGTTGCTATGAGCCAGATAAAAGGATTTCATATTAGACCCAAAACAGCTTCCTGTTTGCTCCTACTATATGTGTCTTTGTTTTTGGTTCATACCTCGATTTTGTGCTTACAAAAGTAAACACATGAAATTTATTCAACTTCAAAGCTTGCAAATTTTATTTACATTTTCTTTAATTATAATTCTTTCACATATGAAAATATTTTTTAGATTACTTAAACTGCATTAAATTGTGATAATGTATAAACTGTCTGTACAGTACTATGTAAGTACATATGTATTTACATATTGTTCATTAAATACGTATGTAAATTCTTCCCTTAAAATGCATAATAAGTTCACATTAATTAATGCTTTATTTATCTGCTCCAATTATTTAACCACTAAGTGAATTATTAAATGTTTTAGCAAGATTTCTTTTTAATATGAACTCATATGATCATTTTTAAGTTCTTTTTGAAAATCCGTATATTTTGATTCTCCGGACAGGGTTAAGTCACAATTAATCCGGATGATCCATGAATTGATCTTTTCCGTAGGAAGAACAGATACACGCCGATTATTCCTGTGTTTTCCTTATATATAAATACTATTCACAAGAAATATGTTTTTTTACCCCAAAATTTGAAATAAACTAAATAATAATTAGTATTACTAATTATACTAATACAGCTTCAACTTTTTAAATTAACAATATAAATAATTATTAGATATAGATAATTATTACATTTCTCAAAACAGAATGATGCACAAATCCTAAGTTCTGTCATTAATCTGATAGATAATAAAATCATTAAATGTTTGATAATTCGTACTTTTGATAGTGTTTAATTATGACCAACAGGGGCACCGGGCATTCATAGATTTGGGGGCCCCAAAATCTATGAAATTTGTTATATTTTTCATAAAATTTTGATATAAAAAATATTTAAGAAAAAACATTTAAAATTGGGGGCCCTTTCAGTCGGGGCCCTAGGCAAAGTTCCGATTTGCCCATATAATAATAAGGCCCTGCGCTTCACGACCAAAACCACATCATACTTTAAAACTTCAACCTTTCAAAACCATCAAAAAGAGGTTTCCAAATGGAAGAAAATGTGCCTCACTATTTTCAGCAGACTTTTAAAATGTGAATATTCTTATCAAAATTTAAAATCACAGAATGCAAAACAATGTAAAATAACGGAATTTTGAAGTGCATTTACATATTTTATTCTCTAAATTCGTGGATTGTCTTTACTCTTGAAAATTTCATTTACATAATGAAATGTAAGGAATAGTAAGTTTAACAAATTTATAATAAATACCAATTTATTTTTAATTGAAAGTCATAATTTAATACTTTTAAACATCGAATTAAGTAAAAAGTTTGTAATATTTTCTGAAATAACTGCAAAAATCTCTTGTCTTTGTACAACGAAATTTTCTCTATAGCGAATTTTTTAACTGGAACCGAGCGAGTTCGTTACAGGGAGATTCAATTGTGTGTGCATATATATATATATATATATATATATATATATATATATATATGAATGAACTCTATTTCGAGTCCACACAGTGAGAAAATAAACGCTTATAAAACTGAAGTAAAATTCTAGCCTACCTCTCGAAATTTGTTTTTTGCAATCCTTGTAGATAGCGTATTTAGTGTTGGGCACCAATTAAAAATAATTTAGAAGAATAGATTATTGTCCTGTTAAACTGCCATCTAACGATAACGATTCTTTGTCCATAATTTCGACCACACTTGGTGATACGACATCCATAGCGATGGTTAGAATTAAAAAAAAAAAAAAACAATTCGAAAACACTCGCGCAAACAAATGTGCCATGAAACGACGCCTCTCATCTCATTACCAAAATAAAGATTCCAGAATGGTTGCGCGTGCGTACTTTTCTTCTGAAAAGCGAAGTATCGGTTGAAAAGTATCGGTGAAAATGGATGAAAGCAACAGAAACCGATACTTTCCCGATACTTTTAGAATCGGAAGAACCGATACCGATACCTAAAAAAATAGGAGGTATCGGCGCCGATACTATCTGTTGCCGATACTATCGGTCGATCCCTAGAAATTATGCAAACTGAACTGTATTAGACTCTCAGAAGAAAACAATTTATTAATTTTACTCATGCATTCCTTACAGCGTACTAACTTAAAAAGTCTATAGTTATTTTCTTGTCAATTGAACTTCAACATTTCCTGAACTTTCATAAATATGCTCGGGGAAACTCTCCTTCTGCGAGCCAAAAGATCATCCCCCCTTGTAAAAAGAAACGTGCATCATGCACCTGAAAGCTAATCCACAGCAGATGCTTGTCAGTGATTTTAGGCAAGAATACCTTATTTCCCCATTAACAGCCCTATAATAGAGAATTTTATTCAAAGTTAATGCTTGAAAAAATGTGTTATACCCAAGTATCCTAGGAATGCACAAATACGAGTGTGACAAAAGTAGTTTTAAAAAATCATGTGGTTATGGTACATAAATACAAATAATTTAATTATGTCACTGGCTAAAAATGTTATAATGTAAATGTTTCAAGATGTCTATTTACAAGCTACGGTAAACACTGAATTAAGTCACAAACACGTTTTGGTTTAATTTTTCCCATTTTACAATATTTTCGATTTCATAAGAACTTTTGGGGCACTCATCGAAAGTTTTTGCTGGATTCCATGTTTTAGATTTCCTTCTCACAATTTTATAAAATGCAGATTTTTCGTTTATTGCAGTACGTACTGCAGCTTATGAAAATCATTTTTAATTTTTTTCCACTACCATAAGCAATTTGAATTTGTGTACCAGGACCTTAACACTAGAACGGCGAAAAGATTACCCACGGGACTAGCAAAAATGGATCCTTTTGATTACTCGATACAGCTACTAAAATAACAAATTTAAAGGTTTTCAAATGAAATATTTTGCAAAAATATATAATTTACGCGTATTGAATAGATTCAATATTGCTTGATAATTTATTGAATTTTTAAGCTACCCTAAAAATCTTGACTACAGTACGAGCAGTTGAAGTACCACAACTATTTAAGTGACTAATTTATTAGATTTAAAAATTTATTCCAAATGTTTAATTTCAGGAACCAAAACCAATGCTAACTAAAAAAGACAATATATATAAAATATTTTTTCGTTCACTTACCCGAAGAATGATTTACTCCACATATATACATTAGAAATTTACCATATGTTGTTCCCGTTTTCTCATTATAAGTGTGTTTAAAAGTGGTTAATATAAAGCATTGCGTTTAAATTTTATTTGAAATACGCACAAGTATTAACCTTTTACAATCCAATTTTCCCAATTGGGAACAACAAATTAAAAATTTACTGAAAAATTAAATGCTAGCTAATTTTTTCAAATGAATATTTCTGATATAGTTGAAAGAGGACTTTATTTTTTGAAATAGAAGTTCCATAACTATCATTTGTGGGAAACTGCACAAATTTTTACTGAGCTATTTTGATACCCCTTATTTTTAAATTTAACGATATGAATCAAGTCTTATCAATTTTTTAATTTTCTTATTTAAACTACCCATCACTATATTCCGTTTTTGTAACCAATTTAAAAATATTGTCAGAAATGGCCCCTGCTCTCAATTGGGAACACAGTATACCCCCCCCCCCCATAATATTTAAATTACTAATACCCTTTAACAAACGAATCGGAAGACTTAAGTATGCGAAAAAAAAAAAAAAACTATTTTAAAATATTCCTGGATCTGAATTCTGCCAGTAAAAGGTCGAGTTAATATAGTAAATACAAAACATTAAAAAGTATTAACTGTATATTTTCCACACAAATTTGGAGCACGATACACAATCGCGAGACTTCTTTCATTTATTTAGTTTTCTTTTACTTATTTTTTTAGGGGGGCAGGGATTTGGGCAGGCTCGTTGAGACTTTAAAGCCATAAAAGCCAATCTATTAGAACTAGGTGAGGCGTTAAGAAAGTAGTCCTCGTTTTCGCTTAAGACAATTTCTAAATTTGAGAACCAGAAAAAATTAGAATATCAGCAAAATATAGAGTACGTTGTATTTATTTTATTTACAGCTGAATGTACATGCAGTGTTCACATGTTCACATCATACAGGATTCATATGTACAACAAAACACCGATTTGGAACTACATAGAAAACTGTTGCCCTAAGTGTGTTGCACCTTCAGTGAGAAATACGAACCAACATTTAAGTAGCAATTGGAAAAATACACTTGTAAAGCGAACTATTTCAGATAAGAAATGTAACCATGAAAACCCCGCATCCGCTTTCCTTGCAATATTTTGTTCCAAAGAACAACAACAACAAAAAAACCAACAAAAAATAGCTATTTAGAGATAACAAAGCAGGGTGACGACCCAGGTTTCCATGCTCCTGGGAGACATGAATATAGTTTAAAAATCCTCATCATGGACATTTTCTCGCCGGTTCTTTAACTGCTTCGAATTCTAAGTATTTAACAAAGGGTTCAAAAATTAACAAATCAAGAATGCTGAATTTCTTTTCCTGAAAAAGGGTTAATGGAACGTAGTGAAATTTGAAATTATGTTATGTGGCGATTTAATGTAAACTGTAGATGCCAAAATTGTTCTAAATATTTTATAGATATTGAGATTTTGGGATAATCGCGTAAATGTTTGTTCTCTCATCTCTCTAAAACGACTTTAGAGAATAGAATGATATTTAGTACCGTTATAATCAATAGACAAACGATAAATGTCATTTTTTTTAAAAATTGAATAACTTTTAAAACTGCAAATATTACATTTTTTTATGGAATCACTAACGCGTCTGAAGTTAAAATATTAGTCAAACATCCAATTCTTTAAAAATTCGAATTCAAGAAATGTTTATTTGCCTTACATTAAGATTTTTAGAAATTGATGCAAAAATTTTTTTAAAAAGAATTTATGCAAAGTGTTTTTCTGGAGATGAAATATTAAGATATCTGTAGTGAATCAAACAAAATTTAGTTACAGGCGAAGAAAGACCTCCTGTCATTAAAAGCACTTTCCACTAAAATAAAAATGGTTAATTTTGAAAAAATATTTTCTCTATTGACAATTTCACTAAGCTGTTAGTTACTCTGACCTGTAATCTTAACAATACACAGTTATAACTTTGCTTTCTATACTTTTGCCAATATGCTATTTCCATTCTTTGTTCTCCTACAATGCTGACAAAAATTCAGACTTTGAAAATCTGCATTGCATACTAATACATAAACGACGTGTACTTCAGTTAGTTATCCGATGCAATTCAATTTAAATTGATTTCTAAACAGAATTATCCTTCAAACAGAAACGGGTTATAATGAATTTATCTTAATCTCAACATTAAGCCAGCTACTGAGAATCAGAATTTTTTTTTCCCCTGGCACCAAATTTAAAAATCACAATGTTTGATAACTAGAGACCCTGGAGATAAGAAAATGTTGCATAAAATTGAAGATAAGTGTCCACATTGGTACTAGATAGCATCGCTTGATAAAAGTTTTGAAATAAAATCTTATAACTTACAGTTACTGGTGCAACTAACCTAATCGTTCTTTGCTTATCTTGATTATTATTTTCAGGTTACATTGACTACTTCACTTCAATAGTGAAGTAATTAAATCGTGTTATCTTTTTTGCGACACCCTGTATATTTGAAAAGTATCTTAACCTTCTGAATAAGTTATTAACTGCATGCCATAGAAATTTTATGAAATTATCATGATCTTGACAGGAACTAACGCAAGTGGTCAATTACTGGTGAAATCCATTTCCAATAGTTGATACCCATCTTAAATCTATTAAAAATAAACTGTACAGACTTATTTTATCTATTATACAATTCAGTTTATTTTAATTTTTAAAGAGAAATAGGCTTCAAATAGAAACAGGTTAATAATGAATGAATTTTAATTTCAAGCCAGCTTCTGAGAATTTGACTTTTCCAGCACCGAGTTTAAAATCTCAATTTCTGATACCTAGAGCCCTATGGAGACAAATTTCTAAATTTGCAATTTCTAAATTATCATAACCGTTTTTAAATAAAAGTTTATAATAAATTGTCTGCCAAAAAAAAAAAAAAAAAAAAAAAAAAAAAATCAATACTGGTGCACCTTCCCTATCTGCATAAAAAAGCATGCTGAATATTGCTTGAAATGATTCTCTGTTAAGGAGATCATTATCCAATAAAATACACAGTATTAGTCTTCCAAGTTTTTGTACTGTAATCACTTCAATCGTTTGCGAATTCTTCAAAATAAGCATTAAGCTACAGACTCGCAGTAAATAAGAAATGGAGAATCGCATCAATAAATATAACTTTATTTTTATGAAATAGCACATTGAATACAAATTTTAGGTTTATGCATACAAACTTCAAACCAATATATGGCTTTTCAAAAATATCTAGCACAACCTTACAGGGTGGTAGAAAAAAACCAAGACCGTTTAGAACAGCGTAATAATACAGGGCCATAAATGTAGTTTTCACGCACTTTATAATTTACTTCATAAAAATATGTAAATTAACACCAGCTTCCTTATTAAGTTTTACTTCAGTTTCATCTGAAAATCACCATTCAGAATCCAATACAATTTATAATTATGAATTCGAATTCAATAATATTAGAAAAAATGTTACATTTTGAGAAAGCATTGTACCTAAAAAAATTGTGCGAGATATGTTTCAAAAACCCAGTTTAGGTATGATAAGAACAATTCATATTATCACTTATTTTTCGAACAGACATTTTAAAATTTGAATCTTAAAATTTCACATAAAAACAAACTGTATTATTGCGAACATTCAGCTTTTAAATAACATCCGTTCTTTATAAGCATTATGTTAATAAAGCTATACACACCAACTCATGCTAAATACAAACTCAGTACTCATTCTGAAGCTATTTACAAACAATATATTCTGGATATTCCATCACAAATTGACGTATGCATGATGATACAAATCTATTCTGTAAAGTTTGAAAGTTGTACAATAGCGAACATTTATTTAAAAGTAATATTAAACACCTGATACAAGTCCACTTTGAAGATAAACGCATCCTTGGAAAAAGTATTTAGACACCCAAAATATATATACAAGCACCCTTAGGAGGTAATTGAATCTAAGGGGACCGACATACAATAGACATTAAAATTCATATAACCAAAACAATTTCCACAATACACAATCACTTTCGACTTCAAGATAATCATTCTCCAAATACACCAACTCGGAAACATTACAAACAAAAACCAGGGGATTGGAGAGTAACCTAGATAATTATATTTTTGAAAATTGTGGCCACAACTTACTTTTAACTATGAATTATTAAACATTTTGAATACCTTAAATTACAAATACAATAAACATCAAAACAAACATCAATCGATTCATTCAGGTATCAAATCAATTTAATAAATTGTAATATTACACCATTAAAGGAAACGTTGGTTTTAAAGGCTACATTGCAACCCATGTATAGACCAATACATTCTTTAACAATATGTTCTGGTTTCAATAAGAGCTTTGTTAAAAGGAATTCGGTATTTTGACAGGAATTACAGAAAAAGAAACATCCATCATTTATTGAACTACAGTAGATTATCAGAAATACAATATTTTAAAAACCCATTATTTGCAAATTTGCAATATTCTGCATTAGTAGACATATGGAAAATTACTTCATGGTAGAAATCAAGCTGTATAACTAGATACATTTTATTAAAAAGATATTTCTTTCTGAAACTTTAAAAAACTAATCAATTTTGAATTTTATTAAATTCAAAGACTACTTATTTCAAAAATTTTTATGTTTAATAGTTTCAATTGAGATTTTTATGAAAGGTAAGACTTAATGAAAATAAACCAGTGCCCAAATTAAAAGTAGATTAAAATGGACAGTGATTTTTAATTTTGGGCAATGGACTCCCACCCTCACCTCACTGCAGAAATAACAGTGTGAAATATTAATGCCTAAAAATATCTAAACAAATGAATATTTAGATTTTAGGTATATCGCAGTTAAAAAGTATTCTTAATCGTCCCAACTATTTCTAAAATAATAGATTTTAATAATTAAGCGTTAACTGAATGGAAACGTAAAAATGATGCAAAAATTAAATTGTGTTAGTTTTTAAAAATACTACTAACCCTTCTAGACCATATTCATTTCTTTCGAACAGATATTTGCCACCCTTTCAAAGTATTCGAGTAGAAGTATGGTTTCCTACTTTGATTTCGTATATTAAAAGCTTTTACATAAAGTATGAATTTGGTTATGTACAACTATAAATTTCCATATTTGTCTTAAGTTTTGAGATTTCAAAATCTAATTATCCGCAAAGCTGAAATAAGAAATTTCGCTTATACTCCAATACCTTATTGGAAGGGTTTATGTAATGAGCATGTAATAATTACAGGTATTTATTAAAACAGAGATAATCTCCAAGTCTTTATTGAATCACTGTCCTGAAGAACAGGGAAACGTTTAGTACAATCTCTTTAGTCCAACTAAAAGTGTGTTTACATTTGAATGCTTTTGTGCATTTCAAAGAACCCTTGTGCGCGCGTGAATGAAATAAAACTTAATGATTTAAAAGGGCTCTTATGATTATGAGAAGTATTTTTTATATGCCACAAAGAGATTATCGCGAATTAATAGCTTAATTTATGCACAATATCCTCCTCGGCAAAAGAAGTCTGGCGAGGAGAGTCATAAAAGCGGTCCTCTTCTCAGCTGTGAGTGACGTCTCGCTTCCAGATATAAAATCAAAAATTCAAGTTAAAATTTAGAAAAATTAACGTTTGAAAATGAAGTTTAATTTGTAGTATGCACAATCTGCCTATAATAAACACAGTATAACATATTAAAGTAACTAGCAGATCTTTGCACTATAAAACACTCCGATGAGATAAATACACAATAACAACCAAATAACTTGAACATCCAAAATTTAAAAATATTAATTTTTTTTTTCCTTCGAAAAAGTCTGGTGAACAGTGCTGCCACTATGGCCATCTCGTAGCTGCACCGTGAGCCAGACTCACCAGGACTGCAAAACAAAAACATAACACCGCTAAGTTTAATAGAAGATGTTCTGAATTTATATCTATGAAAAATTGAGAAATTTTCCATTTCTTTAATCAAATATTACACAATAGTTTCTCAGGCAGACAACTTGTACATAAAAGAACAGCATATTAAAGTAAAAATGTCTGTAGTATTTTCATTTCACAAGTCATTACTAATTATACATAAGCACTTAAAAGACAAAGACCAATTACAAAATTTAGAGAATTATAAAATACTCATTTTGTATGATGTTGAAGTGCTCTTATGCATATGAGAAGTATTGTTTAAACCGTTAAGTGTATTAATTAAGCTGTTAATTTGCGATTATCACATATGCACAAAAATATTTTCTTTGTGGTGTCTTCAATTGTGGGCACGGTCCCTAGTAGCAATTTTGCTCGGGTTACCACCGGGCACGTAGACGACCGATGACAGCCCGAGCAAAATTGTTAATAGAGGTGTCTGAAAATGTTTAAAAATATATTCGTTTAGAACTTAAGTTTTTGAAATTAAAAAAAGCTTTCCTGCGAATGCACTTTAACATTTTCAAAATGTCACTTCTAAGCACCGACGTTCAAACTATTTTATTACATCCGTTTAAATTTTAGATTTTTCAAGAAATTTTATTCTAAGTAAATTATGTATATTTATCCACTACCTTTAAAGATGATATTTACATTCATTTACTATATTTTAGCTTTGCAACAATTATTTTAAATGTTTCTTGCATTAAAGAACGAGTAGATTCCTGCCTATTTAAAAGAAATTTTCTGAGAACACCTTACTTGTTAAAACTTTAATTTCAGATATCAATTTAAGCAATTTAAACTAGTTCTATTAAAAGGGATTATTTTAGATAAAAAATTATTTCTGACTAATAGCCGTTTTCCCTAATCATTTTATTAACCTTAAAATTTTGTGCTTTTTGGGAAATCTATAGCACCAATTAAATCAAGAAAACTAGTTTATCATTATGATTATCAAATAAAATACTATCATAGACACGTATAACTTTTTTCATAAAGTTTTGCCTGTTTAAGCGACTAACTCGTCTGAACTGAAAAATCAATGCCTAAATTAGCACAAGTAAATTACATTGAATACTTTTCTTCAACAAAAATCAGCTATATTTAGGCATTAGAATATTAATTCAACAAGTATCTCGTAAGAGTTGTGCAATTTAAATTAACGAAATTTAAATCAAAATTAAAAAGAAACTCGCTGTAAAACATTACCTCACATTTCTCACGCTTCAGTTGGCAGACTTGTCGTTATAGAACAGTATTCCCTAAAGCTTATGTGCACGTAATACGTGAACTTGCGAGAGGAAGGTGAAAATTTCCCCTCATGTTTCATATACTCACCCACCGTCTATATGAATCTGCATGTCCAGAACAAACAAAAAAATTGTTTCCTCTCTTTAGCTGATGATGACCAACAAGGACCGTCTACCTAGAGAATTCGGCCCATTTATCTGTTGAATCTCCAAGAAAATAAAAATTTAAATTGAGGCATTAATATTGATACCCAGTTCAGACAACACTTCTACATTTATTTGTTCAATTTAACTAATTAGAAACCCCGTAAACGCAAACAAACATTGCTCAGAAAAGTAGTCCATTTTCCCAATTTCTTAAACCTTCATTCTGAAGATTAACCTTGAAAATTACAAGACACCAAGGCATAAATTTTATCCTACAAACCAATTTTTCAAAAGCTTGTAAACATCTTTAATAGCAGATCTTATGGACTACCTTTCATTTGAAAAGGTTAGTACACTTTGATTTTGTAATACAGCTTTATGTTCAGTACGTTCAAACTATATGTAATAAAAGCAATGTTTACCGTCATTTAAAGAAACAGGGAAGATGGAGGATTCCCAAGATTTCAAATAAAGCCTCGAATGCATGTTTACCTTAAATATGTCTCGTTATCCATGGTTTCTCCCGACTTCATCCGTTTGATCTCGTATTTCCGGGCCAGGATTTAGCTATTGATCAATCATTCAAATGCTTCTGTATGAAGCTGTAGAGATCGCTTTCCGATTGAGGTACCACACATTAGGATAAAACAGCACGCTGATGTACCCGATTTGGATCATGATCCAGTCGCTGAAAAACAGCATAGCTCAGTAAAATATTAATACTGTATAGTTTTGTTTGCACCATTCTATCCGAAATTACCTTCGATTTAAAACATACTCACTACAATTGACATGTTAACTAACACAAGCAGAGCTGGTTCTGGTGTGCACTGTATACGGGCGGCTGAAATTTACTCGCTGTTTTTGTTTAATACTGCGATACTGCATTACTTAAAAAAAAGACTTATAATTAATTAAATCTGAACTTCCGTAATTTTACTATACCCATTCTGGTTTTGAAGACAAGTTAGTGTAACATAAATGGAAAGTTAATTTTCCTGCACTTTGATAGCATGAATGTATAGTTAAACCTGATCAAAAATAAAGCACACCAAGCTTTTTCTAGTAATCCCCTTTTTCTGTGATAATTCCCCTTCTTACATAAATTTTTGTACTATTTGTGACTTTGTGTTTACTGGACAGGGGTAGCTAAAGAACAATTTTACACAGGCGACCAACCATTTTGAATTGCGATGCATCACAATTACTTATCTAAATGGTTCGCAGAAGGATATTTCAACTGGAATCCAAATTGCGTACAAAATACACTAAGAATTAGTGAAAATTTCATTGATAAGTAACAAAACTGGTTCATAATGCAAGTGTGCTATCCTTTATCCGTGTAATGTTTTGAGTGAAACCTTCCTATTCTGGCATAACCCTTTTTTCAGTAGCTAGAAAGATTAGTTTGATTGAATACACTTTATTTAAAAATTAGGCATTTCCTTCTTGAGAGGAGAAAAGTGCCTTAAAATTAATAAATTACCGTTGAGGGTGGCAAATGACCACCTTAACCAATCCTTAAATCATTCTAAGTGTCTGCCTGAAATATTTCCATTTGGTGGCTTGTCATAGTGGACAATAACCTGATTAAGGCATTTAAAACAATCAACGATATTTATTTAAATCAAATTTAGATTTGTCTGTAAAATTTCGTTCTAATGCATTGTCTTACACCTAATTTTTCTATATTTTAAGACTTATTTTCGTTGAATGCGGGAGGCAGTTTCATTCTACCACTTTTGCACTTAGTATAGATTTTGTGATCGGCAATGTCTTCTATGCTTTTAATTGGTCAGTTCCTTTTCAATGTGGTAGCATCGAAACAATTCATTTCTTCGGTATCTTAACTTGATAGAATTACTCCAAGTTAGTGTTACAAGTGGACCTTGGGACTTGCAGGTCAGAAAGTTTAATGGTAATCAGGAAAGGGTGTGGTTCCCTATCCTGTTGAATAATACTCGAACTTAGTCTTTAAAAGAGCTTTTGTAATTTAAACTTCAGTATTAAAATTGCGTAGCGTATGTTGAATGATCAACATTCTAAAAAGCAGTTTGCTTAGTTTAGCAGTAATACTTTTCATTTAAGTCTGTAATTAGCAATCTCAACGTGACTTCTTTTAGCTTGTTCCCGTTGGGCGCAATTGCTTCATAAGTTTCGCACTCGAGCTAAGAGTATTCTTTACTCCAAAAGCATGTTTCCTCACTAAGTAATTATTGGATATGAGATTATCGCATTGTCCGACTGGAAAATCATGTATACATACATATGTATATTAAGTCAGAAAGTTTGACTGTACTGATAGGATTTGCCAGACTTGTTTCTGAGAGCATTCCGACTAACAATCGCTCGGCAACAAATGGAATTTAAACGTATTCTAAAAATCTAAAGGTTAAAGAAAATGCTAAATTATGACTTTGGGTACAATACTGGCTAGGAGCATAGCAAGAATTTTCTTTCTCTGGGGGAGGGGAGGGGGTGCTTAAAAAAGGTAGAAATTCTTACGAATTACAAAAACGGTCGATTTAATCGCATCAAATTCACAAAAATTAAAACTTCTGGACGTGTCCAGGTCTCCTCCCTAGCTACGAAGCTGACACTGGCATATTTTGCATCACATTTACAACATAATGAAGCATTGAAAGCTAAAGTATACATATTTAAAACATTGTTTTAATTTTGTAATTAAACTTTATATCCAGAACGTTTAAAATACATGTAATAAAAGCAATATCTACCGTGATTTGAAAGAACGGTGAAGATAGATCTGTACAAGATTTTAAATGAAGCCTCGAATTAATGTTTACACATAATAAAAAAAGTTTTTAATAGTTACCCCTGCCTTCATCTCAGTTTGGTCTCTTAATTCTGGGCCAGGATTTAGCTATTAAGTAATTATTCGAATGCATCTACGTTGAGTTGTAAAGATCGATTTCCGATTGAGGTACTACACATTCGGATAAAACAGCACGTTAATGAATCAGATTTCGATCATGATCCAGTCACTGAAAAACAGCTTGGTAAAATATTGCGTAGCTTTATTTGCACCATTATATTTCAAATTACATTCATTTTAAAAAATGCTCACTACGATTCACATGTTAACTAGCACAAGCAGAGTCGGTTCTGGTGTGCATTGTGTACGGTCGGCCAAAATTTACTCGCTCAACTCCAGCTTAATATTTTGATACTCCTTTACTAAAAATTTATAAAGTTACAAATGTTTAGATGTAATAACACCCATTCTCTTTCTGAAGACTTTCGTTAGAGTAACATAAATGCATAAATAAGTTTTCCTGCTCTCCGATAGCATGATTTGATAGTTGAACTTGTTCATAAATAAAAACATTTTTTTTCAATACAATTTTCGTGTGAGGCTTCTTTCTTGCATAAAACTTTGTACTATTTGTGACTTTGTATTTACTGGATAGGGATGGCTAAAGAACAACTTTATGCAGGCAACAATGTATCTTGAGGTGCTCACAAGTATTTATCCAAATGGTTTCAGAAGGCTATTGCAACTAGAATAAAAAATGTGTACAAATACACTAAAGATTTACAGTGAAAATTTCGCCGACAATCAATAAATTTTCATAATGCGTGTGTACCATCCTTTATATGTGGACCCTGTTTTTACCGAAACCAACCTGTTCTGGTATAACCCTTTTTTCAATAACTTTGAAGATATTAGATTTCTTGAACACACATGAAAAATGCTTTAAAATTAGTAGACAACCAGTTTGGGAGGAAAATGACTATCTTAACTATTGTATGAGTGAGCATGAAATATTTCAATCATCAAGGTTACATAAATTGTACGCAAATAAATTCCTGTAGAATGGAAGTACACGAAATAAAGATAAGCTGAACAAATTTCTCTTCAGTGGATCCCGAGTCTGATATTTCCGGCAATGAACAAGCATAATAATATAAAGCCAAAGCTGGATCTTATCTTCCAACTTTATTCTCCTCCGCCTTTACCTAATACTAAAAGAATTACAATAGAATGAAATTAATTGTAATACAATAAATAGCACCTTTTTATGGCAGTACTGCTGCAGACAAGAGAATATCTTGCTTGGAAAAAAAGAAATAATTCCAAATGCTCTGCCTCGATCTATTCGTTTTGCCTGTTTGACAACTGGACATGAGTACTTGCAAAAAGATTTACATAGAGTAGGAGCTGGCCTTTGTGCCACGAGATTGATATGGATTGTGAAGATCTCGGGAGCTACTCTATTTTGAAGTTATTAACTCCAAAGAGTCCAATTTTTACCCTCACTTTTGTACTCATTTTTGAGCTGCTCGTCGAGAGATATCCGAATTTCTGCAGACGGTAGTTGGACAAAAACTAATTGCACGTGCAAGAATTGCAGAAATTGCTCATAAAATTCGCTCCCGACTTATAACATCATGGCAAGCTTTCGAAATAGTAATACGTAAGTAGTTTGTCATGTAGAAGTTATTTACTTAAAAAACATTCAAGAAATCCTAAACTAAGGACCCTTAAATGGGCAATTTCACTTGTGTTGACTCGTATTTCATTTAACTAGTGTAAAATACTTTTGCTGTGGTTTACTGTATTACAAGAATGCTCTTAACATGAAATTTAATTCTTATAGTTAGATATTGGTTAAAATGTTAGTTTCGTGTATTACCCATAAACTAGTACAATAAATTATTAAAACATACTAAAACCATACTTACATGCATACTAAAACCATACTACTAAGAGTTGTACAAACTAAATACAATACTAAACTAATCTAATTATTACTATCATTATTTTAAACTATATTTTACAGAACGGGGTGATCAAATCCATTCTGCTTTTAAACTAAATATTTAAATTTAAGCCAAGAATTAGTAGTTAATATTAAAGTGTTATAATAATAAATTAAATTTCATCTTAAGAGGAATTTAGCAATGGTAAAATTTAGCCCATCGCAAAATTTTGAGAAACAAATGTACCACGCAAAGGAAAGTGCTCAAAAAGTTTAGTCTTCACGTTAGACATCCCTCCTTTATTTCAGACAGTTTGTAGTACAAAGCGAAGAATTTTGTACGCCGGAAAGAATGCTTTTAGGCAACATTTACGAAAAAAGAATTCAAGAGTTCAGGATGCTGACAATCCGCCCAGTAAAGGTTTTAACGTCTTTACAGATGTCAAACTTTTTCTTAGTGACCATGTTCAGCTGTCTTGCAAAATCAGGCAGTACCAATAGACAGAGGCAGAGAAATTGAAATTATTTTTTTAAAGCAAGATGTTTCATCTCTTGTCTGAAGCAGTATTAACATAAAAGGATGCTCTTGATTTTTTCATTTTATTGTAAATATTTCTTTTAAGATTACGTTAAAGCGGATGAGAGTCAAGTTGGGACAGAAGATCCGGCTTTGGCAAAATTGTGCTTGTTCAGTGCCAGAAATGTCACAATGACTCGGGATCTACTCAAGAGAAAATTGTTCCACTTACATTTATTTAGTGTACTTCTATTCTACAGGAATAAACTTTAGTACAATTTATATGACTTCGATGATTGAAATATTGCATACACATGCATTGTAGTGATTTTCCTCCCTCAATGGTTATCTACTTATTTTAAGGCATTTTTTCTCACTGAAGAAGGTAACGCCAAATTGTTGAATAATAGTATGTGTATTCAACAAAACTAATCTTCCTAGTTATTGGGAAAAGGGTTGTGCCAGAACGGGTAGATTTCAATAAGAACAAGGTCCACGACTAAAGGATGGCACACGTGCATTGTGAAAAATTTTTATAAATTGTCAATGAAATTTTCACTGTAATTCTTTAGTGCATTTTTAACGCATTTTGGATTCTTGTTGAAATAATCCGAAACCATTTGCATAAATACTTGTGATGCACCTCAAGATATTTTGTTGCCTGTGTGAAGTTCTTTATACCCCTCTATCTAGTAAATACAGTCAATAGTACAAAAAGTAATGCAAGGAAGAAGCCTCAAACGAAAATTTTATTAGAAAAAATTTTGGTATGCTTTATTTGTGAATAAATTCAACTATCAAATCACGCTATAAATATGCAGGAAAACTTAATTATGCATTTACGTTGATCTAACTAAAGTCTTTAGAAAGAGAATGGACGTAGTAAAATTACAAAAGTTCAGAAGTTTTTAGTAAAGGAGTACCAAAATATTGAAATGGAGTAAGAAGAGCGAGTAAATTTTGGCCGCCCGTACGCAATGCATACCAGAACCGGCTCTGCTCTAGTTAGTTAATGTGTGAATTTTATTTTTTAAATCGAATGCAATTTCGGATATAAGGGTGCAAATAAAACTTTAAACAATATTTTACTAAACTTTTCTATTTTTCAGTGACTGGACCATGACCCAAATAAGATTCATGAACGTGCTATTTTATCCAAATGTGTGGTACCTCAATCCGAAAGTGATCGTTACAACTTCATGTAAATGCATTTGAATAATTACCTAAAAGCTAAATCCTTGCCCAGAATTACGAGACCCCACGGATGAAGTCAGGAGTAACCATTGAAAACAATTTTACTATAGGTAAACATGCATTCGAGGCTTCTTTTAGAATCTTTGACAGCTCCATCTTCCACGTTTTTTCTAATCGCTTTAAATATTTTTATTGCATATACTTTAAACGTTATGAATAAGTTGTAATTTAAAATTAAAACAAACGGCGTTTTAAATGCGTAGCCTTTAGCTTTCACGATTTCATTATGTTGTAAATGTGATGCGAAACATGCCAGTGTCAGGGACGTAGCTAGGGAGTAGTCCTGCAGGCCTGGACAAGCACGTAAACTTGAATTTTTGTGAATTTGAGGTTTTTATATCAAGATTTTTGCAATACTACTTTCTTCACCCTTTTTAAGCTCCCCCCCCCCGCAGTATAAAATTTATTACTATGTTCCTGGCAAGTATTGTGCCCAACTTCATAATTTAGCATTTTCTGTAACCTTTATATTTTATAGAATAATTTTCAATTCCATTTGTCGCCGAGGGATTGTTAGTCAGAATGCTCTCAGAAACATGTCTGGCAGATCCAGTCAGCACAGTTAAATTTTCCGACTTTATATACGTATGTATGTGCACATGATTCTCCAGTCTGACAATGCGATAATTACATGTCCGATAATTACTTATTGAGGAAATATGCTTTTGGAGTAATTTATTGGTAAAGAATACTTTTGGTTCGAGTTCAAAAAACTTGTGAGGCAACTGCGTCTAACAAGAACAAGTTAAAAGTTGCGTTGAGATTGCTAATTACAGACTTAAATGAAAAGTCTTATTACTAAACTAAGGAATCTTTTTTCGAAGAATGTTGATCAGTAATATATGCTACGCAATTTTTTAGTTCTGAATTTTAAATTACAAAAACTGTTACATTTAAAGACGATATGTTTCAGTGTTTTTCAACACGATAGGGATCGACCCATCCCTGATTACTATTAAACTTCGTGGTCTGAAAGTCCCAAGGTCCTCTTGTAACACTAACTTAGTGTAATTCTATCAAGTAATGAAACCGAATAGATGAATTCTTTCGATACTACCACATTGAAGAGGAACTGACCTATTGAAAATCAAGAAAACGTTGCTGATCACAGAATCTACACTAAATGCGAAAGTGGTAGAATGAAATTCCCTCCCTCGTTCAACGTCAGTAAAACGAGTCTCAAAATATAGAAAATTTAGCTATAAAAACAATGGATTAGTACAAAATTTTACCTAGATATATAAATTTATAGTTTGAATATATATCGCTTATTGTTTTAAAAGCCTTAATCACAGCATTGTCAATTTTGAGAAGCCACCAAATTTTCATTAGTTAACTTGTGTACAAACAATACACCACTCTTAGTGGCTTATTAAAATTTTTAGAAATTTATGTTTTGTATTCTGAATTTAGGAGAATATAGTTTCAAAATAAAATAAGCCCAATAAGACGCCATCTATAAGTTTAAAAAGAATTCTGTTTAGTACATTTAATCATTCATACAGCCTTAGAATTCTTTAATCTGGCAGTTGATATTTCTATACTTTGTTTCCTTTTACACTTAGTTCAATATAAAGAACTGTTTTTGAGGGGAAAAGGCGGCAATTCACTATATCATAATAGTAACTTTAAAATGAGAAATTGTATGTACTGGATTGTGTCCCTACATAAAATTGTAGATTTTCATTTTACCTAATTAACGTTGCTAATTCTTTATTCATTTTTAATATACAATTTTAACATAAACCGTGAAATTTAACCCTTCAGCAATTACACTATGCAGAAGTCTCCTCCCCCCTTGCCAGAGAAATGAATAAATTTGTTTAACAAAATTTTCATAAAAACAAATTATCGAAACAGCAAAATGTATTAAAATGAATTTTTACAGTCTTAGTTATTTAGCAAACACAGAAATAAGAAAACTACTCTAAAATACATTTAAGCTTATTTCATTGCTTGGATAATATACCGTTTAACTGTTGTAATGTTTTACTCAGAAAGTTACCATATTGCAGTTAAATACTATTATTTACAAAAGCATTCTTGAATTACTTATTGACTGCTATTATCCCCATCTACTGAGGAGGGTTACTCTACGACTTCTATTTTTAATTTTGCTTTTAATTACAGTTGCTAAGTCGCTTAAAGATCCATACATACCTTTTCAATGAAATGATCTCAAAGTAACTTTCGCCTTCGGCATTTGATCAGTCTACTTGTCTCCCTGTCAGGTCTCTAGAGCGGCCAGTCAGCCATCTAAAAAACTTAGAACGCTGTCCCATTTTACAAAATGGTATACCGTAATCTGAATGGGCTGATTGATGCAGTAACCAAAATGTATTTCGATACAACACAGCACCCCAAATCTTATTCTTGCGAAAGGTACACGTCTTACTTTGAATATCCCTTGTAGTGACTCCGATAAAGGTTATATGCCCAATAAAGACTCCGATTGCAGCGGACAGTTTCCGAGGAAGAACATGAAATAGAACTAGTAAACATAAGAGGAAAGAACATCTAAATACATAACTACGAGGTACTAACATGTGAAAATGGAATTCTGTGTTCTAAATACATGTGATGAGATTAAAATCTGATATTTGTCAACTGATATTTTCTAGAAGTTCCATACGGAATAGTAGCCGAGCCAAAGATTAGCAAAGATTAAGTAAAAAATATTCAAGAAAGAGACTACTTAAACTATCTTTAGAAATAAAGTCAATGATAATTATAAAAACAGATGCGAAATAAAATTTTGGTACTATTTGAACTGGATGGAAGGAGGGGCTATTTGGGGTGTTGCAATATTCCAAGTCGTCACCCAGATATTGCAACACGGAATCGCAGGTCGTCACCTGCATTCCCACACGATTAGACCCCCTCCCCATTTTAAATATATACTTAACAGCCAAAGTTAAGCCAGAATCCATATCTTACTTGTTTCGATATATAATTTACCATTATAACATTGAAATTGGCTCAATGCAGAATTAGAGATAACATGCTTCATAATTGATAACCTTCTCTTACCAACCTGAATCTGCGGAGCAAAGTTAAAGATTTCATGTACGAAGAGAGTACTTATCTAGAACAATACCCGAAATTTATGGGAGTCTTGTTAAAAAGTCCTAACCCGTATTTATGCAAAGTTTCCGAGAAAACCACGGAAACGGCTAGGTCAATGGACGCGACCTGGGTTTGAGACAGGCACCTTCGGTCTCCCAGTCGAGAGCGCATATTAATTTAGGATTTATAAAACTAAAGACTACACACCTATCAACACACCAAAATCTGTCAGTTGAAAGACAAATGATTGACTCTTTTGGATAAAACCCTGATTGAGAACATGTTTGATGTTATTAAAAAATAAAATTCAGTGGATTCGACATTTCTCTGGGCTGCCTCTTCAAATATTCTCAGCCAGAGATTCTCTTAAAATGAAACAAGTCTGCGAATGCAGTTAAACCCCATAAAGACTACAAAAAACCATCAGTGGGCCTTTTTTCATCAATAATTATGTGGATCAGACAATTTGATGCATATTCATTCCAAACTCTTCAACTAATGGAGCTTTTTATACTTGAAAATTTCAAGTGGCTATTGGAAGAGTTGCAGGATCCACCGAAAGTCTCGCAACCAGCAGTCCCACATTTCCAAACCAATGACAAGCTCTTCGAAGTAAGCTATCTTTAGGACGAAAGTTTTGCACAATAATTAACATTCTTCGTGACCCATGTTTGGGGAAATTTGTTCTCGAAGATCAAGTATGCCAACTGAAACAAATCTCATGCAGTCAATTTTAAACCACTCAATTGCTAATTAACACAGTGTATGGGATCTAATTGTTAAAACACTTCACAGTATTTTTTTTAAAATGAGATTGCCGTTAAAATAAAACAATCGTTGACATTTTATCCAGCTACACAGACATTAATATAAAACACTACTCTGAATTTTATTTCAAAATGCTAACTTTTAGATTTTTAAAACTTAATTTTAATTTTTAGAAAGCAACCTTTGAAATAGCAAGAAGCTATTAACATGATACAGTAAATTAAAATGCTCTTAATGTGTTGTAATATTTCGCTTATTCACTTTACATAATACTGATTAAATATACAACTTTAATTTATTCTTTCAAAATAGAAATATTTAATTCACTTTCAATTCAATTTAAGTTCACATTTGTCCAGAGTAAATGCTATTTCTAATCAAAAATACTTAATGAAAATAGTTTTTAAAAAATATTTTACATTTAGTTTAAATTTATAGTAGAAATTATTTAATCTATCCAACAACTAGCACTAAAGCATGGTAGCATTTTACGAAATTAGAAAAACAGTTTCGAGCAATCATAATTTAAAAATTGCCCATAGCTTTCAAATGAAGAAAACTGAAAAGTTCGTAATTATTTGAATACTGCATTTGGCTTGGTAACATGAAATACTAAATGGTAAATTCAAGGCCCGACATTTTTTGACAAAGGCACTTTTCTCAATTATTGGATACCTTACATAACAGTCTTCAAGTTGAACATAATGCTCTAACAATCCTTATCACCTTTGAACAGTTAAATAAAAACATCTTAATGCAGAAAAAATACATAGAACTTATATTCTTTTAATAAATCATGGCATTAACCATTAGTAAGAAATTTTATCACGCTTTTTTATGAAGATAAAAACATTATAAGATATGCTGCTCACGAACATAAAAACTGGTATTGTACTATGGCCCCGTGTAAAATTAGAGTGGTACAACAACCTGTCACCACTGACTTCGGCGGTTTTTCTTTTATTGTAGCATTGCAAAAGTTGAGTTGAGAAGAAGATAAAACCACGCTTTTAGTGTGCCTGTTCAAAATGTCACGTTTGAGTTACTCGAGTTTCCCCTAATTCCTCCTAAAATATGCATTTGATTTCGCTAAAATGCAGCTCTGATCAACAATATTGGGTGCATTCGTAAACGATAAACTCGTTGCGCGAGTTTTCGTAAGAAAACTGGAATGCGTGTGTTTAGTGCTGTCAGTGGTTATCAGTTTCTTTTGATTTTAGGAACAACTTCAGTTTATTTAGTTTTGTCGCCTAGGAGACGTGTTTTTTTACAGTTCGCGAATGCGTTAATTTGCTGAGGAGAGTTTTTAGTACATACTCAATATAAAATCAACAAGATTTTTAAAAGAAAGAGTGGCCATAATTGAAGTGCACAGATCAAAATTTAGAAATTTCAACTTCATTTTTTCAAAAGTATTTAGCAAGAGAAGTTCATATTTCGCTAATAACGGTTTAAATCAACGTCAATCTCAAAAATAAACATGCATTTTTGAGTTTACTAAAATGAAAAATACAAGAAAATGATTACCTTTGAAAAATTATGTACCTTCGTAGCAGTTTCTAACGTATGCCTGAATTTCCTCCTCGAAAAAATAATATTTGCAGCTTCAGCAAAAGTAAAATACTTTTCATAACAACGTACTTTTCCATAACAACGGACGCCATTTCTAAACAAAAACAACTGGCAGAAAGTAATCTTTTCACCAATGTGTAGCACAGTGGTTAAAGCCACTGACATTCGGAGATGACTCAAGTGGAGGAACCGGGTTCTGTCCTCTCGCGGGGCCGCCGGTCTAGCGGTCTGGAGTTTTAGACGATTTTCTCTAGATGTAACGTGAATACGCGCTAGATACCCGGAAAAGGCCTCCCCCAAGGCATTTGCCCCCTTGTGTTTGTCCTTTCTCTGACGTGGATTTATAAGTGGTTCCTGGGGACAAGCACATAAATCCGAATACATGTTCCAACACAACAACAACAACAAGTAATCTTCTCAAAAAACTCAATGAACCTAATCCGTGCTCAGTTTACTTCGTTTGAAACTAATCGCACTCAGTTTTGTATACAAAAGTTCTAGTTAATAAACTGAATGCACTCAGTTTCCTTTACGAACACCTTAGATGGAAACTCGTTGCACGAGTGCAACCCGTTTGACGTTTGCGAATGAGGCCATTAACTGTCTTTTAGGATCTTAAAATCGATAGAGCAACTCGATAGATTGTTTCAGTAATAGCCGGAGCGCCCATATGTTTGTTAGAAGAATGGGGAGAGGCAAGCCAAGGGTCCTGTCCCAGAAAGATACTGTATTTTAGCGATGAACCACATCTAGGCCCTATTCCAGCCCATAGATATAGGAGTGCATGCCAATAGCCCAAATGCCGAAAAATGCATCACGTCAAGTGATTCGCGAATCCCGTGCAACGCAACCAAACAGCTTTTTTGACGGAACTGTCTGAGCGGCACGCGATTAGCAATTCTTGTGATCGCTCATCCTGTTGCTGTTGTTGTTGTGACGCTTACAAATCCTCGTCAGAAAGACAGCACAAGGGAGAAGCCATCGGTGGGGAGTTTTTCTAAGGCGTCCTAACCCGAATTTATACTAAGTTTCGGAGAAAACCACGGAAAACTCCGAAAGGTTAGATCAACAGACGCGCGATGGGAGCCGAACCCGGGACCTTCACACTTCGCTCGTCTACCATATCCAGTGACATAACCATTGTGCCATGGTAAGGCATTTTTTCTGATATTTAGTCCATTAACCTCTTAACTTCTTCGTTTCAGAGGTACACATATGTGCGCCGTTTTCATTCCACTGTTAAAACGATTCTTTAAGATTTTTTGTAGTTCCGAATTGACGTACATATGCGTCGATGCTTTAATTTAGAATAAATAATTTTAACGCATGTGAATGTGTAAATCCTGCACACTGACGCACAGGTTTTATTTTTGTTTGCCGTTACACAAAAGAACATTTAGATGTTAGTGAAACTTCCCAAGTTGAATTTGTTAATATATTTTGACTTTTTTTTTCAAAATTCAAATAGTTGAAAACAACTTTTTGAACATCATTTACCTATTAACTAACCCTTAATTGCATGAATTTTAAGCACTTTCGCTGCCGATCATGTAATATTCACGAGTGTAAGCTAAACTTCCAAAGTCAATTTTGTGAATAACTAATTAATATTTCAAAAAACGCTCAAGTTGAAAGAAATATCAGGTATTTTTATTATTCACAACATGAAGCATTTATCATCAAAAAGTATATTTTATATGAAAGTTCCACATAAGAAATTGGCTCGTATTCTAACCTGATAGTGAATGTGTTTCAAACATAGGATGTAAATATCCATAGCGCAGTTTTGCGCATATGCATCACCGAATATTCATACGCCCTTTCAAAAAGTATTTGAGTGCAAGTCAATTGTCCTATGTCGGTTTCATTATAAAGTGTTATTCTTCATAAAAAATAGCTTTATTATCAGCTGTGTGGTTTTTTACCCCCCAAATTAACCCTTCTTTAGGCGCGTGGACTACGAGCGTAGATCAGGTACACACACCAGGTAAAAGAGTATTCGAGTAATGGCTAAATTTCCTATTTTAATTTTGCTAACAACTGAGTAGTTTTTGAAAAAACGCAAAATTAGAAAAAAATATGAGAAAGCTATCATTTTATAAGACATCATTCATTTTTACGGAATTGCATTTTAAATATGAAATTGACATAGGAATATTGACTTATGCACGAATATCAACATAGGAAATTTGACTTACGCTACAATCGCAGTCCACGCGCCTAACGGAGGGCTAATCAGTTGCTTACAAAATTAATATAAGAAATTTCTCTCATCTTATTAATAAAAATGAAATTCTGTTTGTTTGTTTGTTTGTTTGTTTGTTTGTGGATTTGATTCGTATACAAATCCACAAAAATGGGCCTATCGGCCTGAAATTTAGTACATATATGTAAAATAATATAGAATAACTCATAGTCCACTTTAAAACTTTGAAAGTCCACCCGTTCCCGGAATTTAAGAGATTTTTTATGCTATTCACGCAAAAATCTTTCCGTAATTGTAACCCCTGTAGTGAAAAAAGTGTGAAATAAGGATCGTGGTTGCCATGTATGGCGATTTTGCCGAATAAAATGTCGTTCGTATACAAATCCACAAAAATGAACCTATCGGCCTGAAATTTAGCACAGATATGTAAAATAATATAGAATAAATCGTAGTCCACTTTAAAACTTTGAAAGTCCACCCGTTCCCGGAATTTAAGAGATTTTTTATGCTATTCACGTAAAAAGGTTTCCGTAATTGTAACCCCTGTAGTGAAAAAAGTGTGAAATAAGGATCGTGGTTGCCATGTGTGGCGATTTTGATGAATAAAATGTTTTAAATTCTCAAATAAAAATAAAAGAATAAGAATGATTTTTTTTTTGTTAGTTTATATTCGTAAGGTTATTTTTTTTTAATTATAATATCGTGTGCATGGGAAATCAGAGCAGGAATGTAATGCTTTACACGCAAAACAATAAGAATTGAAGATTTCCGAGGCTCATAGGTAAATTATTTTAGTTTGGCGAAAAAAATAAAATGGCTCAAATGCCGATTTTGTGAAAGTGAATTCTAGCTGTTTGCACAGATTTCCGCTTGGCGCAATTTATTGAGAGCTTAAGGAAATAGATTTTTGAAAACAAGTGCAAAGGTTTTATTAGAATACAGCGTTAAATTTTAATGATCCGTGAAGAAATAATGCAGTTATTAAGGGATTTCAATTGATCTATCTCCAGAATTCTCGCCAAATGAGTACATTGATTTAAGTTGGGGGAATTCCGCCAAATTTCAGAAAATTGAAATCTTCTCATTTAGTACATCCGAGTAATGATAAATAAAACACGTTATAGTTGATAATTTTAAAAAATTCGGCTGTATTAAGGGATTCAACTTTTCAAATAAAGGCTTGCTTTACTTTTTCGCGGTCGAACCATTTCCCATATATTATTGCTGCTAAGTCAATGCTTCGAATGATTTCCTGAAAAAACGCTTGCAAAATGGCGTATGTTGGCACTTTGGCGAGGCTTAGATTTGAAACTGGATTTTATTTGAGACTGGGATATATAATGACACTGGTTATAGATAAAAATGAATGTTGGTATGAGTGTATGAGGTTGAAAAACTCCAGCACCGTTGAGCACCGTTGCACCATGAAATGTGGTTCACCTAAGTCTTTTATCATGGAGAAGCTTTTTATGCTATCCGTTTTCCTCTAACTTGCCACCAGGTGGCGCAGCAGAACGTCGAATTCTATTCCGTTTAGCTGTTTGCTATGCGAATATCGTCCAACCGATTTCGATGAAATTTGGTACACGCGAATATTAGAACACGGAGAATATTTTTCACTATCCATTTTGCTGTAACTTGCCGCTAAATGGCGCTGAAAAGCATCAACTTCTATACCGTTCGACTGATCGGCATAAAATTTTTTATACTTACACATTTGAGCACGAAGAATATATTCTAACTGCGTTCCTTTTGATGTTACTCACCACTAGATGACACTGCAATGCATTATTATTTTAAGTCGCCACTAGATGACGCTGCAGCAGGCCAAATTCTTGACCATTCAAACGGTCGCTATGAAAATCAGTATACATAGCTATTTGAACAATGAGAATATTTTGGCGTTATCCATTTTGCTATAACTCGCCACTTGACGGCGCTGTAGCAAATCATTACTTTAATTAACTACTAGATGGCCCTGCAGTGTATCACTTCTTGACTGTGCAAATGATCGTTATGAAAATTGGTATACATAGATAGTTGAACACGGTCGCTTTGAAAATCAGTATACATAGCTATTTGAACAATGAGAATATTTTGGCGTTATCCATTTTGCTATAACTCGCCACTTGACGGCGCTGTAGCAAATCATTACTTTATTGAACCACTGGATGGCCCTGCAGTGTATCACTTCTTGACTGTGCAAATGATCGCTATGAAAATAGGTATACATAGATATTTGAACACGGGGAAGAGTTTGGCGCTATCCATTTTCCTATAACTTGGCACTAGATGCCGCGTCAACACATGAACTTCAGGACTGTCCAGCCGATAGTCATGAAAATTCGTATACATCGATATCTGAATGCGAAAAATATTTTCGCCGTATCCGTTTTACTAAAACTCGCCACTAGATTGCGCTACGCCGCATGGCCTTCTGCACCGTACAAACGATTGCCTTGCAATTCGGTATGCATGATTATTGGACACAATATAACGCGATATCCACTTTGCTATATCTGTTTATTACAATGAATAGTAATCACCACAAATCGTAATATCAAAAAGTCCATTCATTCCCGTGCGGGTACTTCAGCTAGTACTTAAATACTTTTTTGAGTGTATTGATAATAAGGAGTGTCTGCATTGCGTTTTTTCCTACGTTAAAGCTAACGCTATCCGCTATTAAGAAGTTTTGAGCCAATCATAAAACTTTCTTTATATGTGCGCATGCGCTGTACTGTATACAATGGCATTTTACGTTAGCGTTACCGTGAGTGAATCCGCTATGCACAACCTCCCTATTTTTAGAAAAATACACGCATTAAAATATCCATTAACTATATTTTCTACCTTGATTTCCTTTAAAAAAGATTTTTATTCCATAAAAAATGCTAGTCAAAATTAAATCTTGTATTTAAAATAGCCTTTCAGTCGTATATTTTCAGAGAATATAATTCTGTTATTACCAAAGTTAAAGAAGAAATGTTAGATAAAGTTTTACAATTGTTGTGTTTACAAAAACAATGAGCACATATCTCGTTAACGATTTAATGCAGATAATATTAAATGAAAACACAATTTAGCATTTCTAAACTCAAATTCGTGTTTAAAACAAGTGAGAATATACGGATATTTTTTTAATTTTACTTTACTTTATGTTGCAAAAATGCAACATCATTCCAAAGTGGGTTAAACCGAGGATGGCAACGAATACACTTTTTCGACATTGAGCAGTCTATCGAGTTTTTCATTCACATCGATGGATTCTAAAAAGAATAGTTCTCTGTTGAACGTTCATTCACACGATATGTAGCACTGTGAAGATTATGCCTCAAAGTATTTTGCATAATTTTCAAAAATCTGAAAAAGGAAATAAACATTTAAAAAAAGTTTATTAATTTACTCAAATTTAAAAAAAATTCCAGCATGTGCTGTTTTAGTCGTTGCTGATAATGTTGCTAGACTTCATTGTTAAGATAAAGTTCACTGGAAATAAAAGTTAAAAATGTTTCCATATATGTACACTTTTAATATTTTTTATTAATTATAAGCTTTGCTTAACTTTCACTTCAGGACATGCAGAGGTCCGAATATTTTCGAAACATTCTTTTTTTTTTTCTTTTTCTTTAAGCCAATGACTAAAGCTAATTTGATATTTAAACTTCTTCAAGTTAAAGCCTTCTTAAGCACGTGATCATGTCACACAGATAGTTTCAGTAATATTCAGATACACAACTTTCAGAACACCAATAAAATTCTAGGCACTACCAATTTTCTTTATCACGTATTTTACGATATTGTGCCATACTATGCAAACAAAGATAAATACCTTTTTAGGGATAAAATAGGGAATTCAAATTTCGCGTGTTATCTTATTTTATTTTAATCCGCAAAGAGTAGCACAAAATGAAACTCGTGACTAAATCACATGCATAATTACTCAGAATAAGCCAAAATGAACGCGTTTGAAACATATGATATAAGGTTAACTGCTGAGCAGCTTGGTCGTGAAAATATTTGAGACATGAGAGAAGATTATGAGCTATTAAATTCCAAGAATAGGAAATACCATCATGAAATTCGTAAAATTTAAATACCACCCCGTTAATTGCTTCCTTGGAATTTAAGCAAATAGGAATCCCCCCTGCATTTCAGCAGTTTTAAATCTTAATGCACCTGCTGAAAAGTTGAATTGTAACGTTATTTGGATCATATTGTACATTTATGCAAGTGTAAATGTCTGAATTTTAATTCTTTTTATTTATTTGCTGTTTTAATGAAATATTTCCACAAAGTAAAATAGCTTTGCGTACATTTCAATTTCAGATAGAAATAAATTTCAAATTCTTATCATTCCTCAAGCTGTGTCTTTCTAAGTGCTTAATGTACTCGTACTTGAATATTAGTACTGATTGTGACTTTCAACAAACAGTTTTTGTCCTGTAATTCCAGTAAGCTCAAATACATTGAATAGAGAACAAAGGGGAATAGAGAACAAAGGGTAAAATATCAACACTGATAAATGAACTAAAATTTAAATTCAAAGAAATTTCAGCTTTTCCCAAGTTTTCAGCTATCGCGATCTCGAATTCTCTTTTCAATTTTTGCTTTGTAAAATTAACAAACAGTCCGTAAATGATATTTAATTTCATACTGATTGTCACATGTTACCACAGATGTCTGTACAAAATGATAAATATTTCATTGTAGGCTTCTAATCGGTTAAAGTATTCCTGTATTTCAGTTTTAAGAAAGGTGGTTGCACAAAACACTATTCTCGAAAAAAATCCTTTTAGGTCTAATCTTTAAAAATTTCTGGAGAAATTTTCTTTAAGTTCTTATTTTGATATCAAGAAATCGATAGTGTAATTGATGCGCTTTGACAGTCTATTGAAATTAAAAAGCGTATGTTTTATGTACGTTTGGTACTTTTCACATATCAAAAGAGAAAATTTCTGCATATTAAATCATTGAACCATATAAGGACAAATGATAAAATGGCATAAATCTGTTCTTTTATGTCTTTAAATGTAATATTTATGTATAAAATCCTGCATGAGCTCTAAAATAGCAATAATCAAAATGAAAATAGAAAGAGAAATATTAATAATTGTACAAAGCTCAATATGCATATTACTGTTACAGTAAGAATTTAAGGAACGATAAATAATAATATAAAGTAAATATTTATCAATAATGTACAAAATTCAGCTATTCCAATGTGTAGTGTGTGACAATTAATAAACATTCAAACAAGAAGAAGCGAAAAAGAAACGACAGGAATTGAAACGTAGAATGTATTACTGAAAAAAATTTAACATTATAGATTTAAATGTATATTAAAATATTAAATGTTGTACATAAAAATTATGTATGCAATATAATTACTATCTGTTAATCCATTTTTGTAAAATAATTTATATTGCTATTATTGAAAAACCTTTTAAACTTACAAAACTTGATTAAGGCAGTGTTTGAAGTCTGGGTAAGTTTTCAAATATGCATAAGTCCTTGAACGATCCTGATATTCTTTTTCTCCATACATTCAAGTCAATTATTTTTTGAAAAGGTACTTAATTTATCAAGGAGTTACATAACATCTGTTTTATATCTCCGGAAATTTGAATTTTATTAGATTCTAGGCACATGTTATGCAGCAAAACTAATACATGCAGTTGTTTTATAACTTATTTTGATGTTTTTCTCTGCTTATTCTGTGAATTTTATTCCCGAATTTTATATCAAAACTTGTTCAAACAGAAAATGTTCGTTTTTCAATTTTGAATTTTACATGTTTTATATAGTTATAATTTTTTTAAATCTGTTAGTTTTACTGAAATATTACCCTCTAAATATGCACATACTTAAGCAAAAAACTGCCGAAGAATTATTTTCTCTAATCAATTTACAAGATAACAAAAAACGTTCTGTTTAAGATTGATTTTACTTGACATCATAAAATAGGAAACTTTTTCATAACTTCACAAGGAAAAATAATAGTTATAGATAGCATAAGATTTTAAAAAAGTCTAAGTCGTAACATCCGACTTAGTAGGTGCTAATGCAAAAGAATATACAGGGTGAATCTAAACTCTAGGGCAAAACTTTAAGGGTTGATATGGCACATTATAAGAAATCAGAATCACATAGCAATGTGGGGTCGGCAAAGTCGTCTTCGTATAGCTGTTAATAATCACTTTGGAAAAAAGTGCTGAAAAAACAGTGCGCTTTCCGACCATTGCTTCGCCAGAAACTAATGTATTTTTCTCCGAAAAGAGAAGACTAAAATGGATAGTTTAAAAAGTTTATTTTATTTCATGGCTCAAATTTTCGGAGACGAGCCTATTGTTTATGAAACTTTTTTAAGAAATTAGACGGGCACTTCAATGCTTTTCCAAAAGTGATTATTACCGGGTAAGTTAAAACTGCGTTTTTACCCCCAGATTGCTATGTGATACGATTTTTCATTGTGTGCCCTAGCACCCCTTAAAGTTTTGCCCAAGAGTTTAGATTCACCGTGTATATAACTAATTATAGTTTTTGTTAATTTTGACTGTTTACTCAGGCTATGATATACCTTTAGGGAAGATTTTACAAGACGCATTTGCATTACTTACGGCGAACTCCAATACAGTCAGTTTGCAGAACTGCTTGGTTATATTAGAACTTAATGTCATGTTTTATTATCATTATATTAATAATAATTATTTATAAATATAATACTCATACAGTTAAGAAACTGTAATTTAGATCAAGCGATTGTGTACACAGATGACACCATATGAACAAAATGTAATTCTTTTTTTAATGAACCGATAATATTTAAATTATTAGCCGCCGAAGTGGTGTAGTGGCTGATGAACGATTCTGTCACACCATGGGCCCAAGTTCAATTCTCTGCTTGGGGTTAGGTGTTAGCTTGTCAGTCCCTTCATAGGGGGTTATGTTCGCTGCCTACGGAATGCACTCCTGATAAAATGGCCAATACTGCGTGTCTTAGAAACGTCGAATGACTGATAGTGCAGTGCCTGCCCTAAAAAAAAAAATAATAAAAAAAAAATAATAATAATTAGATTGAACTTCTCTTGTGTATCGCTCTTCTTTCTTCTTTGAGATGGTTTGCTATTTATGAGTTTCAAATTGAAGCAAAGACAAAAATATTAGTGCCATGCCTTTCGGGATACAGTTTTTTTGGAGATCTATGGAATCTATTTACAGAGTATTCCAGAAACACTCATCTAGGCTTTTATTCCTTAAATAATTATTTTAGCTATCTACAATGAACTACAAAGCTACGTAAATAAAAGTATAGGATTTTATTGAATCAATTAAAATTTTGGAGAATTACATATAAATAAATAATCACTGATGACGTCGAATGACTGATAGTGAAGTGTTTGCCTTAAAAAACAAATAATGAGATTGAACTTCTCTTGTGAATCTTTCTTCTTTCAGATGGTTTGGTATTTATGAGTATCAAAGTGAAGCAAAGGCAAAATTTTTAGTGCCATGCCTTTCGGGATACAATTTTTTTGGAGCTCTGCAGAAGTGTCACAGAAACACTCATCTAGGCTTTTATTCCTTAAATAATTATTTTAGCTATCTACAATGAACTACAAATTTACGTAAATAAAAGTATAGTATGTTACTGAATCAATTAAAATTTTGGAGGATTACATATAAAAAAATACAAACTTCAAATTTTTTACGGCTCCCTAACGAAAAAATTCTCACTTGTATTCGTTTATTAATTAGTTAAGGTACAAAAGTTGAGTATTTTATCCCTCCCCAAAAAATGTCGTGGATATGAAAATAAATATATACCTACTTAAACCAGCTAACGGTAGGTAAAAATTTCACGTCGGATGATTGCGTTTCAGAAGTCGTGCACAAATGACGAAATAAAACACTGATTACATAAATGCATCACACTTTTGCGATTATTGGTATTGTGTAGCCCCTCACCAATTTTGTTTAATTATATCTCTGATCCTTTTTAAGAAGAAAGGCTTGAATTATGTACATTACCCTTATTTA
Source organism: Cheiracanthium punctorium (assembly GCA_038373885.1). NCBI lineage: Eukaryota > Metazoa > Arthropoda > Arachnida > Araneae > Cheiracanthiidae > Cheiracanthium > Cheiracanthium punctorium. The sequence continues at coordinate 18,705 of JAWZYV010010900.1, read as the reverse complement.
ATTATGTTAATGTGTGCAACACATTTTACTGATTGCGAATTTTTTGTACAGGTGCCGTATAAAATATTAAATTTCGCATTTATTTAGGTTTATTCTTCTGAAAATTTTAATCGATACCATAAAAATCTGTACCTTTTTAATTCATTGTATATTTTTATCAGTAAGAAATGAAAACCTATGTCAGTGTTTTAGGGACACCTTGTATTTGAAGGCATGCTTTATTTTTTTAAATCTCATATTTTAATTTACGTGAAAATCATCAAAAGACTCCATTAAAATAATCACTTAACATGTTCATCTGTTCAGTTATTCATTTATGGAATGTGACTTACCCCTCCGACCCCTTCCCCCTCCTCCTTAAAAAAAAAAAAAAAAAAAAAAAAAAAAAAAAAAAAAAAAAAAAAAAACCTTCGGTTTGCGATTTCGGTTGCATTTTTCAAATGCCCCTTGCATAAAAAGTTTGGACGACTCCTCCCTAGACGTTACATCTTTCTTGATGGTCATTTCACGTCTCCTCAGCTTTGTTTATATAGGTCATGCATGTTTTACTGAAGAATAAATTTTTGATAAAATATTTTAGGAAAGAATAAAATCATCAATGGATAAACATAACTAAAAATTTGATTAAAAATAAATATATTTCCCCAATCTCTTACAACGTAAAAACTGGAAAAAAGAAAACGCTTGCATAACTCATGACCGTTTGTTTACTTTCTGCTGTCGCTTTCCTCAGTTTTCTTCCTCTTCCATTATTCAGTGAATCACAAATCAGAAATTAATTTAACGGGGAGAGTTCAACAATCGCTTCTTCAAAATACTTTCAAAAGCGAAGAACTAAAAGCCAATTATTCCTTCTTTCGAGAGCTATTTTTCCCAACTCCCTGGCTCTCTCGAAAACGAAAATAGCCACACAGGTCTTCGAAATTCATTCGCAAATCGGCCGTGGCTCCAACACACTCCCGAATACGGAAAGAACTTTTCTTAAAAAAAGTCCATTTTAACGAGTGATAATCGTTAAATGACCTCCCTCCAATTTCCTCTGCGACCGTAACGCACGATTAAGCCTCGTAAGAGCTCTTACTAAGTTCGATAGATCCCCAAACAACAACTCGAAGATTAATGAAATTTTACGGATAAGTGATTTTCCGAGTCGAAAAGTGAAAGTAAGACTGGGTGCAGTCGCTGCTTTGCAACTCGACATTTTTATCTTCGGTATCATCTACGGACAGGCTCAAGAATGGGTGGAAAGTGCTTTTGTTTTGTGTCAGGGGGGGGGGGGGTTGTAAGTATGCCCCGAGGTTGTAGGAATGAGTGGCTACAATGCTTTGGAGAGAAAAGACCGACAGGATGAGGAAGCGCATAAGGCAGATTCTAAATAAACATATACTTGCTTCTAATATTTAGAGCTGATGACAAAGAGGCTATTATCTCTGTATTTATGACAGATGCGTCTTCAGTATTGGTGTTGGTCATGGATTGGTGTTATAAGATAACGGTCTCAAATAATCGCTTTCGATTGGGTGCTTCTTCTGCTAGAGAATTGAGCACGCAAGAAACAATCTCTTTCCTGCAAAATAATTCTTGTTTCCATTAATCCTTTAACGCGCAGTATTCCCGCTCTGGGAACACTAAACTTTGACGTTTTGACTCTTGCCAGTCACGATGAATAGATTTGATTTCTATAAAAAATTGTTGCGGGTGACATAGCTCCAAGAGAATCCTTTACTTTTTAGCACGTCATTTCCCGTAAAAAAATGGTCACGATTCTTTTTAACAGCACTGACATCTGCTGAAAAATGGAAGAATGAGAGAACTTCTGGATAGATTGCTCAATGCAGAAAAAAGGGCAGCCGTTACCATCGCTCGAATTAACTAACAGCAAGATGGCGGACGATCGAAACGTTCATCGCGTGCCACAGATCTAGAGACCCTTTTTTGACGCCATCTGGCTGTGCCGCGCAGCCAGCTGGCGTCAAAAAGTGGTCTCTAGATCTGTGGCACGCACTGAACGTTTCGATCGTCCTCCATCTTGCTTGTAGTTAATTCGAGCGATGGCAACGGCTGCCCCTTTTTCAGCATTGGGAAAGGGTTGGGCCTCAAAGTGTTAATACAAACTGCACTCACAATATTTCATCTTTGTGTGCTAAAACAGGGTTCTTACGAGTCCTGCATTTGCTGAAATTTCGAACTTTTGTACTATTATCCTAAATTGGTCTCATATTTTTGGCCAATATATCTGAGGTTCCGTTTTTCATAAAATACGAAAATAAGTTCTCTCGAGTATTTCAAGCAGTAAGATATTTTTGGAAAATTTTTCAAAGGTTCAGAATTTTAGAAAATTAGGAATTCGTACGAACCCTGTTAAAATAAATAATTCAATCTATTTTTGAAATTACAGCTAGTGTGCTAACAGAATAATATGTTTCTACGTAAGCAAATAAAATTCAACAATCCCGTGAAAACTGAAGTTATTTATTAAGTTCTTAGACTTGGAAAATAAAAATATATAAATATGATACAAATATAATAATGACTCACAGGGCCATTAAATATACTCGGTTTTATAATGCTATTGTAACTATTTTGCGTTTTCTTTCCTTCGCATGTGTGGCAACATTTGCAGTCCTCTAGCAGAAGTAAAGACGTATATTGTGAAAACACAACAGTAGTACCAAATACTATAATAATAATGATAAATATGTAGAACCGTAGTGTAAATATACAATAGAGACAATCCGCACTTAGCTTGAGATGGGCTGCATCTGAATAACTCACACTAGTCTTCGGGCTCAGGCTCTTGCAAAAATTTTATTTATTCAGTTATTCAGTAACTTGGTGAATGTATTTTCTTAAATGTTTAATTGTTCTAAATTAAATAATATTTATTCTTAGAAAAACAAAAGCAAACATATGCCTTGAAGGAATCTGTAACTAAGATATTTGGCAGTGATGTTTGGATGATCAGTCGCAATAAAGTTATGCACAATTTGTTAATTCGCTTAAATTTCTGGCCAGGACTCTGGAACATTGAAAGTAAGCCAGATCTCATTCCGGACAGACATGATACCTGCTTAACTTACCCAAATTTTGTTCCACTAAAAATTAATCCCTCAAAAAAGTGCTCACTTGATAATTATAGCTTAGTAAATAAACCCTGTAATAAAAATTTGGCTGTTAAAAAATTTTTAATACAGGGTTCATGTTTAAACTTCATCACAGCCGCAAAGTACGTTTTCAAACTTCAACCAAAATTCACTTACTTTGCTATTAAATAATAAAGGAAACCTTAAATGGAGAAGACTCCCGAAAAAGCACATGTATTTTCTAAGCAATGCATCAGTTAACATGAGTTGTCTTCTCTTTTGCTCCAGACATTTTGTTATTGCTTGCAATGTAGAGGATAGCGAGCTTTTATTACAAATTTTAAGATCTGGAAAGCACACTTATTAAAATGAAGCATTTGTGATACATAGTAAGAACGCTGAAAATAAAACTGGTGTTGAGGGGGGTAAACTACTTAAGAAGTGTGTAAGTAACACAAAAGTGTGTGTCATTAACGTCTTTTATTATTTTGACCATGCATAATGTAGTTTATCGGGCTCGAGCAACTGTGGACAAATTCTCCGCATCATATTTTACTTATAGATTATTTGTAGCTTTCCTTCGTAAGACGTTTTCATCAGTAGTCAACTATTTAGGATGATAATCAAATTAACTTTCATTCAAATCCTCATGAACAGAATTGCTAAAATGGTGTGGCTAAGAACGAAATGCAACTTTCTTTGCATCATTCATTCCCATCCCTGGGATTTAGTTGGGAAGACCCGGGCACAATTTCCATGGGAGTACGTTGTCCAACTTGTTTTAGTTTTGAAAGCCGGTTAGATGACGCCACAGCGAGTGAACTAGCTAAAGTAACGATTCATCCACAGATCATATACGAAAGTTTCAGTTTTGTAGCTGCTGTAAAATTGTCGGAAGAGTCGTTTATCCGAATTTTTTCATAGTGAGTTAATTTCTGGATCTGACTGATTGTTCCGTTTAAAATAAGCTAAAATTTTAAAAAGATTTATCTAAAAAGGGGGAATTGCAAAAGAAATCGGATAAAATGGGAGAGAAAAGAAAAAGCAATCCTGGCTAGGAAGCTGTTTGGGTTTTTGTCTTCACATGTAAAAGGCATTAAAAAATCAGATGCTAAGAAAGAAAAGTGGCATAATATGCTGTCTAAGACAAAAGAAAAGTGCACGAAGTGCACTAAATGCAAGAAATTTGCGCACAAAGATTGCTCCAAAGGAGATGCCACATCTTTTAACGGCGTTCATTTTAATTTACACATTCACTTCTTTTGTTTTTTGTCATTGTAAAATTGTTAGATGAAAGATTTTGTAAAATCATTAAGCGGCATTTCATAGCCAGTTACTTTCTGTATTACTCTTGTATTATCTTACTAGTATCACGCCTTATTTATTCACTCTAAAAATACATATACAGGCTAGGTTTATTACTTGTGTTCTACTGTTTTAAATGCGCAGGAAAATTTACCCTCATCGGAGGATTAAAGGCGAGGGTGGAGGGGGCGACTACCCCCCCTCAAGAAAAAAAGAAATTAATGTAAAAGATTCTATTTTACTTCCATAAAATGGATGTATATATCAATCTTCTAACTAACCACCCCCACCGACAAACTAACCTCTCCCAGACAAACTTGCACTAATCCGCCACTGTTTACCCTGCACATTTTTGGAATGGTGGAAAACTTGTACCTCCTCCCTGGGCACATTTTACAACTTAAAATGACCAGACTTAATCACTTGCTGTCAAAAAGAATATTTACTTTTTGGAAAAATAATTGTGCTAGTTTGTAGATAAAAGGTATAGGAAATACAATGATATCCTGTTTACCTAAAAATAGATACAAAAATAAATAATACAAAAATTCAGTTAAAAAAAAGTCGGAAAACGTGCCCCGGTGTCCCCTATTGTCTAACTATAATGTTAGAAATTCATGAAGTGAAGAGAGTAATTAATTTCTAATTTTTTTCACTAGCAGTATGTAGAAATTGCATATTTTGATATACGATTAAAACATAGCATATAACAACTATAAAAAATTAACTGAGCTAGTCTGTATTTATTTTCCTCACTTGGACAAAAATTTAATTAAAAAAATCGTTTTCCCATTTTATGTGTTTAAAAGTAGGAATTCTGTAAAATGACTTACATTTAGCTCCATTTACTTAATAACGTATACGACAGTCTCAAAATATCATTGTCCAGATTCAGCACAAGTTTTGTGCTTTCGAGATTTATCTTTTCATCAATTGGATGCAAAATAGGGGTAAAACTATGTCATAATAAGAAAAATGGGGGAAAGAGTATGCAGATGCACTCATACATATTCTATAAATAAAGTATTTAATTGTTAGATACTTGTGCATCAGTAGGAGAAGAATTTCATAGGCTTTCGTTCAGCTGAGAGGTAAAAAATAAAATAATAATTTTATTTTTTAGATTTACTAGCTGTGTATTTGTTTTTCATAGCAGCAGTAGAAATATATAAGCACAAAGCATGGCGTTCCGGGTATTAAAGAGAAATCTTGAGTGACTTCTTCAAAACTGCTTATATTTATTTATAAATCATTCATAACCTATTTGAATATAAATACGAATGCAATTGATACCATATGTGCATATAAAATATATTGTCTGATTATTAATTTCAATTTGGATTCATTTCTATAGTGTAGAGCAGGCTGTTTGATATTGTTTTCGTGTTTATTTTAAAGGGAATAATTTCTGCAATTTTTTAACGCAACAAAAATTTCAAGCTGAATTGACTTGAAAGTTTAAGAATACATTAGTTTAAACCTATTTTGGGGGGAAATTTTTGTGAAATTGGAATTAATTTTTGAACCTCACAAATGACTGAATTAGGGGGTATATTTTCTAAACAAATCTTTTTCGTATGATAATTATTTTCTGCATTTGATTAAAAAAATACTCATTTGTTTGAGTGTAATTACGGACTGTTCTTATCATTTATTTAGTACATAAATATCGCTCCAAGCTGGGTAGTATATCCAAAAGGGAAATTTATTAAACACATTTTGGAAACATAACTTCATGATAAGCCAAATGTATTGTCCTGTATTGTCCTGTACATAAAGCCATGTACAGGACAATACCTAAGAGAAGAATATTACGTAAACTGTCGATCTCAATCTCAGCTGACAAAATTAAGAACACACACTTTGTTTAACTGCATAAAATCAAAAATAGCAATAAAATTAAGACTTGGACTAAGAATAGTGAACTACTTATACATTTACCTAAATTCTGCATTTCTAAACGAAAATTCAAAGCCTGACTATATCCATATTGCATCATCGCTAAATGATTTAATGCCCCAAAACGTTAATCACATGATAGAAGGTGCAAAATTACCCGGGCATCTCGAATGCTTCTTCCTACTATTATATTATCCTCTGAATCTGACCGCGTTATAAGCCATTATTAAAGACATTTTGTCAGTTTGGTGCCTGTCACCCTTTCTAATGACAAGGTTACGCTTTATGACTGCGATAAAACTTCGCGAACGTCTTTTCCGAAGGTCATTGTGCCGACCTTCAGACGTTATCAGATTAGGGTTTTGGAGCTCACTAATATTTTGTTAATACTCCGAAAAAAATTTCCGTTTCTTTTAGAAAGGGAAATGCAAATTGCTAAAAATGGTGATAATGAAAATGAAATCTATCAAGCTTCGCTGATTTCTTTTTTTTTTTGCTTCTAAATTTAGTTCAAGCAATTCATGAGGGGAAAAAATGCTTAAAACTTTTATCTGCTTATTATAATTTTTAATATTTTTTGTTATGTTTATTTGTTGGATCAGTTTTCCCTGAATTATTTTACGGATCATCTCTTTTCCCGTTACCTTCATAAAAATTAATTAAACGTGAGTATATATATTCTACTCACATGGGCAAAAGTTTAATTAATTTTTCTTTAATTTGTTACTTATAAAATAATTTACAAATTAAATTCTTCATGAGCCAATTTATACATTTCGTAAAAATATGTTGTTACGTGCATTCTTAGATTTAAAAAAATCATTAAATATCGTTTTCTTTGTACCATGTTATTAAATCAATAGATGATATTTCATAGTCATTCGAGCTACTAAAGGCTGTTAGAGTAGCGATAGTACATAGCATATTAACTAAAAATGACTTAAATGTTGACTCACACCTTAATCATGTTTTACCGTGCGAAATCGTAAACTAAAATCAACCTTGAGTTGGGCAGACCCAAAAAACAATTTTAGTCAACATTTCCTCTCTACAGTCCACCCAACAGTGTAGACCCACGGAAGGCACGTTGAAAAATAATCTGTGTCAAATGCTTTGCTATGTTTGCGTATCTCTTTGATTTCGCGAATAAACTTAATGGTTAAAGGATTTGTTACCTTACTTTTTACTTTTGTTACCTTACCTTTGAATGTTTTGAGGTGTTCAAAGATAATTTCAATTCATATTTTAAACATTTTTTTCCTTTATCGTGTTTAAATTTTTTCCAGTTTTTAAAGAAAAGATTAATTTAAATTGGTGATCTAATATATCCATGGAACATATAATATAAATGTTTTATTTTGAAAGAAATATTTAGTAGTGCTTATGTGGCATAGTAACTCAGTTTTCTTATGATTTAGATTACTTCATATGTAGTACTGCCGTAAAATACAACATTCCTTTTGAAGCTTTCAATGCGTGGAAAGTGAAAGTAGTTGCAACCTTTAAGCATAATATTGCTAAATATGTTAAAAACAAAACTCATGTTAATAATAATATTCATACACACATAGACTTTATAATGCAGCACTTCGTCATTACTCATGTCGACAAGTTCTCCAATAATTATGCATTTATATGCAAACAGTTATACCACACTTTGTTAGGTTCTTCAATTTTAAATAACAGTATCTATTCCTCCACTAATCTATCTATTGTTGCATGCAATAAAAAAATTCTGGCTTTCTATAAACTTCTCAATTTACAACATAACAATTTAAACTATCCTTATCTAAATTTACAACATAACAATTTAAACTTATTTAAACTTAAATATGTCGTGATCCTCAAGACCTGGAAGCTACAGAATTATAAAAAGCACGCTTCGTTGAATGAAATTCTCTCTTTCTACCCACCCTCTCTCCACTGGAAGAAAAAAAAAAGCTGACACACTTTCATATATTAAGTGCGTACTAAAGTACTGTATATTAAAAGTGTATCATAATCCATGTATCTTCCCTAATTTTCTTCTTTATTCCCGTAAGTTGGAAAGTGTAACATTATTCATGAGTGCTCCGTATTTTCTTCCTTATTCCATAAAACACTTCTTTGGAATACAAATCTACATTAAATTCGTCTACTAAAACTGTTTTACAATCTTCGCCAATCCTATTGTAGCTGTACTACGCCCTTATAAATATTGTTTGGAAGGTGCGTCATAATCCATGAGTGCGTCGTTTTTGTCTTTCTTGTTCCATAAAATAGTTCTTTAGAACTGAAATCTACATTAAAATCTACATTGTTTAACAATATTGAAACTAAACAATATTGAAACTATAACAATATTAACAATATTGAAATCTACATTGTTTAACAATATTTGTTAGGCATATTTTAACTATACTTCTCCTTTGTAATTAACTGTTGGGTTTGCTAGTTTCTCGCCGAATATGGAAAATATCGCCATGCTAGTTTCAGTTTTGGGGAGTTATATTTTGGCACCAAACCATGACAACTTTTAATACTTTATCGCCCCCCCTCCACCATCTGGCAACGCTATTGAAAAATGCACTAAAAAGTTGACGCAAGTTACGTCCACAGAAATGTGTCATAAATTATCTCGACAGAAAGTACCAGCCTTTGAGTGACGAAACAGGCGCATTTTTCGCCTCACGTCCATTGCAATTTGGGACAATTTGATTTTTTCAAATGTATTTTGTTTTTATGCTCTTATAGCATGATTTTATACAGTTTTAACTCTACTGTCGATTAATTTTTTTAACTTTACTTTAAATTTCTTAACTGAAATCTAAGTGAAGTAAAAAAAGACTATAAGATAATTAATTATCTTTACAAATCCCATCATAATAAGGAATTTTATCCTATATTCAATGCAAGTTCCGGCGTTATTGTTTGCCCTTTCAATCAAATATCTTTATGAAAGCTATTAAAATATCGCTTGCTTTCATATAAGTTTAATAGTTGAATAACATATTAATGCGATCACATTTGAAATACCAAATTTTATGCCACAAGTATCTAACAATTGCGATCAGAACTAAACGGAAATCTACACTCTGATGTAAAATTTAGCTCTAAATAGCTTATAGTACACAAGACAGGTTAATTTCCGCTTTGAAACTTAGTTAAAATTATCCTTTTTGTCACGGAAAGATGATAATCGAATTTACGGCGTGTAATAAATGTAATTAGCGAGAAGGTAAATTCTATTTAGGAACTAACTTCTTGGAGCAACATGGTGATGTGTTCTGGATTCTTAAATTCTTCTAAATCGCTTCTGTAAATGAACTTTGCCGAAGGTAATTTAAATAGGAGAACAGAAGTTAAATTTTATCCGTAAGTTAATTGATTGTTAAAAGGATTACGAGTGGTCCGAAATCACTACGTAACAGCAAATCATAAAGAAAGTATTCTAGATTATTTTAATGTCTTCATTTTCAAAGTTATAAACGTTAACTTGCAGAATATAAGATACTTTAAGTTTTGTACTCGATATTCCTTTCCTGATCTAAATACACTAATAAATTATCGATACCAATGATATCGATATCGATGCGGAGTCACAAAACTGATATTTTACTGTCGATCCCAAAAATACTCAAATATTAATCAATTCTCCACGCTTTGATTCACGAAGAAAAAATTTGATTTCACTAAAATACTTAAGAGTGACACAGTTACATGGAAATCCTTTACTTTTTTAGCATACATTTTCCAGTAAAAATTATGAATTATTTGTAAAAATTGATGCCAGAATTATTTTTTCTGTACTGGCATCTGCTGAAGATTGGAGAATGTGATGAAGATGACTCGTTTTAGAAGAACAACTAACCAAGTGACCGAACGTTAAGAAAGCGCAGCCGTTGCCATCTTTCGGTTTAGCTACCAGCAACACGACAGTCAATAAAATCGCCTATCTTCGACCTATGGCCATGATGCTAGTTAAATTGAGTGATGGCAACGGCTGTTTTCTTTTAGTACTGTGCAGTGTATCTAGATGTTCTTCGATATCGATCTGAAAATGGTTGCACTTTAAAGAGTTAAACCCTTCTCATACGTTACCACATCTCATACGTTTGGCGTCACATGCCATGCAACTATTGTCAACCTTTATGGAATAGAAAAATAACCACTTTTCATGAATACTAATTTTTTACTTAGAGTTTAGAAAAAAAATCTGAAATATCTGTAAATTCGAAAAAAAAGGGAGAAAAACTTGTTTATTAATGTTTTGGAAGAAAATATTTCCAAAATATACTGTTTCCAAAAAGTGGTTTATTATGTTCCTTAAAGGCTGGCAACTGTAGGGGAGAAAATGCATTTTTGAGATCAGAAAATCGAAAACAAATCCGACCAAGAATTAGTTTATAGCATTACTCATTTTAACACACAGAAAAAAAGTTCTTTTTTTCAAGTAAACAAAATGCTTTTGGCTTATTGTAACCTAGAAGATGAATTAACGAAATTTTGGTTTAACATAAATCTTTATGAAAACAACTATATTGTTCAATTAAAAAAGCACCAGCCAAAGTTTTGTTATGCTGACAAACGTTTTTTGAATATAGGAACCTTCTTTTTTCCTGTATCCAAGAAATCAAGTTTAATCGTACCAATGTATGATATACTAAAAGTATTCTGTCACAACATCTAATGCCTATTGAATGCTTTGTATCATTGAGTGTACTGCGTACACTACAGTAGCGCAGCTTAACTTTTCGGATGTATGGAAGCTCTAATAGATTGTGAAACAGAAAAATATAATAGGAACAACCAGGTCCAAGATTTTCATTATGTTTTTAAAAAATAATACAGGATAGGCTTCTTTGGATGAAAGTTCGCCTTTACTTCCTTTCATTCTTTATTCTGTAACAGAATGTTTTTCTAACTACGTGATTACCAAAAAAATTAATAAAGAATCTATTATTAAATTTTCATTATTACTGTACGATAATTTGATAAAATCACTCAAAATAACTGGTGTTTAAAACATAAGATGATAAAAAACTTTGTAAAACAACACCATAAAGTTTACTTCAAAGGACATGAATTAATATTTATGGTGTTATTTTTAAAAGTTTTTTTTATTATTTTACGATGACTTGATGCCTGTCCCTTATATATCTCTAAACTATAAAATACAAAAAAATTAAATTTTCTGAAGATTTGTTTAAAAAGTAATTACATATCATGTGTTTTTGGTAAACAGTCCTTTTTAAAAAAATTAAGTAGCTCTATCAGTTGCAAAATAAAATTTTCTCAATATTAAGCAAACATTTTTTGGTTTCTTTTCTTTCATCTGGTTCTATTACTTTTAAAAATAAGTATATCTATTAAAGTTTAATGTCGAAATACGATATTAATTTATATTATCAGCTTTATTCAATTTCGTAACCCGTTTCAAAATTGTGGTGACCTGAATCTTCGCAATAACAAATATTTCATTATCGTTTAAACATTTTTCAATTTCTTCCGAGATTTATAATTTTTTTAGAAGAAATAACAAAACTTTGCAGATGAAAGAGGAGTAATAAGACGGTAAAATTACATAAAACATAAAAGAACTTCAGAATCGAAATTAACCCTTCTCAAATACTCAAACTATTGCATAACTTGTAATATGGTTTTGTCACATTCGAGAAATGTGTGTCAAATCTTCAAGTGTAGTACAACACAAATTCATGATGAAGGATGGGGAACAATATCTTTCAGTGATAAAAGTTCTGGAAGGAAAGCTCTTTATTTTTAAACCCAATGAGAGAAAATGTTGATAAAATAATACAAAGGGTCTTTCAAGAATATATCATAAAACATTAAAAATATTACTGTACTATTCCATTCCTTGTTAGAGAACATCTCAGTTATTAAATGCTGTTTAAAAGGGCTTCGGCGCAGTACGCATAACATATGCAAAGATGCATACATTGTGACTGCGCAACGATTTTTGATAAAGAAAAGAATGCATGCTGTAATGGGCAGTTCAAATATTAATCAGATCGTTATGAGAGATTCAGCACCCATAAAAGAACGGATCCATCCAATATTATAGAGTTAGCTATAGCTAAATGTAGCAAATTGTTTAAAATCTAAAACCATGGAAATATTTATTTTCAATTTATCGTTACAAAATTTTGAGGCGTAAATCCTCGGACATAGATAGAGATATTGATCATATTATCAGTACTTAATTTTGGAATATGGGTCATTTTCAAAAAAAAAAATTGCTGCAAATTCTTTCCTTGCATTCATAGGCATTAAATTTTCTTTTGCTTGTTTGTCATAACTTTCTCTTACAACAAATTGTAATTGATCTTTCAAGATCAATTACAAGTTCATGTTTCTATAACTTCTTTCTTTATATCTGTTTTGTCAGGATTTTAAAACTCATAACTTTATTCTTGGAACTAAAATAAAATATTGCAATGAAACTTTTTAAAGAATGTGTATGTTAACTTCAAGATTTTGTTGTATTTCATCATAATTAAATAAATACCTATTTCATTTTTTAATGCAACAAAGCGAGTTTAAAACATAATGCATGTAATATAAATTTAGAAGCACCATAGACATATCCGTAATTTGAAAATTTAGAACCAGACTCCGTTAATTGAAAACCCCATAAAAAGAAACTTGGTAACCTTGAATTCTCAGTAACGAATTAATATAATATTATAACCTTTTATCCGCCAACAAGTATAATTAAGTTTATTGTCACTAATGCATCTAATTATCAAGAGACAAAGTTCCATTAAAAACTCTTTGCGAGCTACTACTTTTTTTTACTTTTGCATTTATTAAAACACTAACGTAATGATGGATATTTTAAATATTTCTATTAATGCTTCTCTTTTTCTGAACAATATATTGATATAAGGTGCCTTCTTATCTCATTATGCTATTTTTTTCTGAGTAAAACATATAGCAATTTTAAATGTCGTTTTGGAAGCATAATTCAGTATTTATGTTAAAAGTTGAATCTCACATAATCTTTTAAGTTAGGAAACTTATTATAAATTATAAATAATTTAAATAAAGTTTCTAATATACAAATAAAATATGCGAATTATTTCATAAAATATTATACAAGACAATGTCCGCAAAAGGAAATTCTCAATATATTACATGTTCGGTAATTTTTATAAAAATATCCTTTTGAATTTTCAATTAATAAAAATCACTTGGAGACTGAATATGACTGAAAGATAAAAATCCATCAAATAAATTTACTACAGAGAATAATAAATAACAGTTATTTTAATAAATTTGTAATCGCTCTTTAACTAAAGTAGAACTGTTCAAACTCTTCCACAGAACACATAGAAGATATTCATATCTTTAGGAAGACCAGAAAAGCCCGAAATAAACAATTCCTTTATATTCAACATAATTCATACTTTTGTCATCATGGTCGCACAATCTTATCTTTTCCTGCTTTTTGCTTTTCTAAATTTATTATTATCATCTTTTATAATGACGCGCTAGTGATAGCCTTAATAAAATAGCTACCATCTCCGTTATAATCAAGTTTAGAAGGCCTGGGTTGTATCACCTAGACTTTCGTGTCCCGTGAAATAGCTGTTATGTTAAACATTAAGTCAAACCAGTCGCTGCATTTAGTTAGGGATTAATTTGTTTAGAAGGACATGCTAAAGGAAAATTTTTCATTTTTTAGTGGCTAAAAATTAAATAAAAGAATAGTTAATTTTAATTTGTTATGAAAATTCTTGGAGAGTTCAAATTAATATACATTATAATATTTTTTGCTTTTTACCAGATTTTTTTTTTTTTTTGAGATAGTTTATCAAATTAACTTTGAATATCCGTTCATATTGAAGAATTTTATTTAGGTATATTTTCCAGAGATGAAATATAAATATCGTTATGGTTTATTTGGAGAAAAAGCTAATTATTTTGAAAATGACACTTACTTCGAAGTATTAAATTAAAAACGAAATGTGAGCACCGATATGCCATATGTTGATATTCTTTAATGAAACGAGGATAATTATCATGCCTGCTAAAAATTACGGGTGTTCGTTTTAGAAATTTGATTTTACTATGCTTTAAAAATACATTTTATCTCAATGCTGAATTCAGGAGAATATTGAGCTGAAGAGCCAAAACATTATGGTCACCATTTTAATAACGTATTGCTCACGAATGGCCTGAAAAACACTTGCAACTTCCCTTGGCATGGATGCTACAAATTCTTAGTAGATGGCCGGAGGAATGGTGTGCGAGATTTCTAAACAGCTATCATGCAAATCCGAGATATTTCCAAAAGATGGTATTTAGCTGCCGTTCCACGACATCCCAAATGTCCTTTACTGGATTAACTCTTTGAAGCACAACCATCTCTCAATACTGAAAAAAAAGGCAGCCGTTGAGACCGCTCAATTTAACTACCAGAAAAATGGCGCTCGATCAAGTCGTTCATCGCGTGCCACAGATCTAGAGACCATTTTTTGACACTGACTGGCTATGCGCCCGCACACCAGAAAACAACGTAATAGTCACAAAATACGAAATTAAAAACTGTAAAGTATTCGTTTGTATTCTAGAAGCATTAAATATTGCTCAAAAAATTGTAAAAACGAAAAGGAACTTATTTAGAGAAAGTGAGGTAGGCGCCAATTTGATAATGGCGCCTACCTATGCAATCGCAGCTTAGCTTTGATACTAAGATTTTGATTCTACGGAATGTATATTGACTACTTCACACAATATTTATCCATGTATGTTAGAAAAAATATATGTAGTAGCCTATCCCTGAGACAACCTACCCCTCCTTCCCCTAATAAACTAGCTTTCTATAAATAACTGCAATTTTACAGTCTTTTTTTAATAAGGTTGTTCACGTTTTCAATGTACGGAAAATGAAATGACTCATTGGTAGAATCATATGCCACTCAATGCTAAAGCTATTTTCCTTAATGCTTTATGAGGAAAAAAATAGGATTTTTGTTTTTCGTGAGAAGGCAAATATTCTAAATGTCTTGGAACCGAAGAAATGGTATAATGTACAGAAGAAAAAGAAAATGAAGAAGTGGAAAATTTTGTTACCACTTCAAGAGTTAGCCTGGTAAACTTGAAATTTATTACCTTTTCCATTCCTGAATTTTACAGTTTTGAAAATGGGAAAACTGTGCTTATGGGAAATTTTTAAATAATTAATTTTTTCAAACGCATGTACTATGAAAGTACAGGATAAGTTATTCTATAGAACACATTATCGGACTCTTCAAATGAAAACTGTAAAGCAGGCATGCATCTGTAACAATATGGCAGACAGTAATAAACAAACACACACACATACGAATATGTATAAAGAAAAACAGAAATGCGCTAAGATTTTAGATTCCGCAATTGAAGACCAAGATTTGGTGACGAAATTAAATTATTGTCTGCAAATTTTGCCGTAAAAAAAAAGGACAGAAGCTACTTAATATTTTTAAGCAGATGGAATTTAAATTAAATTAAATCAAAACAAAAACAATGAAAATAAATAGTAAAAATAATGATTCGCATTTAATAAACCAAAATAAAAATATAAAATCGAAGAGGCGTACTGTTTTCCATGCAATAGATTTGCAATAGATAAAATAAAGCATGCCTGATTTGAAGTTATAAAAACTAGAACTAGTAAGCTCTGTCATTTATAGTATGTGGTCTTTAAAAAGCCTCAAATATAAGCAGTAATCTCAGCTGGCAGTTGTTAACTGCAACAGTATTAGCAGTTTTTATATTAGGAGCTCGAAAACTTACCGAATTACGTGAACAATAATTAAATACTTAGTCAAAATATTTTAAGAATCTAATTCAGTTAAAATATGCTTAAAATGTTAAACGATTAGGTTTTCAAACAGTCTCACAAATTGAATTTCAAACTTTCACTTTTAATTGCAGAATAAAACTTGAAAATCGACGCTGCACATAGCTTGGACACAATGCCACTAAAGGGTACTGCAAGAATCAGCACTCATATGTAAAACAGATAAAGAGAAGAAAACCGAGGACTATGGAGGAAAAAAAATCATTTGGATGGCCAAATAGAGGAACTACTTGATGCTATGTAACGCGCATGCTCGGTAGGCAATGTCGAACCACATCGAGTGACATGTGTATGTTGTGCACAGGCATATGCACAGCTTGGTGTTGTTTGTTCAAGAAATGTTAATTTTAACGATGTTTCTGAACACTTCATTTTCAAACCCATAAAATGATTATTTCCTTTTGTGTATTTATTGTGTAGTTTCTCTCTCTCTCCCTCTCTCTTTGAACTATATCAGCAACTTTTCGTAATTTTTCTTCAATAGAAACCACTGAAGTGTTTTTAGTTAACTTGTTAGACGTATGTTACAAATGTACATTACAAACTTGTTGATGTCTATTAATTTAAAAATAGTTATGTTTGTTCACGTACTCATAAGAGTGAAAATGCACTAGAATTTGTAAAATATGACAGTTTTCAGGATATTTTAAATCAATTTATGTGAACAATTAATAAATAAATAAATTGTCCTTTAAAAGCAAGAAATATTACATGATATAATGTTTTTAAAAAGTTATGCCGAATTTTGATAAATCAAATTGTCATTTGTTTTCAAATGTCAATCCTGCTTATCAAATTCCTTTTCTTTATTGCATAAATTCACTTATCAACAAATTGTAATAATTACTTAATTAATACTGAGGACTTAATGAATACTGAGGTTAAATATATTACTTAAATATTTATGTTAAAAGTAACAGTAAATGCCATGAATTCTACAAGTAACTGCTTATTCAGGATGCTTGAGGGACCTTTATGTTTAAAAAAAAATATCGACAGTAATAAGTGACATTAATAAAGTGAATAAACCAAATTTAGTAGCGCTGTATCATGTAGATTCCGATGGGAATTATTTCGCTCTCGAGAAAGTCGTGTTTTATTTTATTCTGTGGTATAGTGTGGAAGCAAACAATACCCAGTAAGAATTTACCAAACACCCAAAAGCGCCACCTGGTATATATAGAATAGGTGAAGAGAAATTAGAAGTAATTATAAATGTGTGATTAACTGTATCAAAAGTAACTTAGAATATGTGATTAACTGCATTACACACTGTAGCGAATTTAATCGCTGAAATGGTTAATTTGTAATATTTAAAACACTATATCATGTCCATATCATAATTTTTACAACATTATTTTTAAGTAGCAACTGCAAAAATGTAATTTGCAGAACATCGTTTTAGCACAAATTCCTTTATTTTTACTCAAAATTATGTTATACTACTTACTTATGTTATACTACTTAAGTGTCTGTTTCCCATTCTCAAGGTTTTATCATACCTGATTTCTTTTTCTCAAATCCCAGATTGCTCTAACATTTCTTTAAAGTAAGTATACTTAAAAAAAATGAAAACAAAAGCTATTATACCTAAATGTGCTCTAAAATGCGCAATTTCATTTTAGGTGTATTGTGTTTAAGGTAAACCCGCACAATGGGTATTTGTGTAGGTATGGGGGGTTGCCTTGGGCAGAGGGCTTTGCTAAGGAGGTCTAACGCGTATTCACGTTACATCTGGAGAAAAGCGTTCAAAATTTCAGGCTGTTAGATCGACAGCCGTGCGGTATGCTAAAAACCTGGACCTTAACATTTCAGCCATCTACCATATTCAGTGTCTTATCCACTTGACCATGGTGAGGTCATAATTTCATCTTGGATTCTCCTACTTCACTCAATTATTTATTTTCGTATAGCCTTTATTTATACACTTTATATATTTTATTACGGCCTATTTCATCTATGTTAAGCGACTGAAGCAGAACTGAAACAACAAATAAATTGTTTCTTACACGAGGGAAAATCTCTTACTATACGATTTTACCTCAAAGAAGCAATTCTTTTGTTTGCTCATGTCATGTAGGCAGTTGAAAAATAAAGACCTAATATTTAGAATAATGTGTGTCAAAATTTTCACAGGCTCCAGTTCTGCTGTTTTTCTACTTTGCGAATAAATGGCAATATTTTTAATGAAAATTGTGTGATAATGATTTTCAATTTCGGGAAATACTTTCCCATGGGGCTGTCGTCTTAAATCAAAAAGTGTTTAATTCTATAAAGGCAGGATTACATTTAAAGGCTGTGATTTATGGTACGCTTTATTGAGCACGTAAGGGCGATTTATACGCTAAGATTTATCCATCTTGTTAAATGGAACGCAAAACGTATGTTTTGTCAAATTCTCACTGGACTTAATTCCAACGCCATAAGACGTTCTGCTTGATCCGATTTGTTCTATCAAACAGTAAAGATAGAGGTGCACAAACTGTGGCCCGCTGGCGAAATGCGGCCCACGAGGTGTTAGCTTTTGGCCCGCCAATTCACACTTTTACTGTTGCAATTTGACGGATCACC